>CM073135.1:27713982-27871482 GCA_037039145.1 Fundulus diaphanus
CATGTCTGTCAACGATTCGGGAATGTCAGCGTAGGTTTGGTGTCATTCCAGGGTAATTCTGCGTAGGTCAGCTCTCAGGTCTGACATCCTCTGCTGCTTTCTACCAAGGTCAGACTTTTCGCTAAATATCCAAACTTCCAGCATTGCTTTTCAAACTTTTTCAAGCATTTCTCTCCCTCGGCATATGCTCGTGAAATGGTTGTAATTATCGTAGGCATTCACATTGAGTGGAACAGCTGCCTGGAGTCAGTGAAGCAGTTGGGTTTGTTCTCTGCGGTTGTATGCGAGGCTGGAGCTGAGGCTGCGCTGCCTGGGCTTCATGAACCATATGCCAGGGGAGATCAGTTTTAAAATCCACGTAGATCTTCCCCTGATGATTTCTCTTTAGCTTAAGCCAAATTGTAGTTTCAGCTTGGATGATTTCAATTTTCACTTGACGTGTTACTAATGTAATCAGTGCCCCACAGCACTCGCTTTCAGCTTTCAGTCTTCCTGCATGGAAGGCTATCTGTATCCTGTATCCTGACTTGGAGAAATGTGCTCTCTTAGCCTCGCTAAGGTTCTCCAGATTTATCTGATACGGAGGACATCTCTTGTCTACAGTCCTCCTAATGGGACCCAGCAGATTTTGCGTCAGATTTAGATCTGAACTTTCTTCTGGAGAAGTCATTCTTTTCATTCTTGTGTTGATTTTGACTCACAGCAACATGTCTTGTTGCCTCTTGTCCAAGGTCAATGTTGTGAATGATAACTCATTTCTCAATTTTATTACCTGTTTAAATAAAGATTAAAAAAAATAAAATACATGCAAAAAAATGCAGAAATAATTCAGGTTTGTGGTCCAAACTGACCGGCATTTACAGCTTTTCACGTTTTCACGCATCATGATGCTACCACCACCATATCTCCATGTGGTTAGTGTGTTCTTTTGGTGATGTGTTGTGTTGGTTTTCTGCCAAACTACCAGGGAACAAGAACATTGAAATAGCGGGTTATAGGAAATAAGTGGATTGATGGATTTAAAGTACAAATGAAAGTTTAGACAAATGGCTTTAGATAGAAAGACATATGTCTAAACATATGATCAAAATATCAAGCAAATTGCTTGTGGTATGCTAATGTTCCACAAATGAATATTGGATGAGATGAAGAAACACTGGGGATGAAATAGTTTCACAGAGAGATAGTATTTATTCCCCTTGAAGTTTTTCACTTTCTGTCATGATTCAACCTCAAAGTAGGACACATTTGTGAAGTATAAGGATGATTTTTTTTTTTTACAAATAAAATCTGAAAAGTGCCCTGTGCGTATATGAAGTTTTCCTGCTCTAATCTAATTTAATACAGATCACTCTGTACATGTCGTCCCCACAGTGAAGCATAGTGGTGGCAGCAGCATGCTGTGTGAATGGTTTTCATCTGTAGGGACAGGAAAGCTGGACTTTGAATCTTAACATGAACAAAAAAATCTAAACTTTTACAATAATGTTGACAGTTGGTTTAGAAAAGTACTTATTTTGCAGAAAAACAAAACAAAAACAATTAAACATTGTAATTCATTTCCTCTTTTATTTAACGACATACTTTAACAAACAACCTGCAGTTTTCTTTTTCCTAATTTTTGTGTAATCTTCGTTTTAGAAGAAGAAAAAAAAACTCCCCTAGAAAAGGCCAACACTGGAATCAGCAGATGAAATCTCAAAGAAAACTGGAAAGCTGTAATAGCTAGCAAAAGCCTGATTAGTGCATCTCTTGAAGTAAGACATTATTTTCATCGATTATTTGGCTTTTGTCTGGCGGGAAACTCAGAATTATGTGTCCCATGTTTACTTTTAGATTAGGTCTGAAAGATATATTTTTTACAGTATTCAGTTGCATGATCAGATTCATAAAGAACATATAGTTATGAGTGGAAATAAGCTCCTTCCTTTTAGTCCTCTTAGTTTTAACTGCACTTGAGAACAACATGCAACAACACCACATTTGAGCAGACTTTAGTATAGTGAGTGTGTACAGCGTCCCTATTGGGCTCTCTTTGGCATTAAGACAGCAATTCTTAATACTGCACTGCCAGACAAGACACTTAAAAAAATAAATTCCTTCAAACAATTTCTTAGCAACAGGAAAAATTTCTACTTATGCACTGATTTACAGGAAAAGATGATAGAGTAAGTTATTGCATTCATACTGGTGCAACAATTGGCTCAATTACTTTTCAGTATTGTTGCATTTGCTCATTTACTCACTGTAACCTATTAAGCACTTATGTGAAAGCCTCTCTTGGTACATATACGTGTCAAAAATATATTAAGATTGCTTTAAAAGATTGTATATTAGTTTTGCAGCTTATTTGTAGAGCTACTCTGGTTGCATATTCACACCCGTTCCCCCTACATACACAGACAAGTGTTTTTATATATATATATATATATATATATATATATATATATATATATATATATATATATATATATATATATATAGTACAGGATGTAGATGGGGAAAATGTTCTCCTACACAAATTAATTAAAAAGCAAGAAGAAGTGTAATCCTTCTCTTTTCTCGTGTAGACCAACGGCTTGCTAACCCTTAGTCCTCAGTGGCGTTCAGGCAGTTTTTCTTATTTCAGAGATACGGATTTGGCAGAACCTATTTATTGTTACTCTGTGTCCTTCAGACATCAGGATTGCTATTTAGCCATTTTCTGTAAGCATCTTAACCTGAATGCCTCGGTCTCAGTTTGCACATTTTCTCCACTGTGAGACCATTTAAAATGTTAATTCATTTCATTGTGGATGTGTTCCCTGCTGGCAAAAAAAGAAGAAAAATGCCAGTAATGTTTGGATACAGTGTAGGTTTTACGTCTGGAGAAGCTGTGTTTGCATGATTGCTTTCTGGGAGGATGTGTTTCCATATCGGCTTATAAATAATCCTATTAAGAGTGCATGATTGTAGAAAAGTTAGAGGCAGAACATCCTGGATTTCTTTGTATTTTTCTTAAATAGGTATCTGCCTGTGCATTGCTGTAACTGTTGTTTTGAAGTTTTGTTGGATCACGCCGGGCTGGCTGCAGCTGCTGTAACAGCGATATTTCTGTCAAACCTCCTCTTTTTTCCCTCCCACCCAGCTGGATTTCTCTTTTTCTTTCTTTTTTCTTTTTCTCTTTTGGTTGCAGTGTTTGTTCCACTCTACTAGTGTACATCCAGGAGCTATTAGTTGTTCCAATAAGCACCTATCATTTTCCATCAGAATAAGCCCTTACTCACTGATGCTCTTTAAACTGTCTTGTTTGAGTTTATGATTGAGAAATAGAATTGGATGGATGTACGCCCTCTGGGCTCCTGATGTCATCCTCGGAGATCAATTCTCTGTTTGATTGCCCTCCTTGACCTAGAGGTGGGCTTATCTTTTATCTTTGATTTGTAGCAGCTCTTCTGTGCTAATGCTTCTACAGGCTGATCTTTGCAGCCATATAGTGCCTGCTTGCCGAGAGCACTTCCAGCTCACACTTTCATTTGTACTCCATTTCATTTTGTAATGCCTTGGCGGGTAAAGATGGTCTTTTCTTCTGTCCAAATCATGGTGGAGCATGCAAAGCAAAGCCTCTAATATGCCTGTATGAGGAAAGGGATAATGTGAACCAGAAATCACCAAAATCTCCAGTTAAGAGATAGATGGAGGATTGATATTTTCTTTGGAAATTTGTAAGACTATCAATCTCTTCTGGGAGATTTTTGGGTGCCGCCATGAAGCAGTTATTTTATAGTGTTGACAGAACTTTAAATCTGCTGAATAGCACAAACAACACTCAGCAGTTAACCGTGAATTACATTTTAATGAAACATTTAAACAAAAATACATGTTTAGAGGAATGTAGAGAAACATCATAAACTCTGAAATGTGTGTCATACGTTCACATTCATTCCCGTTCGTTTTATTACCCCTGAAGGAAATTTTTCACAACTCCAACGCTACCAAGATATGGGTTTCCACCTAAAGGGAATGACTGGGCAAGGAGCGCATCAATCAAAGAAATAGCCAAGTGGCCCTCAGTGACGAAGTGGTGGAGCTGCAGAGTTGTGGATTTCATGTCGGAGAATCTGTCAACACTTTGGGCTCCAAAAATGTGGAGTCGGAAGAAAATCATTAGAAGTCCTGTTTGAAGTTTGCTACAAGCCATATAGGGGCACAACAAACATTTAGATAAAGGTGCCTGGGCGAGACCGAAATGAAACTCTTTGGCTAAATGCCAAACATGATGTATGTGGCGCAAAACCAGTGCTGCACCTGACCCCAACCACACTATATCTATGACGAAACGTCGTGGCGGCAGCATCGTGCAGCAGGGACGTTTTTTTTGGAGCAGGGACTGGGAAGCCGGTCAGGGTGGATGGGAAGATGGATGGAGCTAAATACAGGTAAATCGTGTAAGAAAATCTGTTTGAGGCCGCAAAAAACACAAAAACACTTGAGATTCATCTTCCATTTTGCCAGTGACGATAAACATAAAACTACAGTTACAATGAAATGGTTTAGATCAAAGTATGCTCATGTGTTAGAAGGGCCTAGTCCAAGTCCAGACCTGAATCCAAGTGGGAATGAGTGACCAGACCTCTAGTTTATTTTCAAAGAAAAAGGGACAATTTTAGTCTCCAGCTGAACAACGCTGCCAGAAACATAGCCCAAAAGACCTGCAGCTGATGGATTTAATCATTTTTAAAACCATGTGTCATTTTCCCTCCACTTCACAGCCAGGCACTACTTTGTGTTGGTCCATCACACAAACCCTTGTATTAAAACACTATGAAAAATCTGGTAGTTTTGCCACAACATTTTGAAAGTTCAAGGAGTTTAAATACTTTTGCAAGGCACTGTATGTGGAGCCAAAGTAAGGGCTATTTATTATAAGTGTTTGTGATTCTTTGTTGGCAATTGGAGACAGAAATCTAGTTGGTATAGAGGTTTGTTGTGGTTGTTATGCTGGGCTTGTGCTACATGTTTTTATCAATCCTGTGCTAAATGTTTTATTTCTCTGTTTGTGTATATTTACTGAGTATACATTTATAGTTTTTTAAAAAGTATATTTTTATATTGGACTAAGTGCACTTTGAGGGAGCTGTTCTTATATCTCATTGAACTGTGGATAATGACAATAAAGGCTTTCTTCCCCTTCTTTCTGTTTCTTCAGGATATATCGGAGCAACAGGAGTGGATGGGACGACAGTTTTATTAATGTTCAGTAATCTGCCCTTTTACCAAAATTATTGTAGATTAAAAAGGTCAGTGGCGCAATTACAGCGCTGATCAAAATCCAAATGGCAGGAAAAAGGAGCATGTGGCAATGTTGGTTGCTGCTTGGACACTGTGTGGAAATCCTAGTGAACTAGCCTTTGCATTTGACAGTACAGAGTGAGAATCTATAGGAAACAGAATTATCCCTGATAAACACTGAGAACGTTCGGGGTTAGGTTAGGGCTGCTGTCCAGTCAACCACATCCGGCAGCTGGACAGGAAATATCAACATCGTGCTCTTCAGCCTGGTCAGATAACATTAAAAAAGCCTTCCTTCTGCATGACTTCTGTTATCTAACAGCCTACAGGTGGTGGTTAGATTTTCACTGGCCGCCTAAGACAGAATTTATTATTATTTTTTTAACCTTTTAAGTAAGAGCAAAATAAAACAAACGAAAACTCTGACGAAATGTAACATTTCCGGCGACAGTGAGTTTCAGATACAATGAGTTTTCCCTGCTCTGTCACTCTGAACCCAGAACTGGCAGAGGTCACCGCTCATTTGCCGTCTGTCCTCCGCGGTTTCATTTTAGGAAATGAAACAAACAAAAGTCACCGGGTTGGGTGACAGATGAGATACGTAGTTGGTGAAAGTCAAGAGGAAATGAAAAGGGTGAGGAAAGGAGAGGTTGCCGAATGAAAGGTCCGCTACCCCGTGAAAAAGCCTTCTATTCACTCCCAGACGTCTGTAAGCACCTGAGTCGGCTCGTAAACCGCTGACAGACTCCCGCCATAAAGTGACAGGTAATTGTATCAGGGAGTAAACAAAAAGAAAACAAAGGAAAGATGTCACTGTCACGGGGGGCAAAGCTCACGTTCATAAACAAAGTCTTTTTTTTTTTTTGCTGTTATCACCCGGACGGATTATTAGCCAGCAAAATATGTAATGTGTTTGAAAGTTAGGTAAACACAGCTGAGAGGCCGTTTTGTCTAGTTGGAAATGATAGAATCTTAAGAGGCAATGTTAAATAAAGGCACCCTCTAGCTTAATTCAGCATAATATGAACAGGAGTGTCCTTCAAACATATTGAACCCCTAAATCATTAAAAATTTTGCCACGTTACTTCTGCTATACTCTATGATTTTTTTTTTTTACAGAACTGCATGAGGCCAACTTAAACCTTAATCGGTACCCATGGCTCTCTTTTGAATAATTAATTAGCTGTCGGTGGATCCCTGCAGCTCCTCCAGAGTTGCCATTTTCCTTTTGGTATCTTCTTTTCACAAAGTTCTCCTTGCCTTGCCAGAGAGATTAGGATGACAGCCATGCCTTGTCTGTCATCGGCAATTGTGCCATACTCTCCTTAATTTTCTGGTTAAAATGCGCTCCTTTAATGTTGTTTTTGTGACCTCTTGCTTCAAACGTCTCCACAACTTTCTTCCAGACCTAATTAGCTTTTTTTTTTTCTTTGGTCTGCATGATGCTAGTGGTATCTTTCTGTCTACCCAACCCTGGTATGGGAGGTCTTGTGGTTTGTTTCGTGACCCACAGTAGGGGTGGAACTGCTTTCATGATTGATGTTCAAGGAGAAAAGTTAAATGTGAAAAAACGTCTATGGGCCAAATACTTTTGCAACACATTACAACCATTTCTTATTTGTGCATCTCCCCCCGTGTGGCATAGACATTGGAGGATCCCGCACATGTGCTTCATCAACCGGTGCACCCAAAACACAGGCCTTTGAGAAAGGACCCTGTCAGCAGGAACCCCCGAGACGTACACATATGTTTAAATTATCAACCTGCATGCAAATCAGTAGGAGCTTGGTAACCTCTAATCATCATCAGTGTTTTCTTTTGTTAGTCTGCCTCTTTGCATGATTGACAACGTTTCACATCTGATTACCAGATTCCTTTGTATTGTTCTCTTCATTGGGGGAGTGACGCAGCTTTTCTATTAAAATTGCAGCGTTGGTGTTTTGGCCCGGAATGAGATTAGTGCAGCCACAGATATCGTTGGTTTAAATTCACACAGGCATTTGCCAGCTGTCCAGGACAAAGCCAGTAAGTCCATCTTCCTGGTTGCTGTTAAGCCCCACCCTTCTGTCCCAGCGTCTTCCTTGAGTCGTTCTTTTATCGGGTCCCTAGCAGGAACATGACGGTACACAGCCCAGCCTGACTTTATAGGGATTTTGGAAGGCCCGCAAATAAACACATGTTCATTTGGAGACGCTGACTCCAGCATGTTTAAGATGCGTGGCACTCCCAGCGCTGCTCACCACAGCGCTCTTCCACTGCTTAAGCTGTCGGGGTCGCAGAGTGATTCAGGAGAGCTACAATTTGTTCCATGTTGTCATAACTAAGCCCAGGGAAGGAAATGGTAAGATGGCTCCCACCAGTCTGCGTGGCCAACACTAAACAACTCCAAATATTGTATGATATATGCTTTCAGTGTTAGCAAGACGTTTATGCCAGGTGGGGGGAATGTAGAAGGGAGGAAACGTGCTTTAAAGCAGGAAAGTGGGCAGTGGATTAAATGAAAGTGTCTGAAATAATCCACACATACAGTGGGTTTAGCAAAATCTTGATCTAATTTGAGACATCCTTGTAATGTACTTTTTATCCCCTCTCAGCAGTTTGAGATTCTCACAACATAAGTTTGACTAAAAAAGTATCCCACTTTCATGGTATTTAAACAAGATTATTTCTAATAGCATTTATTTGGAAAGGAGAAGAAACCCTAAAATTGATAATTACAGATATAATAATGCCATCTGTAGCATGAAACATCCATCCATCCATTTTCTAACACGCTTATCCCTTCTGGGGTCACAAGGGGTGCTGGTGCCTATCTCCAGTTGTTGTCAATGGGCGAGAGGCAGGGTACACCCTGGACAGGTCTCCAGTCTATCGCAGGGCAACACAGAGACAGACAGGACAAACAACCATTCACACTCACACTTAAGGAGAATTTAGAGAGGCCAAAGAACCTAACAGTCATGTTTTTGGACTGTGGGAGGAAGCCGGAGTACCCGGAGAGAACCCACGCATGTACAGGGAGAACATGCACACTGCAGAAAGACCCAGGGCAAGGGTAGGACTTGAACCCAGGATCTTCTTGCTGCATGGCAACAGCGCTACCCACTGCGTCACTGTGCAGCCCTAGCATGAAACATGCAAGAGCATAATGTTCAGAAAGTTACACTTTCTTTTTTTGCTTTTTAATGAAGAAACACACGAAGTTGCTTTTAGTTGGTTAATTAGTCAGGCTGTTAGCTCAGGTAACCAACCAGAAGTCAGCTGCTTTGCAGACAGACCTAAGGAATTCCCAAACAGCATCTTATGTAAAGGAAGTGAAGTGTTTAGGAAGTTAAGCTTGGGGAGCATTGCATCACTACCGCTGATTCGCCCTCATGTGCGTCGAGCTAACAACAGCTAGCATTTAGCATTTCTGACCGTTTTATGTCGCTCTCAAACATCGACGCATTTAAAATAAACAAAACGAGGCGGGCTGAGTTAGGCCGGGCAGCCTGTCAGACTAATAATATGCTGGGGGAAACCCTGCTCATACCATTATACCACCATCACCTTCAGCCTGAACAATCAATACACGACAGGATGGATTCATGCTGCTTACAACAAAATCGGCCCGTACCATCTGAATGCCGAAGCTGAAATTTTTTATTGTCCAGTATTAATGAGCCTGTCAAACCTGAGCCTCAGTTTCTTCTTAGCTGACGGAAGGGACCATATGGTGTGGGATTCTGCCGCTGCAGCTCATCTGCTTCCACGTTTTATACGTTGTGCATTCAGACATAACATTTTACATAACCTGATTGTAACAAGTGAGCTTTGATTTTGAACCGATCTGCCCCTTCTTTTCTGACCACTGGCACCGATGAGACATTTTTATCAGATAAATGGTGCATACTGGATTTTCTATTCTCTTTTTCTGAAATTGTACATTTAACAATTCCTCACAGTTGTCCATGAAAATTCCAGTAGATCGTCAGTTTCCGAAGTATTCTGATGCTAGTACTGAAATGCTGTCGCCACTCTAGTGCCTAAATGTATGGGGATGCTGCTGTGTAATTGCCTGATTTGCTGTTCTTGTTATTGCACAACAGAACCGCTTGGATGCAGCAATTTCTTCTGCACGGTTACACATCCAAAGTTATTTTAAGGCCTAAGTGGGAGTTCAGAGTCTTACCCAAGGACTCATCTACATGCGGTGGGGCTGAGGATCAAACCACCAATCCCCCGAATGCAAGATAGCCACTTTCCACTGAACCACAGCCGCTGTGCTGGAAAGACACCCGAAAGGGGTTTATAGTTCTGCAGTCTGTGTTTCCATTATTAATCTGCCTTCATAATACCTCCTCTCTGTCCTGTCTGCCCATTTAATATCTTTCTGGCCTAGCAGGGGAAGTGTGTGGGATGTCAAGGCATTAGAGAGCAGGTATAAATCAACTGCTTTACATGGAGCTCGGTAGAGTCGGCTTAATAGAAGGAGCATCGTGGTGAACAGCTGGCACTCCATAGCACACAAGTTTCCCATGCATCATTACAGCTGAAGCTTTGTTTTATAATAATAATAACAACAACAATAGGCTGGTGAAGATTCTCAGTCATCCAGGTCATGGTCATTCTAAAAAAGTTAAAAAACAAAACAAATGGACTTTTTTCCAAAGTTTGAAGACGTTTCGCTTCCTAGATGGACTTTTTTGGAACAACAACCACAATAATAATAATAATCCATCCATCCATTTTCCGACACGCTTATCCCTGTTGGGGTCGCGAGGGGTGCTGGTGCCTATCTCCAGCTGTCAATGGGCGAGAGGTGGGGTACACCCTGGACAGGTCGCCGGTCTATCACATAATAATGATAATAATAATAATAATAATAACATATCACAACTTTTTGCAAGCAATTTCAAACTGCAAACTTTTTGAAGATAGATCACATTATGTGGAACACGATGACAGCCTAATCAATTCAGACAGTGCAAACGCTGTTTGTGTATTCAGTTGCATCTTAATTTGTTTACTCATTATGAAGATGAGTTTCACTGTCATAACCTGTTTGGTCTCACAGCGGTTAAATTTCTCCACATTCTTTGGTAGTCTGGCAGCCAGACAAAAGATGACTGCTCAGTCCTTCCTCGCAGCTACACGACTGTCATCAGTAATGACGCGTCCCCTCAGTCCACCGAAGGGATTTGGACTGTTCAGCTACAAAGAGTTGATGGGTTCAAAACGAGCCGCCGTGCGGACAGCACGGAGACAATTTGCAACGCTGTGTTGAACGGATGTCCTTATTTAGCTGTGAACATGTCTTAATAAGAGCAGTGTCATGCTTCTATTTTGATTTTTACAACATAAAAGAATGTAAAAAAAGACACCCAATGCATTAAATCCCAGCAGTTGTGAGAATGTTGAACCTTTGTTAAGCTGGTGTGTAGATTAAAAAAATATATTTAACTTGCTAACCTTTGCTACAGCGTGTGTTATCAGTATCTACTGGTTCATTGGACTTACTGCGGGCTTTCATGGAAACCTCGTAAAGTCTCTTAATTAAATGGAGCAAACTGAGGAGCCACGAGTTATTTGAAGACATTCATTCAGAGGGAGAAGAAAAGCCCATTCAGGATATATATATATATATATATATATATATATATATATATATATATATATATATATATATATATGGTAATTGTCAACAAAGCCCTGCTGCTACAATGACTGTCATCCTCATTCAGCCAAGATCACGATTTTGACTTTAAATTTCAAATTCCAGTTTGAGCATTCAAGGAGAGAGGGATCTGTGAGAGTTCCTCTTTGAACGATCCCTCCAGATAACTTGGGACGCAATTCAATACACCTTTATATTTAGAGATTTCCCTAAAGAGTAGTAGTTAATTGCCGTAGTTCCGCTGAGCTTGGTGACATGCTGAGGAGGTAAATCCACCAATAGAATCAACGTCAAGGTTCCCAGGATCTTTAGAAGACACAAAAAGCCCTCAGCATCACTGATCCTCTGCCATACCCCCTTGTTTCACCCCAAAACCACCCAGAGCATTTGTTGCCCAAAGCACACGGCTCCAAATGAAACATCAGTAGAACTTCACACATTTTTATCTGCTGACATGCTTTCAAAACAGCGTGCAAATTCTGGAGCGTACGTAGATAGTGCCTGAGAGTTATTAGAGTGACTTAGGGCTACGTTCACACTGCAGGCCTTAATGCTCAATTCCGATTTTTTCGTGAAATTTGATTTTTTTTGCGAGGTTGTTCACATTTCCAAATATATGCAACTTGTATGTGTTCTCCTGTGTGAACTGAATTCATACAACCTAAGTGTCCCGCATGCGCAGTTGAGGACGCGATGACGTCACACGTAGCAAGCGTGCTCATTGTTTGTGGAAGTAAACATGGATTATAATGCTGGCGCGCATTCTATGATCTTTAATTTCTTTTCTAACCGGAGCTTTCTCTCCATTGACTGCTCTCCTCACTGTTGTCCACCATGGGTGTCGTTTTTCTTCCCGCTTCTGCATAGTACGACGCAGATTAGTGACGTTTGTCGAGTATCAATGACGTACAGGTCGGATAAATGCGGCCTGGCCGTACAGACACAGGTCGCATTTGAAAAGATCAGATACATATCGGATTCAGGACCACATATCCAAGCGGCCCAGGTCGCATTTGAAAAAATCCGATCTGTGTCGTTCAGACTGTCATAAAAAGATCAGATCCAGGTCGCATATGGGCAAAAAAATCAGCATTGGGTCATTTCAGGCTGCAGTGTGAACGTAGCCTTTGTGACCCCAATGTGCCATTCTTCTGTGCAGTTGTCCAACAGTGAGCTTTGGAGATCTTTTTACTTACCTTGACATCCTCTATGGTAGCAGTTCTTTCCCATTTTGAACAGAGGGATTTTATGGCAGGACATCATGCTGCTGCAATAATAAAAACAAAAAACCTACACGTTTCAGTTTTAGGCTTTTCACACATTGTGCTTCAGTGAGTGAGGGGGGTGCTGTAAAACCTCGCCAAAACATTAAAATGTTGATTTTTCTGATGTCAAAAACCATATTTGGGATAAATAAAGACTTGTTTGCCATGCCTTTTTGGAAAGAGAGGGATTATTCCAGATAGACAAGAAGCAGGGTTTAATCTTATTTTTCTGTTTAAATATGGTTTGCAATAAATTTGCAGAAATATGAAAGTCAAATAATTTATATAAACTTGATGATCCAAGTAGTGTGAAAAAAAGTATCCCAGTTATATATTATAAATGTGCATGTTATGTAAACAGCAGGATGGGGTTGAAGGGTTGAAAATATTATAGATCACCGTAACAAAAGCCTGTTTAAAGAATATTCTCCCTGCTCAATCTTTCAATTTTCCATCAGTGTCTCAAAGAGAGGAAGAGTCTAGAAGATTCTGCTAAAAATGAGAGGAGGAAAGCAAGTGCATTGTGAAGGAACGCAGAGCTTTTAGACCGGACTGTAGAGAAAGGGAGGGAATGCGAGGAGAAGAGGGAGCTGGAGTGAAGACAGGAGGGAGTGGATGAGGGAGATACAGAAAAATGAGGTGAGTGTGGAAATAGATTATGGTAGTAAAAGATATATGGAGATAAAAATAGACCAGACAGGAAATTAGAATGCAGAGAAAAACTGAGTTTGGTTGAAGAGAAGCAGAGAGAAAACAACACAAGCTCCTTCTCTTTTTACCTTAATTGGGAAGAACAGTATTTGGTATTTAGAAGATAAAAAAAAAAGAAAAGAAATAGGAGCTGGTCAAGATGCAGAGCTTTTACTGCTTTCTTCATTTATCTGCTCTGTTCCCCCTCAACCTTCATGTAAACTAGGTCTCTTGAAGAAGTGAGTCACCCGCAAGTTTAGCATTTGGAGCTTTTATCTAACCAAATCTCACACAAAAAAACTCATTACAGCACATTACATGGAGGCGGCCAAACGGCTGAAAATACGTACTTGCCCCATTTAATCAATGCCCATCAGGCAATTAGCAGATTAATCATGAAATCCTGCTATTTGTCTTGCTGGATGGTTGGATATCTCTTTATCAATGAGAAAAGCGTAAAGAAGAAAAAACTACTGGCCAAGAGAAAAGAGAGCGAACAGTCCATTTTACACAACACAAATTTTCTTTGCTTCTAGCCTCAGATTATTTAATGTTAAGAGGAAAAATACCACTGTACACTTATTGAGCCGTGAAAATGAGTTGCTATCTGCTCTCCTCTGAGTCAGAGAACGTGAAACGCTGTGAAGGCAGCGGCAGCTTCATCATCATCGCCTGGAGACCCGTCCAACCAAAGAGGCTGATCTGTTGGACTGACCTGCCCTTTTCTTGACTTGTTTACAAATTAAGTGAGTGAAGGAAGACGTCTTCTTTCAGGATATTCATCTATCTACATTGATTAAAACTGATTAACATGCTTGCAAAACCTTTCGTGCTGGAATTTTCGGGATTCAGCAAATATTGAACATTGAGTAAATATGTTGCATGTCAGTCTAGCATTTCAAAAACACAGTAACTAATCCATTTTTGAGGTCTTTAACCGATAGCAGAACCATTTATTTTCTTTTTTAATGACGATAGGGGCCCTCATATAGCATTAATCTTTATCCTGAGATGTTTATTTGCCAGTTTAATATGGAATGTGCAGACCGCGATGTCACAGCGAAGGTAATTGCGTTTTTGCCGATTCCTGCCAATCTCAAGTTAAACAGTGAGTCATACACAGAAAATGTGTTTAGCTCATGTAGCATAACATCTTACAATAATGTTAAGGCAAATTCATTAACATTTTAAATTCAGACAGAAGCAAGTGTCTCAGACTGATTCTTCTAAGTCTTTAGTTAGTGATGTGACGATGGCTTCCAGGGCCTGACCAGAACAACTTAATTGTCATCATGACAAATAATTAATATAAAAGAAGAAAGTAAAAATAATAAACATTCATAAGAAATAGATAAGACTGTCATAATAGTTATGGCAGCTTTGCTAGCAGTAGTAGCAAGGAATGATCGCAGCAGAGAAATGTTGATGAAAAAGTTCACAGTAGAAGGTAATTCTGTACATGATACTGGTCTCTAAAAACAGCAGTCAGCGTGTTTTTTAAAAAAAAAATTGTTTTTACTTGTCCGGAAGGTAGAGCTTTCATCGACCTGTAAGGCTTGCCCAAGCTTGGAGAAGAGGAGTCTTTGAAGATGTTTCTAATATCTGGATTTGCTGATCTCCTTCAGGGAGGGCAGAGGGCATCTGGTAATCTTTTGTGATGTATTTATGACCGTCTGCTAGGTCATATCTGCAGCTCTGCTCCCAGGATACCACACCCAGATGCAGTACGTTGTAACATTCGAGATCGTGGCAAGGTAGAAGGACATGAGCAGCTTCTGGTTCAGTCTGTTTTTACTGAGAATTTGCAGAGGAGAGTCGTTGGCTGAGCATCTTTCGACCAGCAGTAGCCTCCTTTCAGTAGCCAGCCTCAATAAAACAAAACTAAGTTCAAAATATATGCTTTATTATCCCCTCCTTTCCTTTATGTCAAGCTGGTGGGTCACATTTTTTGTTGTTGTTGTTGATTATTAATGTTTAATTAATTTGTAGCATTTAATTAACACTGTAATGTTAAAGTTTCAGTTTATGGACATTATAATGGTAAAAATCTATTCAGTTTCTTTCTGTCTTTATTGTTTTTTTAACACAAATCTGTAAGATACAAATTAATTTGAATTAATAACATCTAACTTCCTTTTGACACATGAACTTACACAAAGAATGACGAATCAAAGCAAATAAAGTGATTAATGTATGCTTACTGTTAGCTGAACAACTGAGGTTTTTGTGCTGATCCATTTAATTATGGAGCCTGTAAGGTCACAGCTTCTAACTGGGATTTAAACCGATGAAAGATTGCTGGTTTAAATCAGATGGTTAGAAGTGGAGTCCGCTAACCTTGAGATAGACTTCTTTTTTGGTTGCAATAGTTTGCAGGAAAAACACTGGGAATGTCATCATGTAACATTCCCAGTGTTTCCATCATTCAATTTGAAGGATTTCCTCTGATTAATATGCAAACACAGCAGGTCTCTGACCTTTGAGCCTGAACCACAAAGTAAGTGCACCTAAGCTGGTGGATAACAGCACCCTGATGTCTTATTTAATCAACTTCATCACAAAATGCATTTCTATACAGTTGTATACATAACTTTTGTTGCAATTTTAATGATCTAATGTTAGTTTTGTACTGTTGTCAAAATTGTTAAATAAAAGAGTCTTAATCCTTGAAATCTGGTGAGTTAAAAAAAATAATGAATCAGTTTCCTTATTTTCTAAATTTACCAGATGTTTGTTTTCCTTCGGTTAAAGAATTTCCCTTCCTCCTGCTGGTTATTCTAGTGCACTGATTCCCAAATTTGGGGTCGGGCCCCTTTTAGGTCCATCGGTAAACAATTATGGGATCCTGAGATCCTCTGCAGAACTTAAAGTCAGCAATTAAAATGATAATGATAAAGCAAATGTATGTTATGGTGTTTAAAGACATAAAAACGTCACTGAGAAATAGACCAAACCAAATAAATTGGCTGTTGATGCTCTTTATATTATAATTTTATCCATGGTTAATGGATTTTGGAGAAATGTTTGTATACTCAACTAATAGTTTGGGTCATGAGTTCATTCTGGTATGATTATTTTTAAAATATCCATCCATCCATTTTCTGCCCCGCTTAATCCCTCATGGGGTCAGGTTGACGTCAACATTAAATTTAAAATAAAAGAAACATAAGACACATACATTACAAACAGGCCAGACAGAAACAGTACGTTAGGGTCAGTCACAACAGCCGACTACATACAGGATAGACTCAGGACGAAGGCAGACATGAGCAATTACACACTGATATAATCAAAAGAGTAGCTGTAGCATTTTTCTTAAACTTTGCACATACCCTAAAGTGCTAGATGTATGGCAGATGCCCTAAGTGTCGATCTGAGTGCTTAGGAAATATGCTCACAAGTTTGGTTGACCATAACCATTCCTTGAGATAATTCTTGAATGTTGTAAAACATGAAGCCTCCTGTACAAAAGTTGGCAGACTATTCCATTGCACACAGCCCTTGAATGAAAGAACATTTTGACCACATGCAGTTTTTTATGTTGTTGTCACGAACCAGAGACAGAGGGACCCAGTATTCAACCAGACAAGCAGAGGTTAGGTTAAAGATAATTTATTAACAAAATGCAAAAGCCAAAAACGGGGATAAAGACAAAAATGGGAAGACTGCATCCAATAACCAAAAATAACAAAAAGGCAGTCACAGACAAAACTATATGCAAAAACAGGGGACAGGCTAATTCAAATATCCAGAGGCAAACAGGGTCAGAAGAACAGGTAAACAGAGAGCATTGAAAGCTGAACTTGACTCACCAACTGGGCACAGAAAAAAGAAAAAAAAATGATGTGGCAGATTGCAGGGGGCAGAGGCAGGTATAAGTAAGGGAGTGATCAGGTGAATGGAGTGAAACTAATTACTGACATGGGTGGAGCTAATCGGGAACAGGGAAGTGCTTGGGAGTAAACTGAAGCCGATTGGATGGTGACTGGTGAAGGGGAGTGACAGGAAGACAAAAGAATGCTGGCAGGGGAACTGAGCTTAGACTGGTGACAGAGATGGTCTGAGCAGGCCGGATAAACTTATAACCTAAAACAAAATCAAACACTAAGACAGAACCTAAAATAGAAACTGAACTTAAGGCAGGAGAATGAAGTAATTGAACAAATAACAAACAAAAACCATAACCAAACCCAAATCATGACAGTTGTGGGTCAGAAGCTGAAACCTCTGTTCTGTTGGATTAAAAAAAAAAACTTTTAAAAGGATTTATAAATCTCAAAATTATTATTATGCTAAATGAATTACATAGTTGGTCAAATTAATTGTTTAATACTCAAATTTATATATTTGACTCTGACACGACTCAAGACTTGCATGACTTGACTTCTGACTCAGCTGGGACTTTCATGCCTTTGCTTGGCACACGACTTGATATTTGGTTGGAAAGACTTCAGACTTTCTTGTAACTTTTAAAACAATGAGTTGGTTACAAATCCTTTGGTGTTGGTCTGTGTATATTTATCTATTTACAACGATGAGTCGTTCCATTTTTTTCAATGTTAGTTTTAAGAGAAGTATTTGGGGCAACATCAGATATCTATACTCTGTAGCAGTGCCAAGAGGCTTCAATAGGTTATACATTAAAGCATTTTATAGGAATATAGAGTCCATTAGGTGCTGCAGTGTGTAGCTTGATCATGTAGTTTTAATAACAGTGTCAGTGTGTTGCTCTCTAGGCAAGACTTATATACCAGCTTTCTGTGGTTAACATCTGAAACGTGTCCATTTGTCAAACTAATCCTCATGATCTAGGATTGGTAGTGCAACTCATTTGTGGCTGGAAAGGAATGAGACACCAAATCTATGTGTGTGTGGCTGCTGAGCCACAGCTAGTCTGTGTTGAATCAGTGGGAAATCCACAGAAAATCCAATTGAGCTGACGCATCCTCCATCACTGATGTGATGTCAGCAAAAATTTGTTGTGTCCCGAGACGGTGGGAGGAAGAGAGACTCAATAGGACAAATTTAGCGGTTTTGCCCAGGACAGGTTCAAGGACAAAGAGACGGCTCACCCAAACAACTATTACTCGAAAGGTACCAGAGGTAAGGTACAAGAGGTAAGGTGCTCCTGGGGTAAAATTTGTAAGGTGTGGGACAGGGGAGACACAGGGTCAGGGAACAGACAGTGTTTGGTCAGACAATGGAAAACTCTAACCAGGAAGCACCCTACAGTAAAGGAGATTTGTTAGCACCTGTGTTACCCACAAACCATGGGAGCATCGCCACGGATGGCAGTGAAGATGGGGTCCAATTGGTCAGCGCAAGATCCGAGGTTTGAGGGGTAGACATTGTCAGGTCCTGGAGTTTGTTTTTGACACTGAAAGAATCCATTCACGTCTTCCTCAGAGGGACCTAGGAGCTGTGCAGTGTGAATCTTTCAAAGCTGGGTAACAGGGATCCAGTGTGGTATTATCCCCTGGAATGGCACTTAATATGCTCTCTGCATTTTGGAAGTTCTATTGGAGAGATTTGTGCTGTTAAAATCCCCAAAAGCAATTATGAGAGTCTGGGGGTGTTATTTCCTTTGTCTGCAGTCAGCTCAGCAAGTTGTTTTTTAGCCTCTGCTGTGGAGCCTTGTGGTGGGATGTAAACACAAGACAAAACAAATGAAGTGAATTAAACGGTTTATAGTATATAAAAAAGACTCCAGGTGAGGACTACATTTTTTCTTTAAAACTGTAATATCAGAACGCCAACCTTCATTTATTTAAAATTCTCTGACCTCTCTTTTCCCCCAAGAGCTCCGCTCTGCTGTTCGTTTGAAATGGCTGGAAGTTTTAGTTCAGCAAGCCAGGTCTCGGTGAAACTAAGGGTGGCAGATCCACTGAAGTCAGAGTTTGTTGATGTGAGAAGCAGCACTTTGTCCATTTTATCAGCCAGAGAGCAGAAAGTAGCCAGATGGATTAAAGACAAGGATGTGCAAAGTCTCTGTTTCTGAACCTTCACCGTTTTCCTCATCTGCCTCTGTGGTAATAGCCACAGAATGCTGCCACGCCCCCAGCCAAAATCTCCATGAAGTTGGGGTTGATAAATTAAGAAGAAATGTCTGGAGAGGAGAGTCTGAAGTTTTAGGACTTCCTCTCCAGTGAAGGTGATCACCGAATGGCGGTGGAGAGCAGAATAAAGGCACAAAACCAAAAACAAAGTCCAAGTGAGCAAAGTAGCAAGGCTGCCTTCCTCAGCGCCATCTTGTGAACATTGAAACATGTAAAAACAACTTTTCAATTTGTTTAGTAAGAATAATAAACCGATTAATTAAGAAAATCTAACTCCAATACCTAAAATAAGAATAACCAATGTCAGAGCCTGCCTAACATGGCCGCAGCTGGCTTCATATTTTTTTAGCTGCTGATGCAAAGATCTGAGGCCCTTTGTGGCACAGACTGAGTTCAACCTTTGGAAACTTACTGTTTAGCAGCGTGACACCTTTAGAAAGTTAATCATTACTCAAAGTATGAAGGAAACATGGTTTTCACGGTTGCCAAGTGCAGGACTTATCACCCTAACAGGTACTTTTTGTGGTGGCAGTACATAATTGCAACCCATTATTGCACTTAGCTCTATAATTCAACTGCATGATAATTTCTGTGGGACCAGATTGAACAAAATTAGTCACTAACATTCAGTTATATGGACTACATGGGGTCTCTAGCTGATACCCCAATGGGATATAGAACATTTGTCTGTAAAAAGGCCAACATATTCACTTTTGCACAAAATATTTTGCCCACAAACCTAGCCAGAGCTAACAACTAACAAATGTGACTGTGGTGCAGAGAATTTAGAAATTATTTTGGAGGAAATATTTTATCCCTGCAAGCGGTTTGACGATCCATCTATTTCCCTTGCGTTTAAAAACAATGTATTATTTGCTCCACTGTGGGGAAAAAATACAAAACAGCAGCAAAAACATAGCAATAAATACAGAACAAAAAAAAACAAAGATGACAAAGCAAGAGATATATTTAAGTCCACTGAAAGATAACTTTGATAAATACAAACATTTATCGCACTGAGTCCAAACAGGAAATTAATTTTAAAAGGTGACAACGCTCAGATAGAAGAGGTACTGATATAATTGCATGCCCTGATGATGTAACTGAATGACTTTTTTTGTTTGTACGGCCTATTTGGAGAAATAGCAGCTGGAAAGCGGAAGGAGCTGCAGTAATGGTCTTTCAGTGTGCAGCAACCTCTCACTGAATGAGCTTTCTCCCGTCTCAGTGAGACGTTGTCCAGGAGTGAGGTTAGCATCCTCCTCAATAGAAAATATCAAAAAGTCCAAGAGCAACAGACTGTTGTACACTTGGTGTTCGGTTTGTAAAGCAGATTCTCTCAGCGACTTTCTCTGAGCTTCTGACCACACTGAATCATTTTTTGGTTTGTATTGGCCTGAAAATGGTTGACGTTTGTGGTCACATGCACTAAATGACCATAAATATACATTTGGAGCAATTTCATAGTTCCCACACTGAATAAAAGGCAGGTTCCATTGATATTTCTAAAATCGCTAAGCGGTTCCAGATGTTATTATTGCTGTAATTTCATCTCCCCAAGACAGCAGTTGAAGACAGACAGAAAAAGAAGGCGTTTGACTAGCTAAAAAGACGTGTTTTCCATAATGCAAAAAGCCAAATAGGGCACAACCTGCATCTGCTTGACCTCATGATTACTTATTTTTCAAAGACATCTGTGTGACCATAAAAAAGTTAAACACAAACCTAAGCGTCATTTGTTGTGCTCGGAGCACCATCAGTTGGTTCTGTGCAGATCACGCTCAAATAAATAAGCCTATTATGTGTCCGTCTATGATTCATCACTAACACCAGTCCATCACAGCCAGAAGCAACCCTGCCTGTTTGCAATTACTCTGCAGAAGATTAATGGTTGTGTGCAATGTTGGAATGGATAGAGGTTGCTTTAAATCCATTGTTGAAACCTGACGGTGACTTAAATTGTTATTAGTTTATTTAAGAACGCGGTGGAACTTGTTAACAATTTTATGAAATGCTAGATCTGTAGAATTTACGGAGAGTGTGGTTCAGTCATACGTTAGGAATAAATGCCCAACAATTTACACGGTTATCAGCACATCTGGTAACGATGCCTTAAGGCCTCAAAATAAATTTTTATGTTATCTCTGGGGCAAAATCAGAAAATACATGCAGTTGTCTAGCAATGAGCTTTGGATAATTTAATTTTACCCTCCTTGCTGTTCTGCTCACTTTGCTCGGTAGAAATATAGACTTGAGTCTTCTTAAGACTTGTTTGTCAGTGTTTCTATTTTAATAGTTGCTCTGACATGGGCTAGTTAAGGTGATTTGCTATTTTCAAGTAGACATCTCTTGACTTATGAGGCACCTTTTCATGTCATATCCCATTTTGAAGAGTGACTAAGAGAAATGGCCTTCTGATTTATTTCCTATTTGTCACCCTGGGAAACACAGAGTCATGCTTAATTAATTAAAGGTGTCATATCCTTCTGATCAACATCCAAATGTTGAATAAGCGTACTCATACTGTATTTAAAGCTGTATATTTCTGACATTTTAGCTGTGGGATTAACTACTGCTTTGAAAGACGTGCTTTTATAAATCTTCACCAGGGATGCCAACAAATGCGAAGGGCTCCATGAAATTGATCAGATTAAACAAAACAGTGGATACTATTGGTTTTTTTCATATTAACATTTTATATTCTGTCATCACTTTCTATAGAACCAGAAAATGATTTAAAATTTTGATCATTAATTCATTAATCCATTATCTCAAAATAACTAAGCTATTTTTATGTAGCTACCTGAAGTAATTGTTGAGTCATTTTAAAATGATTACAGTGCAAAATTAAGATGTTTGTATAAACTTAAATCCATCATTCAGTGGTTTCAGCTGATTAATTATAATGTAACTACATGTAACCACCTTGGTCTGATGCTCCTTACTGTGACTATTTAAGTTTTCTTCCAAAATGTTTCAGAAATATGAGGAAAAATCAGCCCTTCAGGTTTTGTTGGATTTCTAATTATCACAAGGAAACTAATTAAACAGGTAACTATATTAACCCCCTACAGTTATGAAATGAGTTAATCTTCAAATTATCACATGATTAAACTTACTTGATTGATTTGATTAAACAAAAACCAGAAAGCAGTCTTTGTTGACTTGAGAAAATACATTTAAATAAATAGTTTTATAAGGTTTTACTGTTGGTATTTTCTAAAGATTTCCAAATCTGTAACTAGATCTATTTCTGTTTACTTATGATTTTACAGGGTTTACATTGCTAAAATGTATGGTTCAGTATAAATAATAATGGAAAATATATGTAGAAGATAAACATTTTGTTTCATTTTGCCTGAGACTGAGAGGTAAAAAAAACCTCAAATAAACACTAGATGCAATTTTTACATCAACATCCACAATTTTGCATTTCAGGAAAACGTGAAAGAGAAATAAGGAAAATATTGTAAGATGCAAAGAAACCTTGGCTGGTGATGAAAACCCTTAGGCCTAAATTCTTGGCACTTGCTATTCCAGGTTTATTTGTCATCTTAAAGCTAAGTAACCTACCATCAGAGTGCCACTGCTGCCAAAAGAAATACTATCAATAACTCTGTGACTTGCTCACCCATGTCTGCCTGCTGAACAGTCTGCACCCTGAGTGGCTGTGAGGGTGGATGCAGCGAGGAGGCAATTCTTAGAGTTCAGATCGGGGAGTGCTGGGCTTCCAGCAGGTTCTCTGTAAGCCAAAGTAAAAGACCTGAGGTGAAGTCTCAACCCACATGCCTTTGCTGTTCTGGAGAGGCAGAGGCTCCGCATACCCTGATTAATGGGTCTTAACGATTAAGTCTGACTCCGTCTGTTTTTCTTCAGTTTTTTTACAACCACAACTTACTATTTCATACTATCCTTTCACATACGGATCAGCATGTAATGTGTCTGTCGGCTTTTTAGACACACGCAGAGAGGTGTTAGATGTCCCAAACTGCATTGCTTCTGCTGCAGTGTTTTGCATTTCTGATGACTGATTGTTGTGGCTGTTTTCTCCTGAGAGGCTTAAGTCCTGATCTGAAACGAAATAAAATACACAGCAAATGTTTGTTCTCTCAGTCACTTTCATGCAAGACAAATTATTTCTCTAATAGGTTTAACGTGTTGTTCTTCTCTGTCCCTCTCCAGAGGTTTACCTGTGTGTGGAAGATATGAGGTTCGCAGGCGCCTTGTGGATCGTTTGGTCTCTTCTGGTGGTAAGCTCTCATTTGGCTTTCACAGTTCAACTCTGCAAAGTCCTCAGTCTTTCTTTTTTTATATCCCGTGCACATGTGCTGAGGATTCGATTTCTATTAAAGGGACATGTAATATGTTTTGGTCCGGTGGTTTCCTTTATCAGCAAGAATCTCAGAATCTCCTGATTGCTTTCCATTAACCATTATGGTTTGGGCTATTTAATTAGCTCAGCTTGGCAGGAGGAACTAAAAGAGGAATGACTCAGGAGTGCATTCGTTTCTCTGTGAGTGACGCCCGGCTGTACAGGTTCTGATGCTGACACAGAATGAAAACAAATTCCTCTGATGTCATTGTGTTGTTGCAGTGAGTTCAATTGTTCGATTGTGGAAAGATTGTGGAAAGATTTTTTTTTCACCTAGAAGAAGATTTTGGAACACCTAATTGTAGCCAAATTATCGCTAACATAGAATCGTACAGTTACGAAACAGAAAACATGAATAAGGTATTTTCTGGGCTTTTAATTAAATGTTCACCTAATAAATTATTATGATAAATGTAATATTTATCATAATACATTTTGTTCCACAAGATGCTTTACTTTAAAACGACTAGAACGGCTTAGTAGTATCACTTACTTAATAAATTAAACCAACATCTTTTTTGATAGTTTTATCTATTATTTCAATTAGTTGCCATATGGGGATCTGAGACTCCTTGATCATTTATCTGCATGCATCAATGTTCTCATGAAACCTACTGGTATATAAGGCCCATTCACTGTTTTTATTTCTTTGTTTTCTCTAAACCTTTATTTAACCAGAAAAGTCACCATTGCGATTAATAATCTCTTTTAGAATGGACATTTGGCAAAAATGAAGACAAATAAAAAACAGTTACAAAACATTACATGTAAAATATTTTACACAAATAGATTGGAAGAAGACCTAGAATTGCCTTATGTATATGAGTGTACCAATGATGGAGCCTGCAGGTAGTCAAAGAAGGCCGTCCAACCTTTGTTATAAATCTTAGGGCAGAATGATAAACCGAGTCAATCCCACAAAGATCTGAAGTGTGCAGTGTCTTATTATTGTCAGTATTTGGGCAATGTCTGCTGTTTATTAATGTGAATTTTTAAGTTATATAAAACATCAGTCAGCTACAGAGATGCACAAAATGCAGTTTTCTAGACAAATAATTGTTTTATAACCCTTAGACCTGCCAACTCTTACATTAAAAGATTCAAATTTTATTTTGTTTCTTAATTTATGCATTGGATCAGCTCGTTTTTTTTAAAAAAAAATAGTTTCACAGATAAAATAAAGTTTTCATAAATCCCCAACGGTGATTTAAAAGATTAATTACTTTGTGTAAAATAGTTGACTTCAGGTTTAAACCATCAACGTATTTTGGATTTTGAACCAGAGATGATTAAATGCAAACTACGTTTCTTAAACAAATGAAAAAACCCTCAGTTTATCACAAAACCTAATTTAAAACTTCAGCCTCATTAGCCATACACAGTAAACAACTTTATTTTAAATAGACATGCAAAAAACGCATGGGTACAAATTACTGCTCATAATGTGCAGCAAAAAGAAAACAGGGAAAAAAAGACGATACTGTTGATTTCAGTCAGAACAGCACGCTAAATCCCAAAATAATGCGTATCTCTGGGATATTTAGGTTAAAGGAAATCTTCTCATTTGACCAGCATATTTCTTTTATATGGTAGCAATATTATTATTATTATTTTTTTTTTTTTGCGGGCTCCGCCAAGAGCTTGCCAGCCGTTACAAGAAGGGTTTGATTGCTTCCATACAAATAAAAGCTTTGCCAATGATTATTGAAGAAGGTATACATTATTTTATATATCTATTTTTTTTAAAATCTAAACAATTATTAAATTGATCTGTTATTTTTTTTTTTTATTCGGCTTAAGGCTTTTTTCTTAAACATTCAGATCTTGAGATGTATTAGCTCAGCCTTCATCGGAGCTGTGGGGCTGAGTCATAATGTGCTCACTTTGAGAAATTGCATTAATTAGCTTAATGGACCCCTTTCTAATCATCATTCAAATATCCCCTCTTAACACAGAGAAGAACTGCAAATCATGTAGTGGTGTCTCTGCTGTGCTTTGCCATTAAGAAATTTGACAATTTGCTTGATGGTTTTAGTACAATCAAACTTTATATTTGTCCATATGGGCATCTTTACAGGTTAAACAACGAGGTGGGGAAGGGCATTTTGTAAATAAAAATCTAAACTAATGAGTTTTCAGTTAACAGTTTAACTAACTGCGGAAGGAAGCATGCAGGCTCCTTTTCCTACCTCCTTCCTTACTGACTGCACTATTGGGACAGCACTTATCATGGCGACCGCTGACGCACCTCCGCTTTGGCTAAAGAGTCCTCGCTCTATAAGGGTATTCGGATGCAGCCCAGGTCATTAGTAGAACTCTGGAGAACTTGAATGCATACCAATGAGCGAATTCAGCCATTTGATTCAGGCGTGTCAGACCAGGGACACATATAAAAGTTGCAGGACATCGGCATTGGGGACTGGAGTTTGACACCCCTGAATTAAAGGAAAATAATGAGGTACATCCCAATAAATTGATGAATACAAATGAAAATATTTATTTTGAAATGCGTATCCCTCATATATAGATTACAGCAAGCGCAAAGTAAAATATTTCAATTGTTTTTATGGTATTTTAATGATTACAGGTGGCAGCTTGTGAAAACATAAAATTACGTTTCTCAGAAAATGGGAAAACATGCTTTCTAACAGAAAGTCATGTCGCCTCATGGCTTACACATTAATAGGGAAGACTGCTGAATTCACAGTTGTCCAGCTGACAGTCATCACCCTTCACAAAGAGGCGTAGCCACAAAGGGTCAGTGATACGGACAGAGCTGTTCACAGAGTGCTGTGTCCAATAGAAAGTTGGGTGGAAGGAAAACGTGTTGTAGAATTACCCGCATAAGCAACAGATAGAGTCAGTGTTTCAAGAGCCACCACACACACACACACACACACACACACACACACACACGCACGCACACACGCACACACACACACACACACACACACACACGCACACACACACACACACACATATAGGACATAGTCTACAACTGTCGCACTACAACTTTTTGTGAAACTGAGTCCTGGCCTCTCATTAGCCGTAAGGAATAATCATCAAAATAAAGAGAAAGAAACATTTGAAATTCAGCATCTAGCTGGGGCAGTCCAGGTGCTTTACGCCTGATTTACTTGAGCTCTTGCTGTGCCCTGTAATTTGACATTGTTAGAAACGCTGCTTTTATTTAATTCAAGAGGATTAAGGCGCTGCAATAAATGAAGAAATGCCTCGCATGAGTTTTTTTGGAAGAAAAAGAAGATGTTTTTTTTCTGATATTGGTGGTGGCCTGGTGGTCGTATGTATGACGTCATTTACTTCAATGCTTGGAGTGACATCATATGTACGGCTGCTAAACTGCTACACGGGACATCATTTATTTTTTGGCGAATGTCACGTTATTTGTGTCTCTCTTTTTTTTTTTGCCTTTTCTGAGCTTATATGAGTCAGGAGAGGTAAGAGCTTCACTTGGATCCTCTGAAAAGAACCAGGCTAATGAAGCTACGCTCCTCAGCTGTGATAAGAGCTGGACACAGTCCTGGCAAAGTATTTAAATTCTCCAACTAATTCATGAAATGCAAATGCTTAAGCCTGGCACTCGGAGAGGCTTAGATTTCACCCCCAGAAAAGAGAGACTAAGATAAGTCACACCAATATAAGTTCTTTATCCTTCAGTGAGCAGCACGATCGAATCAGCATTTCACACAACAAGCCTGTTCATTCTTACTGCTACCTCCAAATACAAACAATAGGGCAGAGATATGATTCATTTGGAGGAAAATCAGCTGCTTAACTTCTTTTGTGTGATCGAAAACGCATTTTAATGAGTCACGCACTCGGAGTGAGACGAGAATTTTAAATCGGAGAGAAATTGTGATCGGATCAGCTTTGCAAATGTTCAAGAACTTTCCATGCTCGTTCCTCCATAAAAAATGCCATTATATGTAAAGATGTACATCTTTATCTAAGCCTGTTTTACTGAGAAATCAAACCTTTTGAGATCTCATTGCCATTAAAGATGACATTTACACTTCACCGTCTTCCCGCCTGCAAAGGGAATGTAAACGAAAGAACATCTGATTTCGTCTCTCCACAGCTCAGGGAGGCAGCAGGCGCTGAAACAATCTCAGACACATCAGTCAGTCCTGCACTGAGCGCTGTGACAGGACAGAGTCAGAAGGCGCTGAGCCAAGGTCAATACAGATGTGTCGAGCCGTCCAAAAGAGATGCCCAAGAAAACAGAACCGGTGAGAGGCAAAACTCGAACCACTCGGAGGCTGTGACAGACATATATTGCTATGCAAAATGATTCATACTCCTTGGGTTTTCTTTTCAGACTTTGTCACATTACAACCAAAAACTTCTATGTATTTTACTGGGGTTTTACCAACCAGTTTTGACCACTTTTTTTTGACATTCTTCCCTGCAAAATAGCACAGGCTCCATAACATTAGATGGAGATCGTCTATGAACTCATGTTTTCAAGAATTGCCACAGATTTTCAGTCCTATTTTTTGGTCTGGACTTTGACAAGGCCATTCTAACAAACTAACTTTGATTAAAAAAAAAAAAACGTCCTTTTGTAGCTTTGGTCACAGGGAGGCGGATGCCTGTCTCCAGCAGTCAAGAGGCCAGAGGCAGGATACATCCCGGGCTGGCCACCAATCCATCGCTTGGCAACATACAGACGCACGGGACTGCTACCTGAGAACGCTTTACCCCGTAATACCACATCCTCCGCTCTTGTACGTGTCCGTTCCGTTCCAGACCGCCTCTGTGAGTCTGTGAAAAGCAAAACCTACTACAGCCGCAGTTACTCCGTCTAGCGCCGCTCCAAAGTTTCTAGGAGCTGGAGGAGATCATGTGCGATCATCGTCATGACAAGCAGAATGGAAATCTATTTGGAGACGATATATCTAAATAAAACAGATAATTTTATAATGAATATTAAAAAAATAATAATTTGTGGCCAACGATCTCTATTTAAGCTATTTAACTTTGACAATCCGGAGGTTGTTGACATTCTTTTTCCTGTTTTCTACGATTGTGACTGCGGAGCAGCTTGACCCGGCTAGCGCCCGACGGACCGAACCGGAACAGGAAGTTGGACTTGTTCCGTAATTTCACGGTGAACGGTGGAGAGCAGGTTCGTCAACGGTGACATTTGGAGTAGTCACGGATAATGTGGATCTGTTCGCATTAATTAAAATAACATTGTAGTTGCTCTTGTCGGTCAGACGTGAACGTATGTGAACGGACCACAGCAAGCATGGAGGATGTGGAATTTGGGGGTTAGAGTTACCGAATGAGAAAACTTTTGGATATTTGGAAGAAGGATTAATCAACACAGGCTAACCCCATACGTAAGAATTGAAACCAGAACCTTTTTCCTGCAAGGCAACAATGATACCAACTTCAGCGCAGAACATGATGTGAAGACATCATTACAGTAATCAGTTCAACTACAGATAAACGCATGGATGAGCTTTTCAAGACCCTGCTGAGGACATTAGTCCTTTAATCCTGTATATATTGTTCAGGTTATAGAAGGTTGATTTTGTGATTGTCTTTAAGTGCCTCTTAAGGTTCAGGACTAAGTCCATCACTACACCCAGATTTATCGCCGGATCAGCAGTTTCTAGCTGTAATAACGGAAGATGTGTGCTCACTCTGGATCTCGCCTCCTTTGGTCCAAACATAATTACTTTGTTTTTGTTTTTATTCGACTGGAAAAATGATGGCACATCAGATTATTGCTTTGTTCTATGCATCTACTCAATGCTGAAATGGGTTCATAGTCACCTGGTGACATTGTAATGTAGAGCTGTGTGTCATTTGTATAATTATGAGAACTTATCTTGTTGTTTGTTGTAATATGAGCTAGAGGACGCATGTACTGTAGATATTAAAAAAGAGGGGCCCCAAGATGGAACCTTGGGGAACCTCACTTGTATTTTTTGTTAACTCTGATGTAAAGTTACACAGGGACAAAAGGAGGTCCTTGTGCTTCAAGGATGATTCAAACCAAGCATGTACAGTTACAGAAAGAACAAACCAGTTCTCCAGTTGCTCAAGTAATATCCCAAAGTCAACTATGTCGACAGCTGCACTTATGATGCAGCAGTTTCTTCTCAAATGTTCTCTGACAAATGGTCCATTTTCTTCTGTTTCATGGCTATGCATTACTTACTGTCAGTCCATCACATGAAATTCAATAAAGTGTGTAGACGTTTTTGGTTTTAATGTGAAAAAAATTAGGGATAGAAACACATTTATGAGGCACTGTGTATATAGTGAAAGTGCAAGATTTCATAAAAATCCTGGAGGTGAAGATTAAGCACAAACAATTCGAAAAGTCTTTTTGGGTTGGTACGGTTTTTTAAAACGTATGAAACTTTTGTCAGCAGACGACAGAAAACACAGGCAACATGTATGTGTTTGTAATTATACTTATTATTCGGCTCTCAAGGTCTTTTCTGCACCCCGATGTGGGATGGTTTTCTGTGCTGGAGCGAGACACCAGCTGGGGAATCCGTAACACAAAAGTGTCCAGATCACCCCGACCTCAGTGCAACCGGTAAGGCAGTTTTATGCTTTTCTCGCCAGACTAGAACAACCAGCTGGCTGAACCGAGACCAGATGGATATTTAGTTTCTGTTTAACTATTTTAAACAATGATGCAGTGTGTATGTGTTCTTGTACTGAGTGAGAACCTTTTTTGCACATTTAACTATTGAAATGAGGACTTTGATGTAAAGTGAGAACCTTTTATTGGTACTAACTTTTTTGGTGTACGGGGTTAGGTTTGGGACTAAGGTGTCAATTCGGTTTAGGTAAAGGTTTGTTATGTACTAGTTAAGGTTAGGTTTAGGGTTAGGGTCAGGGTTAGGCCATAGAAAGGGTTGAAAATGAATGGAAGTCAAGATATGGTCCTCATTTTGTATTTAATACAAGGATGTGTGTGTGTTTGTATGCTTTCTTTCCTCATAATGCAAACAAACTCTATCAGATTTAAATTTTCAGCTATCTCCTACACATTCCATAATGTCAGACTCTTTAATATTGTGTAATATTGAAACATGTCAAATTCTAGAAAAAGAAATTCTGCTTACAGGTTTACACACCGTCTCTCACACCACACCAGCAGGAACTTTTCTGCTCTCTGGTTATTGGTCTTTTTAGAGGTTTATTCAATAAAGTTATGTGGCCATAATTCATCACACAGGCAGCTCCAGCAAGATGTAATTTCTTCAATGACTCACCTTGGCCCTGAGCAAAAAAGCAATATTAATGAACGACCTTTTAATCATTTTCCTATATGGTGATTTTTATGCATTTGGCAGACACTCTTATCCAAAGCGACTTACAAATGAGAATATAAGAATGCAGTTGATATCAAAGCTAATAATGAGCTACTTAGAAGCATGGCCAGTCAGTTTCTGTCAGAGGTGACGGGGGCAACAGTGTAGAAATAAAGTGCGGGCATAGAGGGTACCGCAGAAAGAGTGTAGTAGAGTAGAAAGGGAAGGACTGGGTCGGTGCTAAGGAAGCAGATGATCTCTGAAAAAATTCCTGTTAAGAGTCTCTGAAGATAAGCAGGGGCACTTCTGTTCTGGTAGGGCTCAGTAAGTCATTTCACAATCATGGAACGACACATCAAAAGAGTGTCCTGTGGTGCAGGCACTGCTAGCAGACAATCCCTTGATGATCGGAGTGACTGAGTGATGACACAGGCTTTTGCGAGAGCGTTCAATTAAACACTCTCCAGGCTGACATCAGTGGCCATCGGAGCGCTCAAACCGAGGGATGGCATTTGCTCTTTTATAAATTTCACTGTTATATACATTTCACCAAATCCAAAGGATTTGGCCTGTGCTGTGAAGGTTTACAGTTTATTTTCTGCATCAGAAACAGAATCAGTTTCAATGTTTAAGCTGTTTCACACAACATTTAATTTGACTTTGGTTTCCCTTTGCTCTCAGTGATGACATTTTAAGTGAAATATACAAAACTTGTTAATGTGAACAACCTTTTTTTACAACCCTTGTTTGCTAATGCAACATAATTAATCTCCTCCTACATTTCTGAGTGAATTGTCAAATCAGTTCTCAGTTGTTTTGCCAAAGCCAGTATGAATACCTTTTCTCTGGTTGATGGTGGTCGAACAATTTGCAAAAACCTTAATATGATTATAATATTCTACAATTTATCAATTGTTTAGTTTATACTGAAATTATAATGTGTGGTTTTATAATTGGCTGGAAGCAAACTGGCATAATTTAGAACATACACATCTACTGCTTAAACCCAGAGCTAACGTTACAAACCCTACAATTATTGCCGTCTCTTTTTAGCAGATGTAGAAACATTGAACAATATATACTTTGTTGCTGTACCATAATCTCAAACTTAAAATCTTAATTTGGTCAATATTTAATCAATATTACAAATTTTTCATTAATTGAAACCATTCCTGTTAATAACGTTGTCCAACCCTTGTTTTCCAATTTAATCTTGTTTAGTCTATTTCACAACATTTTCACACTTCTCTTTTCTTCAGTGCACTCCTCAGGTTTTCCAGGATTTTGTTCTGGGAACCACAAAGACTTACAAGATTGGTTTAATTTTTAACTATTCTATGTGGATTTGGGTCATTTTCACTTCAGACAACTCAATTAATACCAATTTTCAGGTGACAGACAGAGGCCAGTAGATTTAATTTACAATTTCATTATTTCAAAGTGTTCCTGATGACATGCAGACTTCCCAGAGAACTTTGGATGCAAAACAGAACCCCAGGATCACAGATCCTCCACCTTCCTAATAGTTGACATGAATTGCCTTTGCACATCTTCATTCTGTTTCATGCCAGACACAACATGGTTGGTAAGGACACATAATGACCCCAAGATTTATTTTCCCTTTTATACCCTCCTGCTTAGTGTAGGTGGTGGCAAGACAAAAAAACGGTCCTAGTATGAGCAAATACCCAGTGCCCAAAAGAAAAGAGCCTCTGTGTGAAGTTCAATTTTTATATCAGGGAAAATGAAAGTCTTGAATAACTTACAATATAATTTAGCAACTCAGTTTAGTAATTGAAACGCATTATATTAATAATTAGGCCCCGATTGATATTTTCAATATTTATTTCTATTATTTATGGTAATTTTCCTCTTAGAGTTAATAAACCCATTTCATTTCTTAGAAGATTAGAATGTTTCTTCAGACCAAAAAGAGAAAAAAGGCATAAAGATATGAGGGTTTAATAAAAAATATATATGGCTAATACCATCTTAGAAGTTGTTATTTTCAAAAGGTACCTTAAATCTGATACTCGAGCCTCAACGGGACGTATATTCCAATTTTACTCAGACGGACACATATAAACTTTGAAAAATTAAGGTCTAGATCAGAAAATGTAGCACTTATATTGATTTAAAGTGATTTTTGGATTAACAAGTATTTCTCATTAAGAAAATGTTTTTCTTTTTGCAAACGTATTACAAACTGATGTAAAGGACAAAATATAACTTACAAATAATTGTTGAAAACAACCCCAAACTGTTTAAGTTTTGGATTTCTACAGCATTATAAGCAAAATGTAAGCATCATAATTTGTATAATAGCTAACTGCTTCTCGCAGAAGCTTGGCTTCAAACGTAAAGAAAAAAAATGACTGCCGTTTCGTTACGCCACATTTTCCCAACAAACCATTTAAATTCAAGCAGATATAAAGGATCTCTACATCAGATAAAAGGTAAATCATTATCAGATCAGTCAGGCTGAAGAAAGACGAGCATCCATTTAAGCTGAAATAGACCGTGAAGTTTGATTATGTAAGGAAGGTTAATATTTGATTTGCAGGACAGCTGTTTTCCACAGAATGGGCCATTTTTACATTGTGGATAATTCAAGGCTCAGCAGTGTGTAGCTGAAGAGACCCAAAGTCAGGTCATGTCATGATTTAGGAGATGCAATATGACGAAGAGAGGGGAGGTGAGGTAGAGGACAGAGAGATGAATGAGGAGTAGGTGGAGGGAAAAAGAGAAGAGGAATGAAGGCAGGAAAGTTGGAGCCAGAGAGATGGATGGGGAGAGAGCGTACGAATGAGGGAGCCGATTGGTTGTTTTTGTACAAGCTGGCTCATGAGGGATCCTCCTAAAAATGTCTGTGACTGTAAGCGTCTCCCTATGGCTCTGTAAAAACACGCACTGCTGACCTGATGCCTTTGGGGCGTGGTCGTACAGTTGGATGTATCCTATGAGCAGTCGATGAGCTGTCAGCGAGGAAGAGGCCGCTGTTGCTGCCGCTGTCAGGAACGATGTGATCTCCTTCTTTCTGCCCCGTCACGGATCTCTGCCACTTGTCTTTTTTTTTCTTCTTTTATTCTGACATTTGATAATATGCCAGCAAATTATTCCAAAGGTGGAAAACATTATGTTTTCTGCTGTGTGCCAAGGTGAATTAATCACAGTTATCTGGTACTGCCAAGATTCACTGTGTTAGGATTATGCCAAGACGCTACTGGTAAAAATTAACTGAGTGAGGCATCCACAGCATACAAAGATTCGTCAGTAAATCTCTCTTTAAAACAAAAGAACAAATGTGCCTGCAGGTGAATCGTTTATGACATTTACTGGTCGATTATGCTCTGATGCCTCTTCTCTTTCTTCCTCTGCAGTAAAAGTGACCAAACATTGTGACAAATCAGGTAACTGGGTCCAGACCGGCTCTCCTTGTCAACCAGCTTTAAACGGCAAAACAGAGGTAATTGTTTATTGAATCTTGGCCTGGAAGTAATGCAAAGATCAGGCAGCTTGTTTCACTTTACATGTCGACAAATCAGCTGCATGATTTCTTGCTTCCAAAAGGAAGTTAATTTTTTAAAGGATGCGGCAGGAGAGCCAACCACAGAAGCCATGTGGGTCAGAACCGAAAAAGTTCTTCTTGAACATGAAAATAAATGCCAGGAGAAAATGAAGAATGATCCGCCGTATAATAAATCAGGTACAGACACGGTTTATTATTATTTATTATCATTTATTTTTAAATCCCAAACCTTCCACGGTTTTAATGTATGTTCATCATTTTTGTGGCAGGACTGCACTGTGGTAGGAACTGGGACGGTTGGCTGTGCTGGGACGACACGCCAGCGGGAAACTACGCCGCCCAGAGCTGTCCTGATTACTCTGCAGACTTTGATCGCACAGGTGAGAGGTAAAGCTCATGAGGTTGTGTCTCTAATAAATGGAAATAACGCTTTAAACTACGTAATAAACTTGCTTTGCAGAAAAGGCAACAAAGTACTGTGGAGCAGATGGACAGTGGTTTCGCCATCCAGAGACCAAAAAACCTTGGACCAACTACACACTCTGTGTTGCCACCGATGACAAGAGGCAGGGGGTAATGTCTATTTATAAGAGATGCACTGATCCCTGATATTGTGGCAATTCTCAGATTTTTGCAAAGCTTTGACTTCTGAAACTGAATTGAGCCGAGTTCATTTTTTATTTAAGAGATAGAATTAAGACTTAAAACACTGTTAAAAATCTTTTCGTTTTTTTTTTTTGCTGCTGCCTTCTTGTCATGAAGGATCATTTTTTGTCATTAAGAGCAGGTTCAACATCAACCCTCATGGTTAATCAGTCCCTGTAAAATGGGGTTAGGTAATATTTAAACCAGAGGTAAAAGATTATGGAGTTGACATATCAAAATTGTCTTGAATTAGCAATTAAGACAGCTGGTTAGCATGACTTACTCGTTTTGTGGTTAGCGTTACAAAAAAGGCACTGTCTATTCCTACAGATTGCAGATCTTTACTTTAACCATTACATTTCCAAAACGCTGTTAACATTTCCGCATCCATGTTGCAGAGCACACAGATGTTGAGAGCTCAAAAGAATAAACACTGCAAAAAGGGAACTAAAAGTAAATAAACAATTCTTGAAATTAGTGTATTTGTCCTTGATTTGAGCAGGTAAATAAGATTATCTGCCTATGGAATAAGTATTTTGTCCCCTAAAATAAGATAACTAGATATACGATATTTGAAATAAGATAATGAAAATGAGTTGTTCCCATTTTAAGTGCAAAAATCTTATTCCAATGGCAGATAAACATATATATCCGCTCAAATCGAGAACAACTACACAAGTTTCAAGAAGTACTTTTAGTTCCCTTTTTGCAGTGCAGTGACTTTGTGACTTCTTGTTACCTGCTGGAAGCTTTTTTTCTCTTGCTTTGTTCCAGCTTGATTGAATTCTCTAGACATTTCAACATGTAGCTTCAAATGTTTCTTTTTAAATAAGGTCTTACATCTCTGTGTCACTTGACTTCATTTTAAACACCTAATGTCCCTCTAAAAATAACTAGCTTTGAGTCTCTTTCTCCTCACATAGGTGAGAGAAAGGCACTCTTTTAAGTCTCTGACCAGCTGGTCACTCGTTAAACTGGAAATTGGAGGAGTTTAATCTGTGGATAATATCAGTGCAGCTCTCATATTTATCGCACAAGTTCTTCTAGAACAGCTGTATTTGTTTATGCTTTATTAAGTGATGATAAAATGTAATTTCCCCCCCACAGAAACTCAAAATACGTGAAAATGAACAGAAATGTCTCAGGAAAATGAAACAAGACCCAGCATTTAACAAAGCAGGTACATTTAGTGTTATCCTCAAAAAGTCCATATGTGGTTAAATGTTTCATGTTTGATAATATCAACAGGTGTTATTTAATCAACAGTAGTTATTTAATCTTATTATGGGTTTGTTGAAGGTCCATACTGCGGTCGTAACTGGGACGGCTGGCTGTGCTGGGATGACACGCCGGCAGGTACATATGCCTCCCAGAGCTGCCCCGATTATTTTTCTGACCTCAACCCCAAAGGTAAGTTATTAGTTATTACAGATTATTTTAATATAAAGCAACCACATAGGTGTGCTACATAATAACGACGTGGCATATTTGTTATCTGAATCCTAGAAATGGCTACAAAGTTCTGTGCAGAAGATGGACAGTGGTTTCACCATCCAGGGAGTAACATGACTTGGACTAATTATACACGGTGTGTTGGCAACAACCGGGAGATATTAAGGGTAATTTCCTCCTTTCATTTTTAACATGACTATGTTTACACAAAAATGAAGCAACTGTATATCCAACAAGACACTGTAATATCAAAACAACTGAGGTACAATTACTGCCATTTTGTCTAGTGTCTATCTTCAAAGGGATATGAAATAAATGTACCTTTTCATCATATTATGTTGGGGTTATTTCTTTGTAATTTGTCAGAAAATTATGAATGTTCAGAATGCTGTTTTATAGGTTATTTACAATTAAGCTAAACCAGCATCTGACCAGATATTTTGTGCATAAAATGTAAACAGTTCAATAAAAAAAAATTATTATGCTTTTTAAATTAATTTAATGATTAATTAGCTCTTAAAAATGCTACATTTCAGGTAAGTGATTTTACAGTAAAAATGCAGCATTCATTTCAAAGTGAACTCTTCAGATATAAACCTAAAACTCAAACAGCATTTGATCAATATTACCTGGCCTGTAATAGTGATTGCGCTCTCACCAAGGTTTTTGCTGTAAAGCTGCGACAATGTTATAACACATTACGTTAGGCGCTCATACCTAATTATTCATTTCTAAATCATACTGAGCACTTCAAAAAATCTTTAGGAAACCCGCATCTCACACTGCTGAGGATGTTTGCCTACAAAAGGAGATTTATTCTGCTTCACAAACTAAAAGTATTGCTTTGCACCTGTGGCGTCTCTGCATTTGGGGCCAGTGGGGCTGTGGGGCTCAATGTTCGCAATAATCAGTGGGACATTATCATTCTTTATAGAGCAATATTGTAAAAAAGACCGATTCCCTTACCAATAAAATTCTGTTTGAAACATTTGTGTCTATATATCTAAGTCTGCCAGAAAACCGACAAGCTCAGTAGGCTGAATCCTCTTGAGGCTCCTCTATATCGGGGCCGGCCCACCAACGTTTGTTTAAATTAAGACCCTCTGAAATCGCAGTAAGCATGCTCAAGACGCTCTCAGTGGACAGCCGTGGGGCACAAATCCTTTGGCCCCAAGCTCGGCTCGTCCAATCAAAATACTCGAATTGCACACGTTCTGTTTACGTGCTGCCTGATAGTGTGCGACCATCTAGTGTTTGTTGTCCTTGCTGGCTCATTGGAGGATCGATGTGAATATTTTCTGTTCACTAAATTAACATTATTAGTGAGCCTTTATTTGTAATTTTAAGTATACAAATTTTATTACATTTATCTTATATAATATGGCATTTTTAGTGTGGTGGTTTATGCTAATTTATCTGTTTTACTTAAAATTTATCAAGTCAGGTTGTATTTATCACAGAAAAATTAATTGCTGCTAATGGATGTTGAGTTTTTGTGCCCCACTTAACTTATCATGCCACTGCTTTGGACAATGTTATTATTCATGACTGTTGTGATGCTAATACATTTTAATTTTTAATCGCCATCTCCCTATGGTAGTGATGTGTGTTTTTATCAAGATAAAACAAAGCAGAACCACGGTTGATTGCAGGAAATAAAGTCATGAGGCACACTTTGACATTTTTTAGTGTAAGGTGCAAAGATTTAACCGCACCCTGTCGTGGTTCTCCCAGTTCTTTACCCTGGAGAAGCGGTCTTCTTTTATTGATGACTTCTTAAGTAGGAAAAGACCCTTGATGCAGAAACTATACTTTAACACATTTAATCTAAACAAGCCAGAGGAATGGTACAGCTCAGTACTGGACTCTCATATTAATCACGATGCAGGAGAGGGTCAAAACAGGACGTGAGGGCTTCTATTGATTATTTACATCAGCATTACATAGAATCTAGAATATGCACTCCCATGCAAGGGATCGTACCCATATGACATCATTGTCCCTCGCACGGCATCGGTGGATAATGTCTCACCATATTCTGGAAGTGACTACGTTGACCCATTTTCATTAATCAGTCCATTTTGTCCAATCTAAGTATGCCAGTCTGTGAGTTCTCAGTGTCCAAAAGTTATCTGTTGTTTCCCAGTAACTGCTTTCTGCAGCTGTAATCTCATAATCTTTAACAAAGGACTCAGACGATGCCTTTAAGAGAATCAGTAGAACTGTTTGAGTGTGATACGTGGCTATTTGCATGGCCACCGCTGACACTGAGCGCTGAAGAAACTCTTAAATGTAAAACCCTGTTCATAGAATCGTTCTTTTCCACTCTTTCCATTTATTATTGATGTAAAAAGGACATGCAATGCACTCTAGCAGTCCTGTGTTACATTTTTAGAAACATAAGTGTCAGGATAGACGAGCTCTCGCAGTAATCAAATTGCCGGAGCCTAGACTTGTTAATTAGGAGGGGCGGCTTCATTAATGGCAGAATCATTTGGAAATTGCTCTTTTGTAAGCCTTTTGGAAAATCACCAACAATTTTCAAGTGGAATTTGTGAAAGAATCAGAGTTTATCTTTCATTAAAAAAGAAGAGCAACTATCAGCCATCATTCATCACGTTACTTATTTGCTTTCTAAATAAAAATCCAATGTTGAGAAGCGGGGCAACTGTTATTCTCCATGAAACGCCTCTTCAAAGGAGCATCAAAGCAGCACAGATATGAGTCAACTCTTCAGCTAAAAAGTTTCAGGACAAAATCTGAGTGAAATGAGGTTTTGAGGCTTGTTGTTATTAGTAAATTGGAAGGCTTTCTAATCAAGTATCTTCATGCACAATTGTGTAATCACTAGATTGAACTAAATATATGGGAAGACTGTCATTTAGACTTGGTTTAGTCACAGAAGATTTTCTAAATAGTTATCTTGGTCAGCTAGCTCAGCTTAACTCCCTGCAGCATTAGATGGGTCGTATGACGATATGATATAATATAATATAATATAATATAATATAATATAATATAATATAATATAATATAATATAATATAATATAATATAATATAATATAATATAATATAATATAATATAATATAATATAAAACATGCCTGGCCAAAAAAAAGTCTCCACCTTGGGTTTGAATAAGCAAATAGGACCGACCTTCCTCTTGGATAATTACTGCATAGGTGATCAGCAGCTGGCAACAAGTTATTTCACCCCAGCTGATGAGTGGCTTCTCATTTCTTCAACAACCACGTCGAATGACACATCCTGTGGTTGTGGAACAGATGTTAGTCTGTTTAAGAAGGGTCAAATCATTGGCAACGTCTAAGGAGATTACAGTAACTACTGAAGTTGGAGTGAAAACTGTCCAACATATTGTTAAAAACTGGAAGGATAGCGTCATTTCTGAGGAAGAAATTTGGTCGGAAAAAAAGTGAACGGAGATCACTTAGACATTAGGCCAAATCACATCACAGAAAAACAACAGTAGAACCCTTGTATGTTTAATGGTGAAAGAAAGACCATTTCCGCACCCACAATGCAAAGGGAACTCAAGAGAGGGACTGATGAGCTGTGTAGCTGCAAGAAAAACACTAATCAGCAAGGCTAACTGGAAAAATAGCTACAGTTTGCTAGGGAGCATAAATATTGGACTGGAGGACTGGATGAAGGTCGCGTGATCTGATGAGTCCAGATTTACCCTGTTCCAGAGTCATGGGTTTGTCAGGGTAAGAAGAGAGGCAGGTGTTATACCAAAACCTTGCTATACCTTAATAGCTGTACCCGACCTCTGTCGACTAGTTACCTTTTTTATGACAATATCATTTAAAAAGCTATTTTCATAATTTAAAATGATGTAGCATACATTGTAATGTGGTTGATCCTGACTCTATTTTTGATGTTGTAATACTGTTAATTTCACTCACATTTAGGCAACTGCGCAGTTTTCCAGGGATACTGAGATGGAGCTTATCAGTGAGGCCACAGAGAGTCCAGAAGTTCAACAAAAGGATCGGGAAGTTGTGCGGAAAAAGATCCTTGACAGTCAATACAAGTGCTTTGAGAAAATGAACCGAGATCCACCTTACAACAAATCAGGTAGAGAACAACCACTGAAACTAGTTTAACCCTTTTGCGCTTCCTCTCTGTGAATCATGGGAGACGCCGTTTTCTTCATGCCACAGGTCCGTACTGCAGTCGGAACTGGGATGGCTGGTTGTGCTGGGAGGACACTCCAGCCGGAACGTACACGGCCCAAAACTGTCCCAACTATTTTGACGACTTCGACCCCACAGGTATGGCAAGAGGCTGGAATCTGTTTTTAAAGATCGCCTCAACGGATCAAACAGATTTACTTGCTGTACTGCTCGTTTTCAGAGAAGGCAACAAAGTACTGTGGGGAGGACGGGCAGTGGTTTCGCCACCCAGATACCAACAGGACCTGGTCCAACTACACGCTCTGCAATGAAAACACTAAGGCAAAGCTAAAGGTGATTTATGAAATCGCTGTTATAAATCTACTGCATGGTGGACACAGTGGAAATTAGTTTTTTGTTCTGTGGGGTTTCTGGCAATTTAAGTGTGTGTAGTTGGGAAGAAATTACATTTTTATGGCACACGTACTTGCCAAGATTCATTGCTCTGTTAAACTGATGTGACACTGTAACAGCGATGTTTACAGGAGAACAAAGATTAAAACACAAATTGGTTAAATGCTCCTGATTGGCTGCTTATACTCCACTGCCTCCTTATCTCAGAGACATGGCGGTCAGGCCCGGGAGTTTCTGTTTGTCAGGGCAAACAAACTTTATATTTATTGGAACAAAACAATAAAAATTTTCACAGCTTTCTGTCCCTTGGGCTGTAAAGGCAGAAGCTCCTAATAGCCCAGTAGAGCCACTGCCACGGTGAAAAAAAGGAGAGTCAAGTCTTTTTTTAATCAGGAGTAGCACCTGGCTGCAGCGACAGACGGCAAACAGCACATCTCACATAAAACTGGACCTAGATGCCACGTAGCTCTGGACAACACATTGCCAGATGTGTTGTGCGTACTTTGTTTTTCCAAACATGTACATTTGGAGACGTAGCCCAAAACAGAGACAAGATTCACGCGCACATTCCTAAGTGGGAATAAAAGATCTAAAGTCAGCCTTCAATGACTGAGAAAAGGTTTGTGACACAAATTGTTGGTCAGAAAACAGGTACAACTGAGAACAGCCACGTAACAGTGGGGTTAAAAAGTACAAGTAGGACAACACAGATGATTGTACACAGGAGACAAGTCGGTGCAGCTGAAACACATTAAGGGGAGGCAGGTAATCAGGACAGCAGGGGACACGGGGAACAGGGACTAATGTGTCGGAAAAATAAGGTTAGTCTGGAAAAATTGAACACACGCTATCACAATATAAACGATGCATAGATTCAATGCAATTATTTTCTATTTATATAGTATCAAATCTCAACATGTCATGTCAAGGCACTTTTACAGAGTCAAATTCAATCAAATCATACAGACGGAATGGTCAAAAAGTTTCCTATATAAGGAAAGTCTTGACAAGCAGCATAGAGCCACAGTGGACAGTCGTCCCCATGGACGGGGTCTTATGGTACATTACTAAGTTGTGTATTTCACAGTGAAGGTGAAAGCACAAATCTGGTGCAAACTCTATGATCTGTAAGGATGACAGTGTGGCATTAGTGTTAGCCAGCAAAAAATTGTTATGTTCCATAAATGAAATGAAAGACGTCACGCTAAAGAACCGGTTCAATTTGTTTCCAGTGCAGATTGGCTCGGATGCATCTGATATGGAACCAGTTTAATCCAGCCAACTCTCTAATCTTATAGTCAGATCTAACTGCATATAATTGATGTATGCTCTGCTAATATAAGTCAAATTCAGTTGATCTTGTTCAATCAGGAAAAAGTTTTATATCCAATGAAGGCCGTCCAACTGCATTGAGTTGTTGACTTTGCAGCAATTGCTCATCCTGAGCAAGCATGTGGTGACAGTAGAGAGGAAGCGCTCAGTTTCAACCAGAGGGAAGCTACAGCACAACCAGGCTGAGGATCCACCTGCTGGAACCAGCTGGGGATGGGGAGAGTAGGAAGGAGATCCCTAAACACAGAAGCAGTGGTTCATGAGTGCTTTTTTGGGGGGGAAAATGAATAAAGATTAAAGCATGAACAAAAAAGTGATGAGACTAGCCCCTTCAATGGGTTTATCACTTTCACTGTACTACAATGAAGAGGAAAAGAAAGCCTACAATCATTGTAGGGATTTTCTATATTTATATTATTTATTAATAATATTATTGTTGTTGTTGTTTTTTCCTATAGTTGACTGGAACTTTGGACTATGACAGTCACAAATGACTGCTTGGATGCACTAATTACTCAGATAAATGCTATAAATGGCAATTTATGGCAATTATTTATCTGGCTTGTTGGATGGGTTTACAGCTCTTGATGCCCAAACAGACAGGCCAACTAATTTGCTGATTTTAAATCTTCTCCTAGCACTTTTTTAATCAGTGGCTTTTAATTCACTCTGAAATGTAGGCTTTTATTATTATTATATTCTTTTTAATATTTTAATTAGTTTCTTTTATAGTTCAATTGTAGTTAGTCATAGATTTATCGTATTTATGCTTGTGTGTATTTTTAATGTTTGTATTAGTTTTTCAGTGTAAAGCAATTTGGACAAGTGTTTTTTAGGGCTTTTTAAATAAAGTTGTGTTATATTGTATTGTATAAACATTGTGTATATATTTATTGGCTGTGACCCAAAGCTTACAAAAAGTGGTGAGACATTGTGATGAAAGAAAAAAAAATCCAGGAAAAATACACTACAGCCACTTAGTACTTTTTATTTTTAACAGTTATTTTAATTATCTGAATTTTCCTGTTAACCAACACAAAAAAAACTTCTCATCCACAATATGAATTTACTCATTTAGTTCCCAAATTTCTAGGTGTTTCTTTTTAATTTCACCAAAATTAGAACCATATTGCAATAAAATACATTCAAATTATTTTGGATTTTTCACCATTTTGAGGGAAGCAGTAGGTGATTCTGCAAAATTCCTCACAAGCAAATTTTTCAGTGGTTTACACAGACATTTTTGATTTTTGCTTACAGTGCCTCTTTGCAATGACAGATGCAGCATTATACAATTATTATTGCTTTATTTACTTCTCCAACCTCTCCCACATCTAACATAATGTCTGTGTTTGCTTTTCACAGTCAGCTTACATCCTGTTTTACATGGCTATTGTGGGCCATGCGTTATCCATTGCCTCCCTGCTTATCTCTCTGGCCATCTTCTTCTACTTCAGGTAATTGATTCAATTCAATATTATGTTCCTGTCCTGCATATATGAATCCATTAGGATTAATTACCTATGGTTCCGCCCACTAAAGGTCAATAATTTTCATCATCAAAAGTAGATCAGACAGATGCTCAGGGGGGAGCGCAGGTGGTGGTGTTACTTAGTCAGCGAGAGCAATATTCTGGTTTATGTAGTCAGCATAATCTTCTCTGTGCTTCTGACCAAAGTAGCATAGTTAATGTGTATTTAAATGCTCACCTCAGAGTCATATGCAGAAGGTTTTGCAGCTCTGCGTGTTTTTTGATTATGATTAAGTTGATTAAATGTCTTTTTTTAACTGGCATTTCAAATTATGCAAATCCTTTAGGAGATGCGTATAGGTATTAGTACTGCTGGTCCCCTAAATTAAAATGGGATCATCTGCCTGAAATTGGTTGATTTGCTCATGCACATATAATTAGAGCTGGTGTAGTCTGCAGCTGTAAAGGAGTCGGGATGTCTGCTGAATGCACTGGTGGATTGCCTCTTATTCGAAACATATGCACCTGAGCGCATTCCTCATTATGAAGGTTCACAGAGATGAACGGCATTTTTCCCAAAGGGGAAATGTCCGCAATCAATTTAGATTATTCTGCCTAAACCCATATTTGTTATGGTTCAGAATAACAAAACAGATTCCTGGAATAAATATATAATGCTAAAGAAGGTAGGTACAGGAATGTCTGCACTTTATTCTATTGAGAATTTATCTGCACTTATTCAAAGGCAGAATATTACAACGTTCAGTTTTAAAGAGACATTTACAATAAAACCTGAATTAGTAGAATTGGAGTGGGAAACATTGCACTATCTCAGCTTTATCTATATTATTTTTAAGTATTTTTGTATTTGCTGTGTATTTGGTGATATCTGGAGATATACATTCTGGCCCACTAAATGCAGCTGTTCTCCAGTCTTGCAAAAGCCGGCTCCAACTGTTTATATGCAGCACAGATCAGTAGGCCTCATTTAAGGAAGGTGCAAAATAGCAAAACTCAGGGTCAAAGTCAGCAGCAAACATCAAAGTCCCAAAGAAAAACTTTTATTTCAACACCAAACTGTACATCTGCTGCCAAAACCCTTCAACACCAGAAGTCTTCATCTTGTATTATTAGATCCAGATGTTAAGTCTACAGCCTGGTATGTAGTGGTGTATCCCCACACCAGTTATTTACAACTCTTAAGTCATGGCTGTTGGATTTTTCAGATAAAGGTATTCAGGTTCACTGTGGAGACACAGTTTAGTTGGGAGTGTAATCCAAACACTTCAGGACAAGTGAAACTCTAGGAAGCAGTGTCATGAGGTTTTCGCCCCACACAACACACACACACAACACAGACACACACACACACACACACACACACACACACACACACACACACACACACACACACACACACACACACACACACACACACACACACACATCGATATAGATATAGATACACAGCCATATATTCTAAAAATTTTAATATTATTGAAAAGGTTATTATTTCAGCCACTCGGTTCACTAAGGGAAACACAATATATAGATCATGATGATGTTTTAAAGCCTTTATTTCTGTTAATTATGTTTTTCCTCCTCCATCAAATAAAGACACAGCATTTAAGATTAGAATATTGCATCAGACCAATAAAAAAGGGAAAAGTTTTCATGCAGAAATGGGGCCTGAATGAAATGTATGTTTAATACCTGCTTAAAGCTTTTTTTTTTTTCATAGCGTACTTTTAATCTGACAAGCCTCTTATAAATGCATATTCTAATTTATTTACTATGACTTTATATGCATGTATGCATGCAAAACGTTTATCACTAAGACTCTGACCCACTCTTGACACAGATGCATGACTCAATTGCTACGGCATGCAAGTCAGCTATTTTGTTTTTAGGTGGCTCTTCTATGTGACTGCCTCAAGAAATACTGAAAAATCAGCATTTTTGCCTTTGTTGAATACATCAACATTAAAATTCCTATTTACACTATATGCACCATTTGCTAAATGCCTGCACTTTGATTCACTTTTTAAATCAGCTGAAGGCTAATGGATGAACAGGGATGTTCTTGTAATTCCTTAATTTCATGTTGGATTCAAAACTACAACCTTTATCAAATAACCTGAAACACGTTCTTTCTCTTTTATGCGTCAGAGACTTCAGAATAAAACACTGGAATGCATCAAAAATGGCAATCAGCAGCTCATTGAAAACTCCGGAAAAGTTCAGAAACCACATAATTTAGTTTCAACTAGAAAAAGCAATTTTTATTCTGCGCTTCCGGGCTTCGGGGTACTACGGGTACCAGTCCCGGAGGCCTGTGAGGCGGCGGACTCGACGAGCAGCTCACGCCGGTGGAGAGCGAAGCGGAAGCGGTGTAGCCGGCCGAAGAAACGCGGCTGCCGCGGAGGCTTAGCAGCTAAGCTAAAGGCTAACCCATTCAAATTGGCGCTCCCATCCATCTTGCTTTCCAACGTCCACTCACTGGACAACAAAATAGACCATTTACAACTCGAGCTCTCTGCAAAAAGGGAGTTCAGAGACTGCTGCGCTCTCATCCTGACGGAGACATGACTTACCTCATCAATCTCGGACAACGCCGTTAGCCTGGAGGGGCTAGCTACTTTCCGCGCCAACAGAAATAAAAAACTCAGCAGTAAGACCAGAGGAGGCGGACTCTGCGTTGACATCAATAACAACTGGTATAAAAATGCTAGAATAGTCACAAGTTTTTGCTCTTCGGACATCAAGCTCATGATTATTAGCTGCAGACCTTTTTTCTTGCCTAGAGAGTTTACTGTTGTTATCATCACAGCGGTGTACGTCCCTCCGAGTGCTAATACAAACAAGGCTATGAGTGTTCTCTATCGGACTATCTCTGAGCTGTAATCTGCACACACAGAGGTGGTTTTCATCATTGCTGGGGATTTTAACCAGGCAAATATGAAAACTGTTCTCCCTCATTTCTACCAACATGTGGATTTTGCAACTCGGGGAGAGAACACTCTAGACTTAGTCTACACAAACATAAAAGGCGCATTCAGAGCAGCCCCCCGCACCCACCTGGGCTCTTCAGACCACATCTCTGTGATGCTATTTCCTGCATACAGGCCCCTGCTGATCTGAGCAAAACCTACAGTGAGGCAGGTGAGGGTGTGGACTGAGGGAGCAATGGAGGCGCTCCAGGACTGTTTTGAGTGCTCTGACTGGGACATGTTCAAAGCTGCAGCAACATATGACAACAAGATCAACATTGATGAGTACGCCATGACTGTGTCAGCCTACATCAACAAATGCAGGACGTCAGCACCACCAATACCATCATCACCCGAGCCAACCAACGACCCTGGATTACTGTGGAGGTCCGTCAAGCGCTAAAAGCAAGGAACTCAGCCTTCAAGTCTGGTGACAAGGAGGCACTGAGGACAGCGAGAGCCAACTTGAACTGTGCCATCAGGCTAGCGAAGTGAAAACACAGTCAGAAAATCCAGGAGCTTTTCCATGGCGCAAACAACACCAGGAGCATGTGGAAAGGCATACGGGCAATAACAGAATACAACACGCCCTCCCCCCCGGTGGGCGAAGTTGATGCTGACTTTCTTTACGGACTAAACAACTTCTTTGGGAGGTTTGAGGCACTCAACAACACTCCAGCAGTGAAAGCTGTTCCCCAACAGGATGAGGAGGTGCTCTGCCTTGACACAGCCGACGTGTGGAAGACTCTGAGGAGAGTCAACCCGCGGAAGGCCCCAGGTCCCGACAACATACCTGGGCGGGTGCTCAAGGAGTGTGCAGGTCAGCTGGCTGGTGTTCTCACAGACATTTTTAACACCTCGCTGGACCAAGCCACAGTGCCAGCATGATTTAAGTCTGCCTCCATCATTCCGGTGCCAAAGAAACCTCAAGTCACCTGTTTCAACGACGACTGGCCTGTTGCACTTACTCCCATCATGATGAAGTGCTTTGAAAGATTGGTAAAAGAACACATCGTCTCCAGTCTCCCCCCAACACTAGACCCGTTCCAGTTTGCCTACCGATGGAACCACTCCACTGAGGACGCCATCTCCTCCGCTCTTCATCTGAGCCTGGCACACCTGGAGGAGAAGAACACGCACGTGCGGATGCTGTTCCTGGACTTCAGTTCAGCGTTTAACACCATCATCCCACAGCACCTGGTAGGAAAACTAGAACATCTGGGCTTCAGCACACCCCTTCGCAACTGGCTGCTAGACTTCCTCACCAACAGACCTCAGTCAGTCCGGGTCGGACAGAACACCTCTGATGTCATCACCCTCAGCACGGGCTCCCCTCAGGGCTCCGTCCTGTGCCCCCTGCTGTTCACCCTGATGACTCATGACTGCGTCCCCAGGCTCACCACCAATCACATCATGAAGTTTGCAGACGACACAACGGTGGTGGGCCTGATCAGAGACGACAACGATCAGGACTACAGAGAGGAGGTTGAGCAGCTGGTGGGCTGGTGCAGAGACAACAGCCTGATCCTGAACGTGGAGAAGACGAAGGAGATCATTGTCGACTTCAGGAAGAACCAGCCTCACCACGCTCCACTGCTCATCAACAGCTCAGCTGTGGAGGTGGTCAGCAGCACCAAATTCCTGGGGGTGCACATCACGGACAACCTTACCTGGTCTGTGAACACCACGTCACTGGTGAAGAGGGCACAGAAGCGACTGTACTTCCTGCGGAGGATGAGGAGAGCCCACCTGCCCCCGCCCATCCTCACGACTTTCTACAGAAGCACCATAGAGAGCATTCTGACCAGCTGTCTCTCTGTGTGGTGTGGAGGTGGCAGTGCCTCCGACTGGAAGAACGTGAGGAGAGTGGTGAGGACAGCAGAAGGGATCATCGGGGCTCCTCTTCCCTCCATTAAGGACATTTCATCTCAGCGCTGCATGTCCCGAGCCCATAACATCATCAGAGACCCCTCACACCCCCACCATGGACTGTTCTCCTTGCTGCCCTCTGGGAAGAGGTTCCGCAGCATCCGCTGCAGGTCCACCAGGTTCTGCAAAAGCTTTTTCCCTGTTGCCATCAGACTGTTGAACTGCTGAAGCTATAAACTGGACTCTGTACCACATTCCCATATTTGCACATTTGCATCATTGCATCCTTATCTAGCATTACAAATGCTGCCGAACTCTCAGTTTCTAAAATGCATTCTTGCACAAATGGCCTTTGCACAATAATTTCTGCACATACAAATGGTTTCTAAAAATACTCACCTGTACACTGTGATCGCACACTGTCTCTTTCTCCTGCATTGTTTACATTTCAATTGTTTTACTGTTAAATCACTGCTGCACCTTATCCTGTAATTTACTGTAATTTACTGTAATTTTCAAGCTGTATGCAAACAAAATTTCGTTCTGTACGAAATTTTGACAGCGTTTTGACAGCGTTTTATTCTTGGAGGTACGCACATTATTTTGAGTTAAACAGCGAAAAGGACAAGAACATGGGTCCGGCAACACCGATGCGTCGGCGCATGAGTCGAGCTCGAAGAGCAAAACCTGTGGCGATGCGCGTATGCGCTACGTGACCGATACAGGAACTGTTTCGAACTGACTGATGCGCCAAACTGTTTGTTGCTTCTAAACTGCGCGCGTGTGCATTCGCGCACAGCATCTGGATTCAGCGCGCACAGCAAAGCTATGCTGCACAGTAAATAAAATCCAAGCTGAACTGTAAACAAAATAATAATAAACCAAGTTTTTTAAACCATTTTGCAACTCTGGTGTGATGGTGTACCACGGCCCCGCTCTGTGAGCGCCAGGTGCTGATCGGAGCGCACCGCTGATTGATGGGTTGGGCAGACGCCTTTATGGTTGGGCAGGTTGCGCTGTGCGTCTTTGTTCTGAGCCTGGTTTAAAAAAAAACAGCTGATCTACACTGAGTAGAAAGCTGCAACTCTGAGTAGTTCTTCCTCCCTTTGTCATACTCAGCATGTCCATTTTCAGAACAGATGATATTAGTCAGGTAACTAAACACAGCGCCCGACCGACCTTTGAACGTGAGCATGAAAAAAATCCCGATCACTGGAACGCAAATAACGTGATTCACCATGGCAATGACAGGAAATAAGTTTGGAATTGAGCATGTCCTGTGAGTAGAATTAGAAATATTTAAAGAAGGCATATGGACAATATTAAACCATAAAAAGCAACGCTGTTGCTGCTGAAAACCGCAAGAGAAAATTGTTGAAAAAGTCAATGCATGCGCGATATGAAAGTTATGTGATGGAGAATTAAAGCTGCTTTCACCACACTTCACTGTTCAACACAAAAGGGGGAGTATGTGTGTGTGTGTGTGGGGGGGGGGGGGGGTGCATTGAATGGACATGGCAGCAAAAAATTTGTAAAAAAAAATAAACAAAAAAGCCAGAAACGAAAAAGTAACGCAATAGTTACTTTTACTGGTAACTAGTTTCTTTTATAGTGGAGTAACTCAGTTAGTTACTTTTTGGGAGAAGTAACTAGTAACTATAACTAATTACTTTTTCAAAGTAACGTGCCCAACACTGCATACAACTAGTCATGGAAAGGTTATGAAGGTACAGTAAATTCACATTTCGATGTGCATGGATGAGGACTATTTAGTTACTAGTTTATCTTCAGTTTTATATTTTCTCTGCAGTATTTAAGTTGCTTTTTTTGCATAATCCCTAGCTACAACATGTGTACAACAACCTGTAGGTGTATTTTCCATAGATGCTTTCACTTCAGTTATATTTCACCTCTGTTCTCAGCAGCAAATATTGAGATGATCGGGCTTTTTCAGCTAATGCAAGAAATTAATTTTGGAATAAGCAGAAGTATTACTTTTGTCTTGTTTGATGTGATGTTTTTCATTTTTATTTTATTTTATTATAACTTCAAGTATGTCTGGATGTTAACATCCAACATTTTAACACAGGAGTCTGAGCTGTCAAAGGATCACCCTCCACAAGAACCTCTTCTTCTCCTACGTGCTGAACTCTGCCCTCACCATCATCTACCTCGTCACTGTGGTCAACAATCCCAAAGTGGTTGACAGTAATCCAGTGAGTAGATCTTTACCCTCCGACCTCTGTCCATTTCAGAAATACCCTGCTCGTGTTGTCAGACACCCTCATATCCAGTCATATTCAATAAATCAAAATACGGATTCCCATGAAGCTTGTCTTTTAGATTAAAAGTACATGTTAAAGCAGGTATTAAACATACTTTTCATCTAGTCAACATTTCTGTATTAAAATTGTTCTTTTATTGGTCTGATGCAATATAATGTGCTTTTGTCAGCTGTAAGTGGAAAAATCATCATAATTGTCAGGAATAAAGGCTAATAAACACCAGTCTGACTGTAATTATTTAACGTAATTGACTTGAATGAAGTTACTGAAATTAATTAACCATTAAATTATATTCACATTTATTGATTATGACTGTGGGTGGGCTTATTGTGGCGGTTTTCTTCACCAAATGAAACAAACAGTGAGGGAGATTCCATAATCAAATTTTTTGGTGTTTTTTTTTTTTTCAAATAGAAGGAAAACTCTTTGTATAAAAAAAGTTGTGGTCAGAGCTGAAAAGATGTTCATGTGAGCAAGGCGGCCTACAAGCCAGACTCGGTTTTACTGGTTCTGTTAAGAGGCCTCATAATTTGTTCAAACCCGTGAGGAGCTTGCAAGAGGATACCCAGAACATTGGTGAAAATTTTAAAAGGAACTTCTACCAAATACTATGAAAATGTATGTAAACGTCTGAATTTCATGAAAGTCTTGGACATCTCTAAAATATTTTCTATTTCCAGTTAATAAACTGAAATCATTTTGATAATCCTGACTGACCTAGAGTAAATCAGGAAATATTTAATCTCGGTTTATGCAAGAGAGTGAGGATAATAAATAGTGTTTTAGGTGTGTGTAAACACCTGGTTTAAACTGAGACTGAGAAATAAATAAATGTATTATCTTTGAACAATATCTTATATATTTTGCCATTTAAAAAAAATGCTATTAGATGGTATCTCCTAAATCAGAGGTCTTCAACCCTGGTCCTCAGGACCCACTGTCCTGCAGGTTTTACATGTGTCTCTGCTCCAGCACACCTGAATCAAATGATTGGAGGACCTCCTCAGCAACAATAAAGGGCTGCAGAGGCCAGTTAATCACCTATTTATTTAAGTCAGGTGAGTGGAGGCAGGGAAACGCCTAAAACATGCAGGCCAGTGGGTCCTGAGGACCAGGGTTGAAGACCTCTGTCCTAAATGATTCCATGCGTCCAATGAGGGTATTTATGTATTTAGTGTGTGGTAGTTTTTTTTTTTTTTTTTTACATTCCTCTCCTTTCTGCTCTTGGAGTTGTGCAGCTTCACCGAAAGCCAACATGAAGTCTTTGGAACTCCAAGGTCTGCTCAGGCAGAGGTAATAAATCTGTCATATAGGAATGTCTCGCTATCAGGGTTGAACATAAATTTGTCTGTTCGTCCTTGGAAATCAAAACAACGGAAGCCCCATAGGCCAAGTGCCTACTGCGTCTGCTTCTCACAAGGTGTTGCTGAATTTCTGCAAATACAAAAAAAAAAAGAATTATATTGTCTTTGCTTTTATGTTGACCCAAAGAAAACTGAATGCAATCAGACTCTCCAAGTTATAAAGCTGATGAAACATGTAATAGAACCATCTGTTAAGACCAAAAAAGACAAACATGTGCTCTTTAAATATGAGCGTAAACATTTGGCTAAGTTTGTTTAAAGAAGTAGTTCAGACGATCAAAGCACCTCAACAAGCAAGAGGTAGGAATGTCAAATTTGGCTCACAGTCCTCCCAATCCCATCAGACCCTTCCTGCTTTCAGCTGAAGCATCTCTTTCTTGAAAAAAACTACAATTAGAAACACTATAGAGACTGCCGAGGCTGCAGCTGGAACCGAGTAGGTTTTTGAAACTTGCTGCTGCTAGTGGCTTTCGCCAAATCTCCCCAGCTCACACACTTCACAAATGCATCCAAGAAGCAGAAAAAACTGACAACCCTCATCAACAATGTTTGCTCACGTTGATAATGATAGGTGCTGCGTGTGGTGGCTCCCCTTTTCTAATCCCTCTCTGTCGACATTTGTCAAAAGAGGTTTGGATTTGGTCTGTAACTCTGGTGTAGTCACGATGGTCAAGTTTTGCTCGTTTGCTGCTGGATGTCAGAAATGAAATTAGTCACCGTGGCTTTGCTTCTCAAAAACACAAAGCGAAGAAATCAGGAGCAATGTGTTTGGAGTCAAATGCGCCAGTTGGGAAACATTTTGAAATTAATTGCTGCCAGAGTGAGATGTATGAGCCTGCATTGGGGGGGGGGGGGGATTTAGGAACGGGGGATTGTAGGAAAGATTTGCTCTTACCAAGAAAACATGCTTTTTCTATTCTCTGTGGTGTGCTGATACAGAGTCTGGTTTGGCCTGCCAGCAGTGTGGAGGATTTGAGCCTCAAAGCTTCTCTCAAACCAGGGAGGAGATTTAACTCATAAGACATCTAGATAATCTATAGCTGTTTTGTTTTTTTAACCAGAACTTTGCAGACCTTGATATGCAGCTACCATGTAACAGATGTAGGAGTTTTAACCCTTAGATGCTGATGAGATGATGAATCAAGTCCTAATCTGTTTATTGAATATCATTTTCAAAAGTATTAGGGTAAAGGAGAGTGGTATTTATTGCCTCAGTTCTTTGTAATTTCCTTTTCTATCTTTAGCTTATTGAAGGGCAGTATTACAAGCAACTGTATTGTATTGCTGCTAAATCTTGGCCTGAGGTTGATCTCCCTGTACATCTGTGGGTTTTCTCCATGTTCCTCCCACTGTGCCAAAACATGTCTGTTACATTAATTGGTCTTTTCAAATTGCCCTTAGGTGCCCCATGATTGTTTGTTCAGTGTTGCCCAGTGATAGACTGGCGACCTGCCCAGGGTGTACCCTGCATCTTGCCCTTTGACCGCCAGAGATTGGCACTGGACCACAACCCCCAACCCTGCCCTAAACGACCCAGAGTGGATAAATGGATATAAACAATGGATGGAAGTTGGCCTAATACAGAGCTCTGTGACACTCCATCATCATCAGTAAACTGGCGTAATTTGACACTATAGCAGGTTTAGAAAGATAAGAAATGCTTTTTGCTAATTGGACTTTGCCACACTTCCCCCATCTTTATGCTATGATTAATGCGTATTATCAAGAAATTTTACTTTTGGTATACATATATAAATAGTATTTTTTTGTTAGCTTTTATGTCAAAAAAGAAAAAGGGAGATTGTCAGGTGTGAAAGTGCAACTTATTTGTTTCACAGCAATGTAGGTGCTAGTCAGGCTGTAAGGTTTTGATTGTGTTCATCAGACAGACAGCCTGAGGAGTTTTTGAAATAGCACTCTGTAGCACCGACCTGATGGTGAAAATCTAAATGATGCCAAGTTTATTAATTAAATGGCAAGTTAACTGCAAAGTTTGTGCACACACACAAGGAAGTTTGTGTGCACAAACTTTGCAGTTACCTTGCCATTTTGACTTTGGTTCCCCTTTGCTCTCATTTAAGACATTTTATGTACAAATATACAAATAAGCAAAATAGAAATCTGTTTACAAAAATGTAATATGTATACACAATGTTTCTGCAAAAGAGGAAGAAATGGCTGGATTGGTGCAAATAAGCATGATATCGATCTTGGTACTATGATTGCTATGTGTTCATCAGATGGACATCCTGGGGGAAGAAAATATCTGTGTGGCGGCTGCTTTTTGTAAATAGCACTGACCAGAAGGTAAAAGTCTAAACAGTTTGTGTGCAGGGTGTGTGGGGTCTTCCGCGATGTTCGCTGCCCTTTTCCTGAACTCAGACTTGTAAAAGTCATTGGTGGAGGGAAGGTGAACCTTGACGATTCTCTCTGCAGACCTACTTGCACGTTGTAGTTAGGAACTGTCCTGATGACCCAAACCACACTTTGAATGATGTGCACAGAATACACTGAATAATGGCAGTGTAGAAGATGACCAGCAGCTCCCATGAGAGGATGTACCTTTTAAGGTTACCCACGAATTATGGTCTCTGCTGGGCCTTCTTCTGAACAGTGTCTACACAGACACAGTGTTGTTGAGGATAGTGAGGGACGGGAATGTTGGGGTGCTCTCCGGAAGGCCACCGTCATCTCTAAAATCTTGAGCGGGTTAAGCTCCAGGTGGTTCTGAGGATTTCATAAACACAGACGTCAGGGTGAGAAACCTGTAGTCATTCAACCCCATAATGGCCAATCAGTCAGCACGAGCTCTTGGACATGAGGGGGAGGCATTGTCAGGTCATGGACCTTCCCTGGTCTTTTGGCACTGAAAGAGCCTATTAACATCTCCCTCAAAGGTCTTAAATCTAGGTAGGGAGTCTTGGAGAGAAGGGTGGTTGGTGCACAGGGAGATTTGTGTGAGAGTGGGATATGGACGGGTTGGCTGGAGGATTTTCAAATCTACAGTAGAAGCTGTTAAGGTCGTCTGCCCGAGAAGGACTCTACTAAGGGTGGGGAGACGGGCCCATGTAAGCAGGAAACTTTGTCAAAGCATTCCAGACTGTAGCTGGGTCATTATCTCATAAGCTGATTTTTTAGCTTCTTGCTGTAGTTTTTCTTTGCTGCCTTGACCTTCTTAGTCAGCTTTTTCTTAGCCTGTTCATACCGGGCCCGGTCCCCACTGCTGTAAACCTATTCCTTGTTTATACGCAGCTTCTTCAGATATGAAGTGAACCATGGTTTGTTGTTATATCTGCAAAGCGTCTTGGTCTGCACACACATATCCTCACAAAACTTGATATATTAAAGGTAGAGTCGATTATTTTTCTCAAGTCCCTTCTTTAATAACTGCACATGCGCAAGACCGTCTTACCTGCTCTTCCACTCCTCAGGGGAATCGCGTGAATTTTTTCCCCAAATCCAGTCTGGTCTTATTTCTTTCTACCGAGGCCTTCCTCTCCTTTTCATGAACTTGTATGCGGTTTGCTTCTTGCAACTCTCAGTCATGTTCAAAGTATACGGTGAGAGCAGCGGAGCTACAATGAACGGCTAAGAGGGGTGTGAGAGGAAGAACAAAACTGACAAATCCATGCCCTTCAGTGTGAATGGCCAGTGATTGGTCAGAGTTTTTACAGGCCTACAGCTCCCACAACAATCTTAATTTTTGTAACCTCCTTTTTCTGAATACATAATGTATTGACTACTGTCTGGATGGAAGGACCATTTCACCCAGTATAACAAAATGAACAAGATTACCAACTATAGGTTTAAAGGAGCAATAAGCAAAATTTCATTATTTTAGATAGAAATAACTAAAAAATAGTGATGTGAAGAACTAAAGGTAATATTTCAGATGGACTATGGTACGACGTCACACCGCATCTATGTTGTTGCCCAGTCTCTTGTTTATATACCAGGGCATGTACGTGTGCATGTACGTGCATGTGAACAGCTGCTACTCAGGGCTTAGCCCCTCCCTCTACCAAAATGTCAGCGTCAGAGCAGCGCAGAGTTCGAGCAACATGGCGGAGAGCACCACCAGCAGATCAAAATGTTCTCTTGCTAACAGCATTACAAAGTTATGAGTTACTCACATCTTCACTAGAAATGTTCCTCCAAAAGGTGATGCTGTTTTGACATGTTTTTATCATTTACAAATATGCGTATAGGAGGCTATGCTTGAGAAGGGAAAGGAGGGGCCGGGTTGCAGCTGGGGTGAAGGTAGAGAGGCACAGTTTATCACACATCTTATTTTGGTCTACAGACAGTGCTCAAGAACCAACTAGTGGTGAAATATTGCTTATTGCTCCTTTAAGTGACAGTTTCAGCAAGCTTAGTCAGGTCAGTGGTTGAAGCTTCAAAGACACTTCAATCTGTGCAGTCAAAAGAGGCCTATAACATCTGCTTTGACTAATCAGTCCATTTCCTAACAGTCCTGAAGCTCCATCTATATACATCTGTGTATTTAACGTTGAACAGTTAGCTTTGGAGAATTTTTTTTAACCTCTCTTACAATTTGCCTGACTGTACGTGGTAGCAAGTTCAATGTTAGTCCTTTTCTAGCTTAGTTTGTCACCGTCCAGTTGTTCAGAATTTCTTTCTTTTTTCTTTTTTTCTGCTCTAAAAGTAGATAGAAGCAAGTTTAGGCAAGTGGCCATTTTCTTACTGCCATTTCCTCAACTCAACAAATAATTGTCTTTGAAGGAACTATACCTAATCCTGCACAAATTTGAGTTGTGAGTGAGGAGAAGAGTTCAGTTTGACCTGTAAGCGCCACCCCCAACTGGTTTTACCCCATGACAAACACTCGGTAAATTAATTTACTATGGGAATGGTCAACACTTACAGGCATGCCATGCTTTTCTGATTACATAACCTGTGATGCACGCTGCTGGAGGAGTGTCAAGATCCTCTGAGTTGTGGACTTGTTTCAGTTAATTAGTTGATTTACCTCACCTGCTGTTAATGATCCCCAGCCTGTATTTAAGTTCTCTCTGTTTGTTTCCCCGTTTTCGGGTCATTCTGTGTTCCTTCTGTATGCTCCTGTGTTCTCCCTGTCGCTGCTCCTGCCTGAGTTTCTGTAAGTTTGCTTTCATTAAAATTCCAATTTCACTACGTTCTGCCTCCGCCTCGTTGCCGCCTAGGTCCACGCCAGCACCACATCATGACAAGGAGATGCTACTTAGCAAAGGCTCCACATCTCATTGTGTCCTTGAAACAACAAGGTGTTGTCCCTAGTTTGCTGCTTATTCCTAAAAAAAAAAAAAAAAGCCTGGACAATTAGTCAATTGTTATTATCAAATTATGTATTTTAACTCCTAATACATGACCTGTCCAGGGTGTACCCCGCCTCTCGCCCATTGACAGCTACCCCTCGCAACCCCAGTAGGTATAAGCGTGTCGGAAAATGGATGGATAGATGCAACTCATAATACATTGTGGAAAAAGCATTTTTCTTAGTCAGACAAAAATAAATTCAGGTAAAGTTCCTTTAATGGCATGTTCTCTTGTCTTTCTAATTTTGAACAGTGGCTGAAAAAAATTAGGCCTCTCTGGCACATTAGTTAATTAACCAATTAATTGACTGATTATTACAGATATTTCATAAAAGCCGATGGGATCAATATATCTGCCATTACCGATTTGACACAAAATGAATAAAAAAATACATTTCCATATTTTCAGTGTGAGACTATCGCACCATGAAATTTAGCTCACAATTTTCTAGCTATGACCACTGAACATGAATTAATTCAGTTTTAATTAGTATAAGTCATTTATTACGGTATGTAAAATTGCACAAGCTGCCTATATGAGACCTTATATTACTAGAACATTTTAGGCAGTTCTTTCTGTAAACTGATGGTTTTTTTTATATACCCATCACGATACCGTAAGTTCGATTGACTGGGTGACTCAAATGTGCCCTTAGAGTGACTGTGCATGGCTGCTTGTTTAGTGAGTAGGCCATGACATAGACTGGCAAACTGTCTTGTTTGCACTCCTCCTTTTGGCTGAGATCAGTTCCAGTGCCCCCGCAACCCTGAGCAGGATTAAGTGATTTCAGAAAATGAGAGAGCAAGTAAGATTTTCAGCACATTCAGTAATTTCTAGTGTTTTTTGACAGACAGTAGAAGAATTATGACTTGTAGCACATCCACAAGTTTGTTGATAATTATAACATTAGCAGACTGTGGTTTGATGAGATTGACATGATAATAATATGTCATTAAAGTCATCACTTTTTATTGTAATGACTTAATCAGGGAACAGAAACCATAATGAGATATGCTGTCGTTTTGTTGCATTGCAGTGGTTTCATAAGTACAAAACCACATAGTTCTCTATAAACTACTTTTCCAAGTTCTTTTTGTATTGTGCAACAAACAGTCTCAGAGCACTCTGATTTTAGAGCAAAAATCCCTATTTTCAGCTCAACTAACATCCAAAGGGGGTAAATTAATAAACGTCTTTTCAGCCTGGGAAGCATCAAGGCTGCTAATGATTGTCTGCCAAAAGCAATGAAACGTCCCATTAGATAATTAATTTATTTTTTATATCATGCTGAGATGATGTTAGGAGTGTTTTAACGAAAACATTTTGTACAAATAGTGGTCTGCAAAAATATTAATTTCTCTTTAACGGTTTACATAATGTCAAGTTAAATTGAAATGCGCTTTAGCAGAACTTTATGTTGCAAACCAACACAAAGTACTGCATAATGAAGTAAAGGAAGACAATACATGGTAACAAATTTATCCAGATAAAAATTTTTTAGATCCCCAAGTAAGAAATTTGGATTACTGCCTTTCACAGCAATTTTAGATCCAAGCTTGGGGTATGTGTCTACAGTACTGCAATGACAGACTATGCAAAATAGCTCAGGCTCATTCAGATTGAATGAAGTGTCTGTAAACAACAGATGTCAAGAGTCCCAGACCTCATCAGATTTAGCCTGGGCTTGGCCATTCTGACAAACGAATATGCTTTGATCTAAACGTTCCATTATAGCTCTGGCTTTATGTTTTGGTGGCTGTCCTGCTGGAAGGTTTAACCTTCATTCCAGTCTCGGGTCCTTTTCAGCCTCTAACAAGTTTTCCTCCAATATTAGACTGAATTTAACTCCTGCCATCGTTCCAACAACTCTGACAGCGAACTCTGTAGTTTTCTCCAGAGTTATTGTTGTCTTCTTGGCTATTTAGCTGAGTAATGCTCTCCCTGGCCAGCCTGTCAGTTTAGGTTTGCAGTTGTTAGACACTTTTGATTTTTGGATAATGGCTTGAACAGTACACTGTGAGACGTTCAGAGCTTAATACTGCTTTAGGGTGTATTCACACCAGGAAAGCCCATTGGTCCGCCTGTTTGGTCTGGACTAAGAGAGGAAACAAACTCTGGTCTATTTAAAGTGGACCAAATGGCAGGTGTTAATACACCCTAGGTAACATCTGAGGCCTTCACAGGACAGCAGTTTTTTTCTTAGATTAAATAAGACATAGGTGGACTTTGTTTACTAAGTCGGTGAATTCTGAAACCATTGGTGGCATTAGGTTTTGTTTGATGATTTCAGAGTAAAGGGGGCCAAATACATTTGCAAATTTACAAATAGAAATGTTGAAAACCATGTATCATTTCCACTTCACAATGATGATCTGCTTTGCTTCACTTTCATGGAAAATCCCAGTAAAATACTTTGAGGCTGTAAAAATGACAGAAAGTGAAAATGTTCAGCGGGTGTGAATGTTTTTGTGGGGCACAAGTACAATTCAAACATGGCCAATAACCAGTTCTCATATGTTTATACCCTCCTTGCAGGTTAGCTGTAAGGTCTTGCACTTCTTCCACATGTACATGTTGGGATGCAACTATTTCTGGATGCTCTGTGAGGGGATCTACCTGCACACCCTAATCGTGGTGGCTGTGTTTGCAGAGGAACAGCACCTGCACTGGTACTACCTGCTGGGCTGGGGTGAGTTTTTTTGTGTGAAGTGTACGTCCTTCTGTGGTGTAGGGGTTTAAGTCTTTGGCTTTAATTTAGAGGGACCAAACTCTTCCAATTCTGTGTGCAGGTTCTAATGACTTGCTGTGGAGAGCCCTGAATAAGGGAACAGCTGAAAACCCTTTCATGTTCGTGCGAAGCGTGTTATGCACACTCAACTTAAAACTAGATGGAAAACTACCATGATTCTGCTAAACAAAATATGGACAGGATCTATACATTTTATTTCAACTACAGAATGTCACAGTATGGACAAGCTTACATTTTATAAACCTTTCTGTGGGTTTGTTTGAATATAAGTAGTTTCCCTTCCCCTTTTTGAACCAAAATTGTTAAGCATGGTTTGTGAATGGAGCGAACAACTGTCACCGTTTTAAACATTCAAATCTTTCTGATGCCTCACAAAAGGGCCCATAACCTTTGACCTTGACAGTCTGCCTTGTTGCAATTACAAACTAAAGTGTATTTTACTGGATGTGAAAGACCAACACAACACAGTGCGCAAAATTGTGAAGTGGAAAGAAAATGACACATGGTTTTCGAACTTCTAAACAAATAAAATCGGAAGTGTTGTGTGACTGTATATTTATTTATATTTGTGTGAATATATCTCCACTTCCACTGTTATGCCGACGACGTCCAGCTTTATGTCTCCACCAATTCCATCACCCATTAGAGACAAATAAAAAAACTACCCAACCAGGACAAAACAAAACAAAGAGAAAAAACAAAAGCAAACAAAAGGGGTCTCTAACAACCCCTGGCAGGAAAAAGAGCGTCTAACAGACAGGTAAACAAAAGGCGAATAACAGGGGAACCAACGGCAGAGGACAAAATCTGGCAAAAACAGGCAAAACGACAACGCCAGAGTGAACAGGCGCACGACAACGCCAAAGGGAAGGGACGGGCGCACGACAACGCCAGATGGAAGGAACGCCGGGGCGTGAGGGAAACGGAAAAATCCAAAACAGAGAAGACTACAACATCAGAAACCAGAGGGCGTTCAAACACGCCAGGGGCACAAAAATCTAAATACCAGAGGGCGTCCTAACACGCCGGGGAACCAAGAAATCTAACACCAGGAGACAGAGGGCGTTCTAATACGCCAGGGAACCGAGAAATCCAAATACGAAGGGCGTTCTAACATGCCAGGGAACCAAGAAATCTAAAACACCAGGGAAACAGGGGGCGTCTAACACGCCAGAAAACACGAAATCGAAAGACCAGGATACGGAGGGCGTCCTAACACGCCGGGGAACAGAAAAAAATCCCAAAATACTAGGGAACAAGGGGCATACTAAGACGCCAGGGGACAGAGGATTTAGGAGGCAGAGAATCCACAGCTCGGTGGAGAACTTAGCCACAGCAGCTGGCCCTTCAGCACAGCAGAGAATCCACAGTTCGGCAGAGAGTTTAACCACAGCAGCTGGCCCTTCAGCACGGCAGAGAATCCACAGTTCGGCAGAGAGCTTGGCCACAGCTTCTGAAAGACAGGCCGCAGTGTCCACAATTTCTTAGAAAAAAGGCAGCAGTGCAGCAGGGCTAACCTTAAAAGGGAAGCATAAGTGGCAGGGTTCCAAAAGGTACACACGTTGACAGGCTGAAAACTAATATTAAACAGAAAGCTAAGTCAAAACTCAACCCTGACACTGTCCTATAACATCACGTAAACCAAATCACGAGAACTGCCTCCTTTCATCTCAGGAACATTGCCCATCTCCGTCCATTACTCTCCTTCTCTGCTGTGAAAACCCTCATCCACACCTTTATCACCTCCAGAATTGACTACTGCAACTCTACGAAACATCATCCAAAACTTTAAATAAACTACAGTACATCCAAAACTCTGCTGCATGTCTGCTAACCCACACCTGTACCCGTGATCACGTCACTCCTGTCCTCCAGAAACTCCACTGGCTCCCGGTCCCACAGCGTATTGAGTTCAAAATCCTCTTCCTCACACACAAAGCCCTCCATAACTTCCTACCTCACTGATCTGCTCCATCGTCACAATCCATCCCGCAGCCTTCGACTGGGCCTTTTCTGTAGCTGCCCCCTCCCTTTGCAACTCCCGCCCCAAACACATCCGAGACTGCAGTGACTTGCACACCTTCAAATCTCTGATAAAAACACACATTTTGAAACTTGCTTTCAAAATTTAGCTCAGTGTAATTTGTTTTGTGTTGTAGTGTGTTTAGTGTATTATTTCATACTGTTTCGTTGATTTGATGAAATAAAATGTATTTTATATATATATATATATATATATATATATATATATATATATATATATATATATATATATATATATATATATATATATATATATATATATATTCTGTGTATATATATCTATATATATACACAGTATATATAATTCCCTTTATTTGGATATTCCTAAATACTGTTGTGCAATTATACACTGTTTAAAGTTATTTAATGTTTATTAAATAACCCTCTGTCTGTTAAGTATTGTCTGGTGATGATCAGCTCTTAAGCTGATATCAAGACAATGGTTGAAAGGGGTGAATTCGAGCACTAGCGATCTTTTAACAGCAAACCCTGCACACACATAGCATAAAGGAGTGACAACTTCTTTTCAAGTTCAAGAATTTAATAACAGAAATAAAATGAACATCCAGAGAACATCACTATGTAAAGCTGTTTATCTGAATTAACACAATATTTCGATTAACAAATCCTCTCTACTAGGCTAGTGAAACTTAACTAAACTACTAAGCAAAATGAAGATAAAAAGAAGTTAGCTAAGGAACTATTTACATGCAAAAACAACAAAAGACAAAACAAAAGTGGTTGGTCATAATCAGAATAGTTCAGTGAATCCTTGTTTACTGCAGATCTGATTCCAATGCATGGAATGGAGTGGAAAAAACATTCACAATGCAAAGCCCAAGTTAAACAAAACATTATTTGATGAAATAATATTTTGTTTAAGTTAAAGAACCAAAGTTCACCTTAAAGAATGTGAATTGTGGTTAAATTAGCTTAACTAATTCAGAACAACATTTGACATGTGTTTCAACCCATTCACAATGCAAATCCTGAGTTAACCAGAACATTATTTTGAGTAAATAATATTCTAAAGAATATTATTAAATAATACTCTTTCTGCATGGAGTTTGCATGTTCTCCCTGTGCATGCGTGGGTTCTCTCCGGGTACTCTGGCTTCCTCCCACAGTCCAAAAACATGACTGTTAGGTTAATTGGCTTCTCCAAATTGTCCTTAGGTGTGAATGGTTGTTTGTCCTGTTTGTCTCTCTGTGTTGCCCTGCGACAGACTGGCGACCTGTCCAGGGTGTACCCCGCCTCTCGCCCGGTGAACGCTGGAGATAGGCACCAGCACCCCCCGTGACCCTATGAGGGATTAAGCGGTTTGGAAAATGGAAGGAATATTCTAAAGACTGATTTGCTCAGTAAAATCATTTAAACCTTATGGCAGATCTTATTAATGCGATTCTCCCTCCGGGCGCCTGGGGTCGCTGTAGCGATCGGTCGCTAAATCGGTTAAAGTCTAAAGTTATCAAAATTGCCTTTAAACCGGCATTAATATTCCATATTAATGCGGGAATAAGGCTCATAGCTCTATCTACCGACAGAGCAGAAAAGACAAGCTTTGTGCTTTAAAACAAGCTAATAGCATTTTGGCTAGCGGGTTTTCGGCATTAACTTTAAAGACTTTAGCTTTATTTCTAGTCATGGTGAGTGGGCCGGATAACGTAAACATAATGTCCCATCAATGTATGAAACCCTTGTGGAGATAACCTTTGTTATAACCATAAAAACCACTCGACAATGACACGGTACCAAATGCTAGCAAGGAGCTACCTCCGTTAGCCCCTTTGTTCAAAGACACCGTGTGCAAACGGTTTACAAACATTTCCCAAATGAACCATTAAAACTTTCCCTTTTGGGTCTCTCCGCCAAACCTGTCTTTTGCCTTGTGTGAGTTCTGTCCACTTTAGCCATTCAAGGAAGGAGCACAGGAAAGCAGGCTAGCGTTTAGCTCTGCAGCTATGAGCTAACCAACAGCGTGGTCGGGCAGCTTGGCGAAGCGTGGTCTGGGCAGTTTGGAGGCCTCGACTGATGTCCATTTAATAGTCTGATTGCTCAGCTTGTCTGGTGAGGGAAGGCATCCACCGTCTCGCGTCTGGTTTCCTGCAACAGCTGACAAAAATGAACAAAGCTGTTTCGGCATCCCTTACTTTGCGGCTGGTTTGCGCAGAAGTCAGAGCTTAGCTCTGTCCCAGCAGTTCCTCCGATGCCAGGGAGGTCCTCCATCAAAGCAGGCAGACGAGTTTAGCAGACCCTGGATCAAGCGTGGTTGGTCCAGGCACATTCCTTCACATGTCCCAGGCAGAGGGGACCGTGCGGCCTCATGGTTCAGCCAGCCTCCCTCTCCTCCTTTTTTCTAAAGGAGGGAGGAGGTGACGGCTGGTAGCTTTGTCCTGGAGACGTGGTCTGCAGCTTGGAGTCAGGAGTGTGAGAGCTACAGAAGAGAGTGGTCAGAAGCACTCTGACCCTTTTATCTGTGGGGTGTTTACAGAAGCACCCTGCTAAGAGAGAGGGGCCGTCCTTGCTGGCTCTCTCTCCTTTGTGACTGTGTGGTCAGAATTCAATCTGACCTCAATCATTTTCATGATCATAGCGTTAATATGGCACAACAATACTCTCCAGTGCAACCAAGTGCCTTTTAAAGTCATATGATTAGTAGATCAAATCCAGTGAATGATTCCACCACTGTGTAACTTTGTCCAAATCTGCAACAAGCCATAGAAGGACAAAGTGGTGGCAGCATCATGCTGTGGGATGTTTCTCTTCAGCATGAACAGGGTAGCTGGTTGGAAGTTGATTGGAAGAGGAGAGTTAAATACATGAGAATCCTAGAGGAAAACCTGTTGAAGGCTGCAAACGGGGCAGAGATTGAACGTCCAGCAAGACAACTGTAACATTGAGCCAGAGCTGAGATGGAAAGGTTTAGATCAAAGGGTATACATGTGTTAGAATGGCAAAAATGTAAGTCTATAGACATGGAAAACTGGCAGAAAAATATGCCATAACACTGCATTCAGACCAAACGCGATTTGAACATCAGGGGTGTCTTGTTTACATTCAGAGTCTATGGCGGATGCGTCAAGAGGTCCTGCGGCTTGTTTCACCCGTTGGGTGCCGCGTGTTTTGAGATTTCAACGTCTGAGCGTCCATCTGTAGAGTTGGAAATGCTGAACTTTTGCAGCTGGACGCGGAGCATCAACAAATCAGAGAGACTCCACTATATGACGTAGTGGCGCATTTTCTGATGAGACAAAAGGACCATAAAAAGCTAGGAAGTCGAAAATGGAAGACAAACTGATCGTTGCTGTTTATGCCCATCCTGTTATCTATGATCAGTCAAGTTATCACTACAGAGACCATGATAGAAAGGACTTTCCCGGGAGGAGGATTAGCTAGGAAGTTAGGATGTTGGGTAAGTTATGAAAACTTTAACCAGAGTAAATATTTCCCCACATTTAAGGAAAAGAGCAGGGTGAATCCTCCCAATGCGCGTTAGATGAGTCTGCCCATACTTTGTGCCGAGCGTCAAAAACGCTCTACACAAGCATCTAAGGTGAGGCATTGGATGCTTTTTTAGATGCTGAATTCACATTAATTACTGCAAAGGGTGGTTCTACCAAGTATTGACTCTGAGGGCCCGATACAATATTAGATATATTAGATATTTACGTCTAACTTTCTATTTCCAATTTACACTTCTGCCCACATTGGTCTGTCACACAAACTTCCAATAGAATGCAATGACGTTTGCAGTGCAACAAAATGTAAAACAAAAAATGAAAGGGATTTGAATACCTTTGCAAGCCCCTGCACATGTGTCTTTGCAAATGTGAGTGAAGGAAAGTCTTTTTGTCAGGTCCATCTGTAGCTGATCTGTTGCAGAGCGCAGTTGGTGTGTGAAAATAAACTGTGCATGAATTTTTGTGTTTGTGTTCAGAAAAAAAAATGTGAGCCTAGTGTCCACTGGAAGAATTTTAAGTTGAATGGTAATGTCACAAAAACACCATGTGGCTTCGCGTTGGTCACCAATAGAGTTAAGTTATGATAGGAAGACCTGTGAGAGCAAAAGTAAAAGATATTTATAGAGGAATACCTCATCTTCTGAAGAAGCTGAACAAAGCTGATGGATGCAAGATAATGAATCAACATTGCTACATATGGTTCTCTTTTCCCCTTCCAGGCTTTCCTCTGGTGCCCGTGTCCATCCACGCCGTAGCAAGGAAAAAGTATTTTGATGACAAGTGAGTAATGTTCCATAAAACCTGTACAAATAAACAAAGAGAGGTTTACACATGTGCAGCACTGCGCGTGGAGGAGTGAGAGCGTGGCGATCGGTACACATATGTGTTTTCATAATGTGTGTGTTCGTGTGTATCTTGGGCAGCGAAACAGCACTGACTGAAATGTTGTTTTTTCTTCTCTCTCTGTAGCTGTTGGATGAGCGTTGAGACCCATCTGCTCTACGCAGTACACGGACCTATAGTGGCAGCCCTTCTCGTAAGTCGGCTGCTTCGATTCAATCTTTCTCGCTGCTCACAGCTTTTGATGCGGAGTGACATTTGCTTGAATTCAGAGTCGATATTTGCAAAACTTTCCTCAGGTCAACCTCTTCTTCCTGCTGAACATTATAAGAGTGCTGGTGACAAAACTGAGAGACACTCACCGGGCAGAGTCTAACATGTACATGAAGGCGGTGAGAGCCACCCTGATCCTGGTGCCCCTGCTCGGGATACAGTTCGTAATTTTTCCTTGGAGGCCAGAGAACCGTCTGGCCGGCGAGGTCTATGAGTATGTTATGCACATACTCATGCACTACCAGGTGGGTACCGAGCAACAACATTGATCTAAATTCCTATTAAAGTGCCAGATACAGCAGTAGCTCAGCTCACAGGTAATTCGGCAGAGCATTACAAATCATGATAGGGCCGCTATAATGCTCTGTGGAGCAAGCGAGGCCATTTCAGGCAGGTTTCATGAATATCATAGTAGTACAACTGTTTTCTTCCTTGCTGTTGTTGATATTTTAAGTAGAAAAAAGTTTGGCAGCATTATGCACTTCTCAGAAGTCAGAGGTCAGAGGTTTACATACACGTGTGTCTAATAGGTTCGGAGCTCCTTCAAGATTTATATCAGTTCTTTCAAAGTAGAATAATGGTAACACACAACTTCAAAATAACCCCACAGCTTTATGCTGCCACTACCATGCTGAACAGTTCATTCTGTGTCTTTTGCTTCTCTAAACATATTTCAAACCATTTTGAATTTATCTATATGAAAAACTGAATTAAATATTGATTTCTGAATTTGACTCTTGTTTTGTAAAGTGGCTTGAGATTAAATTAGTTGTGAATCAGCAGTATGGAAATAAACCAAACTGAATGACTCTGGTTATAGACATCTTTGCTAGCTTAAACATTTGCTAAACCAGTTCCAGTGGCTCTTGTATTGTAATTTATTTTGTTGTCACAGAGTTTGAGCGGTAGCTGTGCTTACAGACAACGTTTTCCGTCGAAACCATTAATGCAATTTCCAACACAGTTCTTAAAAATTGTCGGTCTTTTAATAATAGTATTAAGAAATCCCTCTGGAAACACTGTGTACAACCGCCTCTTCTAGCGCTGGTGTTACCAATAACATCAAAGATCAGTTGGTTGGAGATTACAAAACATCCCCGGATACCGCATTATGTTTAAACACAAGATTAATAAATATGTTGTTTGTTTGGAATGGTATTGAGATTGATAGCACTGCATGATTTGAGTGGTTCTGCTGTCTCAGTGGTGTGATTCCTCCACAATAGTTAAAATCAAGCAGAATTAGTAACATGTTTTCAAGCTAGCTCTCTTTTATTTAATGAGTTACCCGTTTTCTTCTTTTAGATAGATGGGTGGATGGAAATTAATGGTTGTTTTTTCTCCTTTTTTAAGGGTTTGCTGGTGGCAACAATATTCTGCTTCTTTAATGGAGAGGTAAGGCATTCTTATACTTTCAGACATACCGTATTTAAAGGACTTTTATGTAAATAACAACGCTTTCCACATGATTGTCATCGAAAAATGGATGTAGATATAGAGAAAGGTCAGGAAGAGGGCCCATATACAAAACACAACCAGAGACAGAAAGGCAGATGGCGAAACAAAACGAAAGTTCAAGTGCTAGAATGAAAAACAAAAACAGAGAGACACTAGTTGTATTTAAAATTGTGGGGAGATAAAACCGTCTAAAAATACCAAGAGAAACAATTGCAAAACCAGAAAACCTTTTATATTTATTTATGTGTTGGAGCAAAAACATAATGAAACTTTGAACAAAGGGGAAAAGTACACATTTGGAGGCAATTTTATGCATTGCTCTGAAAAGGATTTGAAACCTGACAGATTTCCTTTGAATGTGAGATAAGTTTAACTGTGAAAAAAGAAGAGGAAAAAACAGAATATACATGTAGGTGAAAAGGTAAAGTAGTGGTTTGAAATCTTCATGTTATGATAACTTTAAGAAGATATCTGGAAAGTCTGAAAAAAGTAAAAATAATGTTACTGCTTTTATTTAAAGCTGAAAGGCACAATGGTTGTAATAACATTGAAATATTTATTCATTGTTATTTTGATGTTCTTATGCAGAATATATAGAGAGTAAGAGAAAACAGGCCATCAGCTGTTCTAAAGAAGATTTATAAACACATTTTTTCCAGTTAAAAGTAAGGTTAAAGGCATTACATTTGACTTTAGTCACAACAGAAGGACTAATTTAAAATCATTGTCTATAAACTTTAGGCCCTTTAAAAATTGTGGTAATGAAAGATTAAAGTGAAAGATATACGTGACATCCTATGAATTATGTAGAAATTTTCAAGCAAGTCTGCTTATTTTGTACAGCACTGTCTCTTTTTGCCACTGAGACTAGCAAGCTGACATTAGATGGCTAATTAGCTGGCTAATTGGTTTGACTCACTAGTCTGCACCCTACTGCTCAACAGGCATTCCAGCTTTACTCCCAAAGTATTGGTTGGTTGATTGATTGACTGTTTATTTCGAACATAATGGGAAAATATAAAAGTAAATGAACAAAAATAAATAAATAGCATGTATAATCAATTGAGATTACACAGTAATCACAGCAAAACAGCTTAACGCTATGTTTGAAATGGGACAGGACCTTAATTGAATCCTTTGGTTTTCACACCACAAAATTCTAAACAGCCAATTATCTTTCTTGTAAACAAGAGCAATGTGTCACAGTTGTGCGTCGACACAGGTGAAGGAGGGGCAACATCAGAGTGAGCCCCCTCCTTGCTGCTGGAGAAAACTACGCTCTCTCTGAAACTGTCTCTGGCTTTGTGTCAAAGGACTTTGAATCGTAGAAGCAGCATGATGGAAAATTTCTGGGGTTCTGAAAACTGAACGTTTAAAAGTCCTGGAATATCAAGATTGCTTACTGCCCCGTACGTAGGTGGGAATACTATTTTACTAGATTGTACGTGTCAGGATAAATATACTGATTTTTTATTCATTTATTTGGCTTGGTATGAACAAACAGATATATAGCCCAGCGAAAGAACAGAGAAACTGAATGGAACTCAAGTTCTGTTGAAATCCAACTACCTGACATTCAGCCTCAAAATTGCATTTAAAACCTTCTCGGCAATAAGCTCAGCATTGCTGAAGGGGCATATAAAGTAGCCCTGCCAGCCGGCATGACTTACACGGAGCGTAAGAGCATCATGGGTAAACCCACATACCCTGCAAGGGAATGTGGGTATAGAATATATGTAAAGGTGTATGTATATCAATGAACAAAATCTTAAGCTGTTCCCTTAAATTTATTGTCATCTGGTGCCATTATTCCACATAATATTGCTGTCCTTTTGAACGGAGCAATTGCTCTTTGGTAAAGGTCAACATCCACATATTAACCTGAGACCTGCTCAGCCATTGAGCCATAAAGCTGTTCAGTGCCTGTGGCATTATTTTTGGACATCTGGCTTCATCTCACACACACAGACACACACACACACACGTACACACACACACACACATATATATATATATATATAAATACAAGGTGTTTATGGTGCTTGTCCCTTTGAAGCCCAATCCGAAGGCAGTGAAATCTTAAAGGTTACATCAAGTGACGAGTAAGACAAGGCATATAAATGTCTATTTTGGTTGCCACGCTTAGCGGACAATTAACTTTCCATTCACGTCGCTGTGTCAGCATTTCTAAATCTGTCTGCAGCTAACCGACATCTATAGCTGGATGCGAACACTTCATCCACCCAATGAGCTAGGTTCTTATGAGAGTTTGTTTATAAGATTAATGAGCTTGTGGAGACTTTTTGGCTCGCCTGCCTCAATGAGGGAAAGATGCTTTCAGGCTCGATGTCCTCAAGAATTGAGGGTTTTTATCACGTCTCTATGGTCCATTGCAGTTGAAATGGTCCACAAGAAGCAGACAGTTAAACTCAACCATCTGTGTGAGATTTTGATGGAGTAAAAAGGCGTCGGGTGAAACTCTGCTCCTCAAAAAGACGCTGAGATACAGCAAGAATTTGTGACTACCACTTAAAAGTTTTTGCATTTTGTCACATTATAACCACTAACGTCAATGTTTTTATTTAGGAATATTTAAAAAAGGAATAATTGGGAATTTTATGTGGAATAAAAACTGTCCTGTAGACAGTCTGTTTCTCAGATGATGATTTATTATTTAGAGATTTCTGCGTTGCATGCAAAACAGAGGGCACAAGTGCATTAAAGGAAAGGCTAAAACAGTTAAGCAATCAACAGGAAGGTGGGGACACACCCCAAATCAGCATACGGTAGTGAAACAGGACTTTTGGTCTTCATAGGTCAGCTATTGGCTCATACATGACCAGCCAGGAGAGTCATCTGAAACTATGCAATCGACTCTTGCCATGAAAATGTGTGGTGCATATGTTTAAAGGGCCAATGGAGAACACTGTCACAAGGGAAAGAGAAGGGTTTGTTTTTCTTCACCCACATAATGACCAATTCATGCTCCCTTAATCAGGACAAGGATTTCTGGGGCTGCGTTCAATTCAGTTTTTTTGATTTCAAGGCCAAACTGCACAGACCTGCCTTGTTTCATCAATGGCTCCATTGTGAAGTGAGGGCAGCGAGACAAACAGCTCCCGAGTTGTGTTTGTGTCATCAACCAAGACGTTCTACATGGAAGCTTTAAGCCTCAGCTGCTCTTTTGTCTCTTCATGACAATTAGTAGCTTCATTAATATCATTACATCGCCATGTGGTAATGTACCCACAGTAATCACACTAGTTTTGGTGCGTGGTTCAGAACAAACTGGTTAACACTGAGCTTCTGGGGTGATTTTTGCTCTGGTATGGAGTCTAATTAGTGCAGACATGTCTCCACAAAACATGACACGAGCACGCATGACATATCTGCACTGATGCCTTTCATTAAGCACATCTTTACAACGGGACTTATCTGTCCCACCGTAATAGTGCAACCCTGCAAGCTTTGAGATGTAACGAGTGTGAACTGAGAATGCGCAGCTCACTTACCTTAAAGTTGATGTAGGAGACATTTGAGGCAACATAAAACTGTCCTAGTAGAAAAATAAGAAAAATATACCAAGAAATAGGAATACTTGTTGCACTACGGTAGCACAATAGTTTCACTGTCATTATATAGATGATGTACCAAAAACTACAATTCAAACATAGAGTCATATGTAACATTCCCTTTGTTGCAAACCATACCGCTCAAGCTAGGATCATAAAACTGTGGCAGAGCAATTAGTGTCAAGTGTATGTGATTTCTCCAAAGCAACGTTTGACTGGCTGTTTTACAGGTTGAGAACAGCCACTTACTTCATAGAGAACAGATTTAAATCCAGTAAAAGAAATAATTTTCACTAAATGGTTGTACAGTATGGTATGGCTTCAAAGATGAGCCCCCACCCCCTTTTAATCTACCCTAATTTAAAAATAAAATCCCATAATCCAATCATCTATGCTCCGTGACAATGTGCTTTTACTGAACAAATTATCCTTGCTCTGCTCGTGCCGCCTCTCCTTCACACCTACTCCCCAACTCGTCTCTTTAATCCCCTCCACTGCCAACTCAGAAGTGTAATGTTGGATGTATTTATGCTGATGTCCCAGCAAACGGCCTCTCTTTACCAAGACTGCAGCACAGACCCTGATGAGAAGTGGAAAACGGGAAAAGCCGCAGCATAGAGTTTGAAAGAACTGTTCTACATGGATATGTTCGACTGATTAGAATTAAGGAAGAAATATTTATGGGAGCATTTGCTTAAACCTAAAATGCCCTAAATGTCTAACTTTTCTTGTTAAACTGTATGTGAAGAATTGTGCTTCCTGCGGAGGCTTCTTTTGCTGCCACTAATTGAACACAGGGAGATTTTATGTGGATTTTATGCGGTGGTGAGAGGGCCCGGTGGCGCCGTTGTATGGCAGCCTCGCCTCTGTCAGTCTGCCCCAGGGCAGCTGTAGCTACTTACATAGCTCACCACCGTCAGGGTGTGAATGGGTGAATGACAAAGACTGTAGTGTAAAGCGCTTTGGAGGTTGTCAAGACTAGTTAAAGCGCTATACAAGTACAAGCCATTTACCATTTACCGTTTTCTGTGCCGTGGCTATGATGGCAGCAAGCTCTCCGCGGTGGAGAGCTGGCTCCCAGCTGGCTCCCAGCTGCATAAATGCTGCCGCAGCAAGCTCCCCGCTGTGCCGTGGTTTATGTGTCTGTTTATTTCAGTCCCTCTGTGTTGAATGGCGCCGCCAGTTTAAAGCCTTTGGTCAGCTTGGCCTATTAGACAAACACATAATTGAATTAGGTTTATGCAACTTCATTTATTTACGATGGTTTAACTTAACATCTTATTATACTAAATAAATTATATGTGGGGTAAAGTCGATTCAATTACTTGATACCAATTGGAGCAATTGATTTAAGTTGGAGCTGCATTCTCTTTTTAGAGCTTGCAACAGCGACAAAAGTTGAACACTTTTCAACCTGTGTCGCATTGAAAGCCCGCATCTGCCCGTCTGCTTGTACGAGCTGGAAACTTCACATGGACAAATTGCGCCGGTCGCTTGGCTGGAGGAGGGCAAGCGATTGTAGCCTCATTGCACAAGTTCCGTAGGAGGTGAATGGAGAGGGAGCGACGATGCTCCCGTGCGTCGAGGCCTTTAAGACCTGGAGCAGAAGAGGCTACATTCTTAACACCTGTACTTGATGGATGTGTTTGTGTGGGCATATCATTAGTGCTGTTTGCTTTATGAATGAGATGCTGAGACAGGGCAAATAGTAGGTGCAAAATTGAGCCCATAATATTGTTTAATGGGTCGGAAGCTGCTCGGTGGACTAATTAGGTTTAAATAACTTGTTGCCTCCTTAGGTATTTTAATGACCGCAGTAATTTTCCAACAGGCAGTGCATGTGTTCTGTTTAGCATAGTGAATCCACAAGAATCCTTCCATGTCTGTGTAACAGAACCTGTTACTCTTGCCAGTCACCATCTCTGCTGAATTTTGTATTTGTCAGATAATTAAGTTTCTTTATATAGCACCATGACTGATCATCAGAATAAAGTCTAAGGAGAGGGATTTGTAGGGATTACTTCCAGTAAGTCATCAGGGGTGGTAATGGATTTTGAGATGTTACAAAATAAATTTGGTTTGTTTCCTCATTAAAATGTTTTCTGTGTCAGCTGCTCACAGCAGGGTGACATTAACGAACTAACCTCCCAGGTTCCTCTCAGCCACTGAAATGGCTGAAAGATATGTGGATGTGTAGAGATATGTGGATTTTGTCTAACTGTCAAGTTAGACAAAATCCACATATCTCTACACATCCACATATAAAAGCTGTAATCCCAATCCCTTATACCTGTAAGCTTTTACATGTTGTAGGAAGATATGTATCGTGCTAATTAAGGTAAACATGTATAGATCATTATTTCCACTCCTATTGTTATGGCCTGTTTTGTCCACAAAGCAAAATCTGGCTGCAAGTCAAAAAAATGTCCTAGCTGGCATTGGCTAAATGGCTTTAGATCTTAGCAATCTATACACTGGCTTCCAAAAGTATTCAAATCTGTCTTTATGTTCAGGTAATTTCACATTGATACCTCTAAACAAACTCCAGTGCAGCCAGTTGCCTCCAGAAGTCTCCAAATAATAAACGGGATCACCTGCGAGCAATTTCATCAGATATCTAGTTAGTGAACATTAGCGAACACCATCATGAAGATAAAGGAACACAGCTGAAATATCGCAACGAAACAAAACAGCATACCAAGCTTTGAACTTGGGCCAGCTCCTCCGGTGGGGACCCCGAGGCGTTCCCAGGCCAGCCGAGAAACATAGTCCCTCCAGCCTGTCCTGGGTCTTCCTCTGGGCCTCCTCCCGGTGGGACGTGCCCAGAACACCTCACCAGGGAGGCGTCCAGGAGGCATCCTAACCAGATGCCCGAGCCACCTCAACTGGCTCCTCGCGACGTGGAGACTGGGCCATTTTAAATATAAATGCAATGGAGAATCTGTATCAGCACTAGGAAATGGCTGTCAACAGAAAGTATGCATCCCAGTTGACTGAAATGAAGCTCTATGCAAATACTTTGGAGCATTTTTAGTCTCTAGCTGTGCAAAGCTAGAAGAGTCATATCCAAGACTTGCAGCTAGAAAAATGTTTTCTCAAAACATTAACTCACCATAGTGGAAAACAAATGCACATCAGGCTTTTTAGATTTTTATTAGTTAAAATAATAGGAAAACCATTTATTCTTTCCACTCCCCTTCACGATCAAAAATCTCTTGGTTGCATAAAACCCCAATAATATACATTTGAAATCTGTGGTTGTAACATGAAGAAAGTGTAGAAAAGTGTCGTGAATATGTTTGCAAGGCTCTGTGTGTGTTGCGCCGGTTAGGATCAGTGTCAGTTTGATTAATACTCTCTCATGTTGGTTATGTGGTGTCTGCCCCCTAACCTCACGCTGAAACCACACCATGGTTTGTCTGTAAAGCTGAGCGTCTGGTGGAATCATTTGGTCCAGAGCAGAGCAGGCCGGAGGGGAAGCATAGAAAATGTTGGATTTTGGGGGGCAAACATTTTCCTGTATTTGCTATGTTTTTACTTTTCGTATTTGCTTGTGTGCGGTTCAGGTGCAGGCAGCTCTGAAGAGGCAGTGGATGCAGTACAAAACCCAGTGGGGTCAGCGACGGAAGGATCACTGCTCCATGCGCTCCACGTCCTACACCGCCACCTCCATCACCGAGGTGCCCGCCTTCATGTACCACCACGAATGCAACGCCGAGCACCTGAACGGGTGCCACACAAAGGACTCCGAGCTGGTGGCGCTGAAGTCGGGAGACACGTACGCTTAGATTACCTTTGAATCTGAGCGGAACAACAGACACACGCGCAGCCAGTCAGGAAAAAAAGAAAACGCTTCTGGTCTAACCGCCTCATCTCAGCGAATAAATCTCAGAGGCTGGTTCGTTCAGCACGGGGGGAACACACGGCTCTGGAGACAGAGAGCTCCCCGGGAGGGAAGATTAGCTAGAGAATGAAACCTTTTATTCACACTTTACTCTTACGTTGCTGCTGCAGCTGCTTTTTAAAAGCTTTTTTTTTTTTTTTTTTTTTTTTTTGGAGAACTTTGACGTCAGGGACTTGCGGCATGAGAGGATAGCTGCTCACGATGTCTGCCGACTTCCTAAAAGCTGCTATTCTGTGTGTGTGCCGTCTGCCGGAGACGGAGGGGGAAGAAATGACAGCGTCTGGGGTGCTTTCTGTTCTTGAGGACGGTGCCGAATGTGACAGTAATGAGGGTAGCAGTTCTAGCTCTACAGGACGTTGACCTACAATGATGGAATGATGAGGATTATTGTTGTTATATTATTATTATTATTATTATTATTATTATTACTATCAAGCAGAGGACCACATCCTTCCTGACCTCACCAATACCAAAGGGTACTATTTGTCCATCACAGCTATGAGGACCCTACAGAGTGTCTCTTGGAGCACAGAAGCAAAAGTTAAACACCCTCCCCTCACAGATTAAGTTAAAACGACATGCTAGAGGTAACATTTCTAGACACTCTTTTGTGCTTACAACGATGGAATTGTGTACATATAATGTATGTTCAGTTCTTTTGATTTGGCAAAAGTGTTTAAACGTTTTAAAATGCCTTTATTCTTCGATTTCTGTTTGTGTTTTACTCGTCAATTCCTAACTCTGTGCTACCTGTGTGTCCCGTGATGCTGCATTCTTGACGGCTTTGTTGTTTCGAAGTTGCTGTATCTGTGCTGACGCTGAACGTCACAGGGCTGAGCGGTAAAGATGCATACTGCAGACAGAATGAAAAAAAATAAAAACGATATGAAGGTTTTATCGGTCACAAGAGTTCCTTTTGCTGAGTTAAGCAGAGCGTGCCACCAGCCTTGCCAGGGGTCCTGATAAAGATTTTCTCACCAGTCGTTCTCTAACCGCTCTGTGGTTCATCCTCGACCATCACAGCAGCGATCCTCCGTCCTCTGTGCATATATAAAGATTATTTTTCATAACCTTTAGTGTGACTGACCAGGAGTGAAAGAAATTATGAAATGCAGATGCAATTTACAGTGAGAAGAGAACCAACCAAAGTTGCATCTTTTACACAAGAGGGAACAAACATTGGTTATTTACTTATTCTACCATGTTTCCAGTTGTCACCTAAATTAGGATGCAATGTAATATTCTGGTTATAAGTTTACAGACAGGTAAGGTGGACATTAATGTTATTTTAATTTTTAATTTTTTTGACAATGCATTTAAATCATTCTTGTATTAGGCTGGAATGATTCAGCAACAACGTATTAGATGTTGAGCAGATTAGTAGAAATTGTGTGCAGTTTGAATTCATTGTAGATTTTTTGCAATCCACAGTGAGTTAGAATTATTCAAAAAGGCTCATATATACACACACATCCCAAGGGTATTTGGTCAAATATCTCTCAGCAAGTTGCACCTTGAGCACATGGTCTTTGCAGGCCTCAACAACATGGACTAATCCTGGCCTGATATTCGGCCGCTGTTCTCGGTGGATCTAAACTGCTTGTATTCCTGGTATTGACCTGGCTTTTCAGCATGGTTCACAAAGCTTTAAAAGGGTTATGGGAAGGCCAACAATTTTTGTCTGTTTTTTTTTTTTTTTTTCCAATTCCAGGACCAGTTTTGATTATTGTTTGGGATTGTCCTGTTAGAAACCCAACCTTTGTCAAAGTTTCGACCATCTGACCCCATTTGTCATCCTCAGCTGAGAGGAATTTCTCAAGAAAGTTCAAGAAAGACTAAGCAGCCACTAAGTTGCAAGCATAACATGAATTTTAACCATGGATGGAGAGGGTGCCAACAAAGAAAAAAAAGTGCCTGCTCCAAGATCAAGGTTGACTAAAACATGCTGCTACCCACATGCACACATCAAAAGGCTTCGGGATAAAAGGTTTATAGGTTGATGTGACAAAGAATGACCCAATTGGCTAAAATTACAAGAACTGTGCTTGGAGGTTTCGAATCAAAGTCAAATGAGTTTACCTAAATACCGCCAACTAATGACACATCAACTCAAAGCACTTTACAGAGGTGATTCAAATTGCTGCAAAGCCATGGACAATGCAGACGACTCTCCCTGTGGCTCTACACTCTTTCAGGAGGAGTGAATGCTGCTTGTCAAGACTTGATGCAATCTGTTGGGTTTCCTTAGATAGGAAACTTTTTGACCAATATGTCTGGATGATTTGATTGAATTTGACTTAGTAAAGTGCCTTGAGATGACATGTGTTATGAATTTGCTCTATATAAACAAAATTTAATTCAATTCAATCAAATCTGCCAAACAGATTGGTTAAAAAGTTTTCTATCTAAGGGAACCCAGCAGATTACATCAAGTCATTGACCTGCAGCATTCACTCCTCCTGAAAGAGCGTGTAGCGACACTGGACAGTCCCTTGCATTGTGTCGTTGACTTTGCAGCAATCCCTCATACTGAGCATGCATGTAGCGATAGTGGAGAGGAAAACTCCCCTTTAGCAGAACCGGGCTCAGTGTAAAGGACCATCTGCCAAGAAGGCTGTTTCAAGGTGACACACTTGAACCTAAGAACAGACTGTCAAACATGGTGGTGGCAGCATCATGCAAAGGTCTGTGTTACTGGCCGAGGTGCTAGTGCATAACAGTAGAGGAAACCCCAAAGAAGGAATATGCTTACATTGCTCACGTTTATCTCTAATCAAAAGTTGGATGAGTGAAGCTTGAACATGGTTGGGTAACTGAATAAGAAAATCATCTCATATACATCAAAACTGGTTTTGGTGTTTTTGACATCACATTTATTTTCTGAAATGGACCTGATCTCTGCCCAGTTCATAATTAATGGACTATTATAGAATAGATAACATATAGAATAGAATAGAATAGAATAGAAATACCTTTATTGTCCCACAATGGGGAAATTCGACCGTGACAATGGCAAAAACACGCAGACAGGAGACACCAAACTTACACAATAGATTAAATAATATGAAGAAAACGTTCAACTTAGGGTTAGGCTGTAAAGCAGAAGTTATCAGAAAGGAGAACAATTTTGCACAAGAGCTAGGTTAGTGCCAAGAAATTAAAACTATCTAAATAAACTCAATAAACCAATAGAAGGGGTCAACTATCCAGTCAGGAATTATACCAAGACCTTGTTGATAGCTACAAAAAAACATTAAGTTATTAATGGGGATGTATGTGTATATTTGACTCTGGATGAAGCAGAGAATATTCACAATAAATTGAAACTTTTGCCCCCGTTCCTTTTTTTTTAAATCACTGAAGCTGTCATTACATAATTTAATCACTGTGAATAAAGAATGGTTCACTTATATATCATTAAAAAAATAATAATTAAAACATTATGTGTACAGACCTCTGACAGGAATTGTATTAAACATTTTTCTTGAAATTGTCTCCTCCCCATTAAGTTACTCAGAATACTTTAAGCAAGACTAAAAGATCAAAGCTACAGATAGATTAAATGTTCATTTAAACATGTTTGTCATCAATATAGCCCACACTCAAAAGTTTATTTTATTTTTTTCTTATGTAATCATAAAGTATAGAAAATCGGTGTTTTATATTAGTTTTACTGACTTAAGCTTCAAGTTAAAAATAATTTTCAAGAAGCAGTTGATAAGACTACTGCTCATCTTTATTATCAACAGTTAAAGCCTCCTGCTTTAACTGTTGGACCTCCAACCCAAACTCAGTAAAGATGTTTATGATCACCACTCCAGACATTTCATTAAGGAATCTGGAGTGTCTTGCCTGCCTGTATCTTATACCTCCCATTATGTGCCGGGCCGTCTTGGGGGCATGTTAGCCTCGCTTCAACTTGGGTCTTTCTGGTTGACCCTCGACTTCTGTTGCTGTCCTGCTTCGTGCGATGACCAACCGGGGCCTCATGTCATCTTTTAATCCAACCGGATCTCCATGTTGGTAGGATTTCATGTCACCAGCCACTTCAGTCTGCACATGCCGCCGCCCTCCCCTTGCACCTTGTATTTCTGTCGCTACAGTCACTTACTTAGCAATCCACAGTCAGAGGCCATATTCCTGATGTCCTCCAAAATCTTTGCTGTTTCATTTATTATGGAGGTTTTGATGCTTACTCTAGTCCCTGGATCACCCTCCCTCTCTCTTATTGTACAGTCTCAGGCTGGTGGACTTACAACAAAAAACCCATAATGAATTCTCTTTTGTTGCTATCACTGTCTTCTCATCCTTTGGCCATGTGACTACCCATTAACCACAGAAGACATGGAAACAAGCTCAGTGGGGTCAATGTAGTGTGCTACATATAAAATCTGTGTCAGATTTCTCCCATTTCAGTGGATAAACGACAGTTTGCCAATTGTCAAAAGAACGTGCCTTCTTAGTATTTAATTATGACAACTCAGACCAGAAGCATCTGGTCAGTGACCATCCCTCCCCAACAAAGTAACGTTCTCAATTTGGTTATCTTCAAGCTCTCCTGCTATGGGACGAACTTCCTATGACATCAGTTAGGATCCATTCTGTCTTAGGGTGATTTAATTGTATGTTAGTAGAAAAAAGTATGATCATGAAATGATGAAATACCCTTGGACCACAAAGCTGGCACAACCCTTTTAGTACAGGTATGCTAGAACAGGTCTTTTGCTTCATGATAATGGGTCATAATCGTTGGACGGGTCTACTTGGACTATAAGAAATCAGGAAAAGAGTCACTTAGATGTCTGTACAAAAAAACAAATAAAAGAACATCAAATTATCCTAAAACGGTCACCAGACCTTGACCTAAAAAAAGCATAAATAGGTTGTTTTAAAATTGAAAATAGCCTTCAGAACGCCTGGAGGGCTGTGCTAAAGATGACATTAAAAGATTGCAAGAAAGCCAAGATCCTTGGAAATGCCTGAAAATAATGTATGTCAGTGAGTTGTTTTTTTTTTTAATCAACCTTTTGCCAATATGAAGAGGAAAGTGACAATCATCACAAAATAGTGGTTTTATGATAAATGTTTTGCATCCCATAAAATGTATATGTTCAGTTTTATATTAAATTCAAACTGCTCTTCACTGTCTGATATCTGGTTTCCATCTGGTGCGTCCTTGGTGGACATCCTAAACGATTTATTTCTGGGGTCCGTAAAAGTGCGAGTCATCATACTGATGTAAACACAAGCGGACTGGGTACACATTTTTTTTTTTTTTTTTTGCTCTGTGAAATGCTATTTATTTATTTTTTTACCTTGCTGTTGTTTACATACTTTCTTTCTTCCCTCCCTTTTGGCAAAGATTGGAGTTTTCTCAGAAACATGATAACTTAATTTTGTCAAAAAGCATCTTGTCTTTAGCACAGGGGTACATCCTGAATCTGTTCTTTATTGCTCAAGAAAAATAATCCAGAAAATGATCTTTAGCTAAAGAAGCAAAGCGAAATCAGCTGTAGGGAATCAGCAGATTTTCAGTCTGATTAGCCCTGACTGCTCAAACTCAAGAATCAAATTTTTTTTTTTTTTTATCATTGAACAAACCATAAGTGTCTCCCAGGTATTGGATGCCATTGCAAGAGTGAAGAAGACTTTGGTAAGTTGTGAATAAAGTCAAAAGGATCATAGAGATTCTGAGGTTATTTATGAGGAAACTGTATATTCTGTGTCATGTCTGTTGTTCATTCAGGCTGCTAGTAAGTGAGCGAGAGTAAGACTTCCAGCAGATAACACGAAGGCTGAATAAAGTGCAGAAATCTGGGCTGTTGTATCGTTTTGTTATCTCAACTTTTGTTTGCTAAGAAGCTTTTTGAGAATCTCAAAGTTAAGCCTAGGATGTACATTCTCTAGTTTTTGGAAAAGTCTCAAAGAGAGAGCTTTTTGCGATACTGGTTCTGCTATTATGCGAAGGCCATCATTTTTTTTCCCATGTCCAGTTTGATGTCCAGCATGGTACTCTGGCTGCCGTAGTTATGCCAAACATTTTTGCTTTACCAAGGGAGGCTTTACACCTATAAATCCTTCCTGCTCGCTCAATACTTGATGAGTCATTGCTGCTTAAGGTATTATGTACTAACTGATGCCCAACATGACAGGGGAAAGGGGAGGAGGGATAACGAGGACAGAGTAAGAGACAAAGAGATAAAGGACAGAGACACAAAGAAAACAAATATGACAAAACGTGACAACCATTTGCTAAAAAAAAGTCCTCCATAGGGAAATTGGGGAAAGTCAATCACGAACATCTGCAAAGAAGAGAAAACTAACAAAAACACCTATGGCAACAACATCAGCAGCAAGAATATGGAACAAAACTGTTAAAACTAATGGAGGGCAACACAGCTACTGTAAGTGTGTGAACATGCATAAATGTGTCGTAGCCCTTGTATGAATTGTGCTCAGTGATGGGGGCTGACAGTTGCCATTACCCTTCCAGAGATCAGAAACAAGCCAGAGGGGACCAAGGAAACCAGCAGGCCCATTGAGGACAGAGTTGTCGATACCTGAGAGGACGTGCTACAGCGCCCCATGGGCCCATACTGGCTGTAGGTGGGCATTCCTAAAGCCATTTTAAAATGTAATTTCATCCTTGTTTTGAAATTAGTGAAACCTGTTTTAAAGCAACTGCTCTTTGTTAGATTTAGTTTTTATCCCACTTAAATGGCCTTAATTGTATCCTGCTTCATCAAGTCCAGAGGACCCCAAAGCACTCCACACTACATTTCAGACATTCACACGCTGACGGTTGTGAGCTACATTTGTAGTCACAGCTGTCCTGTGGCAGACCGACAAAGGCAAGGCTGCCATGCATCGGCACCACCGGGTCCTCAGACCACTGCCAACAAACAAAGTGGCTGAAGTGTCTTGCCCAGGGACACAACAACTTTGATGGTTGGAGCGTGGGGTTGAACTGGCAACCTGCCAGTTACAAGACAATTTTTCTAAGCCTTTCTAAATATACCTGACCTATTTAAAACAGATTTGTACCCAAAAAGATAAAAAATGGGTGTGAAAACTTTGGTAGTAAGAATTGTCAACGAGCATTTGGAGAATGAGTCACTGAGGAGTCTTTTTCCCCTTCCTCCTTTGGATTTAAGTCGAGGTTTTACCAGCCCATGACAGAACATCCTGTTTAGGGTTTTCTGAGCCATCTACAGGCGGGTTGCTATGTACTTCAGACCAATGTCCTGATGCATAACCCAAGGGTACTTGAACATAAACACAATTCTCTTCCAGGGTTTTTTTTCCCCCCTAATCAGCAGAATTCATGATCCATCAATTACTGCAGATCATCCAGGTTCTGCAGCAACAAAGTAGCTCCAGACCTTCACAGTAGCACACGGACACCATCTAAAAGGTTCCACTTTTGCTTCATCAGCCCACAGAATATTTTGCCAAAGGTTATGGGGCTCAACAAGGCTTCTTTTTTTTTTTGGGCAAATTTGAGATGAGCCCTTTGTGTTATTGTTGCTCTGCAGTGTTTGTGGCTTTGGAAGTCTCTTATGTGCGTAATGTTTGTCTCTTTTCTCTTTTTGTTTTAGATAATTTTTTGACCTCCTGGATTAGTTATCAGTGGAATCGTTGGAATAATTTTCTCAGTTCATTCTTGAGCTAAAAATGTGGTTAATCAAAGTTAATTAATCTAAATTATCAAACTTATCAAAGTTAGTTTATTTAAGACGATGGGCAATCATATTTTCACAAAGAGCCAGGCTGGTTTGGATAGCTTGTTTTCCCCCTTATCGTTTGAAATCAGTATTTTATATCTACCCGGATTATCTTTAATATTTGATGATCTGAAACATTTCAGTGTGATATGCTTATTTGCCACACTGTATGTGGTACTTAATCGGCTCAGAACGGCACTGGCATATCAAAACCTTCAAAAAATTGCAAATTGGAATGGGCCAACAAATTATGTTCAGTGCTTTTCTCGTTTTAACACATCCTACTACTACTACTACTACTACTTAGGGCTGGACGATAATTCAATAACAATATATATCAATCGATAGACGTATATATCGATGATAGAAAAAAGGGTAAATAAAAAGTTCAATAGAATAAAAGTTTTCCTTCCTTTTGTATTCTAAGGTAAGGTAAGGCAAGTTTATTTAAATAGCACTTTTCAGTGACAAGACATTCAAAGCCATGTAGGGTAATATTACAGTCATTATTCCCTCCCAACCAATCACAAACACAGACTCAGGAACGCTCCGCCCCCTTCAAATAGTTCAGAGAACACGTGTTTTTTTTCTTCTTTTTTTTAAAAACTTGCAGTTTTGGTAAAAACTTGGTTGAATAAAGTGTTGAGTTTGAATTCTTCATTTGTGTGTTCTGTATCTAATAATAGGTCGCTAAGCAACAGCATAAAATGGTAAGGGCGGCACAATTTGTTGATAATTATCGATATCGATCAATATGATTTCTATTTTATCGATACGCTTTTTTTCTATATCGCCCACCCTTACTACTACTATTACTACTACTACTACAGAGGAAAGCATGAAGTCAGTAAAAAACAACAACACATGTAGCACTTCATTAATCCTTAATTAAAAGGTTTGTGCATTTCTTTTTTATCTCAATTATGAAATATGGCACAAACTTTGTTCCAGCTCTCCTGTAACATTCTCTGATTATTTAGCCGCTTGTTCCTGGGCAACACCATTCTTGTCTATATTTCAGGGTTGACAGGTTTTGCATAATGAGCGAGCGGGGGAAACAAAGACAGCCCTACACCATGTGGTGTCTTGCTTTGTGATCCCATGAGCTTGGCAGTAAAATACGGGCACGGTTTATGTTCAGAAGGCTCTGCTGGATTTAAACCAGCATCAAAATGCGTGCGACAGGACATAATCAAGTGATGCAGATCATCCTGGAGATGAGATGGATGTATGCTCGCCCAGTGATGGATAAAAGCCATTATTTTGAAAGGGAAAAGTTTTCCTTTTCACTGGGATATATTTCAGCTTTTATGTAACCACCTGCTCCGTCGTTGATCGTTTCAGGCTCTGCCGAATCTGGGACAGCAATGAGAGGAAGACGTACTGTCCTCGCCGCGATGAATACCGTTTCCTCATCAGCTCAACACCCACTTGATCAAAAGGACTGAATGCCTCAATGGGCTCAGTGAAGACTACCGAACTTATATGCAACGTTGATTGAATGTATGATCAGAAGTAGAAATGTTATGCAATGACGAGATGCATCGAAGCCCATTTGTGTGGATCTTTCTGCACTGAAATCAGTGGAAAAGTGCAACTAGAAGAGGAAGCTGTAAATCTCATTGAGAAGTTTTCATTTTGGAAGTCCTTTTGGCCCAGGAAGTGCTTTAAAAAATATTCCGCTATCTTTGGCATTTCAGAAGGCCTCCTGACAGCAGCGATGTCACAGCACACTGGACCGAACCCAAATCACTCCTCGCCCTGAGAGCTCAGAAATTGCATGTGACGGTGACGACGTGCACAGCTTTGGGTCAGGAGTGTGAAATATGACAGTGTTTCATGTCTAAATATTTGCCTGTTTTCAGCTTTTTGCTTAAAAATGAAGAATAGCAAAACACAGATGTATGTTGCTTTGGAGAATGGAGTTATGAAGCACACAGTCTGTTAAAGAGCGATAAACAAGAGTAAACAATTATCAAATACAGGAAAATATGGTAAAACACACAAAGTCTATAAAAAAACAAGCTCAAAACTGTGAATACGCTCTAAATAGGATGGTGGAACTATAGGGGTACAAAATTAACACTGGATCTGTCCTTTTACAGCACAATAAAAGGTATTTTTTCCTAGGATTTTTTTTTATCAGCTCTCGCTGCTGCTACGAACACTAACCAAGCTTACCGTCACGGTCCATGAGCAGTCATGCCTGGAGGCCCCAGAATCCAAAAGATCACTGAGATGTGGCCGCAGTTTTTGTTCAAAAGGGAAAACACGCAATGAAAAACACCAGCTTGTCGGTAAAAGCTTTCTGGTGCACGCAAAATACTGTGCTGTGAGGATGGTGTTGATGCAAATTACCCATACCCTTTTCCTCTGTACGCTGAAAGATGCAGAACTCTGAGGATCTAAATATCTCAGCCATTCATCATTTTTCAAGCTTGTTCCGATACACCGGACAGATTTATGTGGCCAGTTTTTGAATTTAGTAAAGCTTGGACCTTACAATAACAACTGAAATAAATAAAATAAAATAGTAATTAAAACATTATTTCAAAAAGCATTTGAAATATTTTTTGATGTAAGCGATCATTTATTTATTTTAGGAGCAGAGGCGACATCATCAAGTGTTAAAGAGAGTGGAGGTGCTGTTAAACAGGATTTTACGGTGATATTGAATTAAAGCAAACTACTTGGAGAGTGATACACTGAGCATTAGTAGTTATGTGTTTATTCCCTAGAGAATGCAGACCCTTAATTTAACTCTGAGATACTCCAAAGTTAAGCCGAGCCGCCGTGTCAAAATCCAGCATCCACTTTGTGCTTCTTCTGACTTCATTTTTTAACACCTCACTGATGCTGAAAGTAATAAACTTTCATCATTCTTCCTTCAGCACCAAGTTCCACATTGGAGCGTTTCGCTGCTACGACAACCTGCCAGCATCGAGGTCCCCGACCCATCGCAAGTCTGGGCCGATGAAGCTGAAAATGGGTCCATTCCAGTCACCGGGTGATTTTGCTTTGCATCTCTACATGTAAATGGTAAAAGACCCAAATTCCTTTCAACTTTTACTCTGAGGTACTTGATCTGTTTGCCTGAGAAGTTAGTCAGTCACTGATCTCATGGTTATCAGGTGTCCATGCAGTTTAAAAGCAAATCTGTTAACATTGGATAAGATAACCCCTTTCTCTTTAGTTGTTCCCATGTTTGGTTGCGTTCTTCTTTTCTTCTACACATTTGCAGACCTACCACTCGTCAGTCCCAACCACAGTCACTGTGTGTTTTTACTCCAGCCGTTTCACTTGACCTCTCCCTGCTCTCGACCCCCTGCTGTTAACACAACTCAAGGTTGTCACCGTTCATTTGTCAGACTGTCTTTGAGGGTCTTGCCTTTGTTTCCAGTGTGCTGCGCGGGAAGATCCGTTCCCACCTTTTTATGCAGCCTTGAACTTATTCTTTGAAGTAAATGAATTTTTATTTTGACTTCCAGAAGTCTCCAGCTGTGCTTTCAGGCCAGTGAGCGCACAGCTGAACCCATACGGCGCCGCGTGAGTCCTAAAGCTTGATGTTAGCCTGCTTCATCTGTTCCTTAATTTGTTGTGATGTGTGTTTAAAATCGTTGTCCTGCTGGAGCAATGAGTCTGAATTTATACCATCTGGCTATTGATTTGGAGGTAGTCATCCTTCAATATTCCATTCAACAAATGTGCACTATATATTAATGCAGCTTCTAAGAAAGACCCTTTGCATGATGCAGCCACCTCTGTGCTTGAAAGCTAGTTTAGAGTTCTTCACATTGAAAGCCTTATATTGACTCATCCCAACATGGTTCTTGTCATTGTGGCCGGATCATTATATCATGAGCCCTTCTTCCAGATGGCATTTATCTTGAATGTGTCTGTTTTAGAGCAGAAGTGTGTTTGATCGCACCCTCCTATTCAATTCATTTCAATTCAATTTTATTTATATATTTATGAAACATGTCATCTCAAGGCACTTTCCAAAGTCAAATTCAATCAGATTATACAGATTGGTCAAAAGACAATTCCTATCTAAGGGAACCCAGTTGATTGCATCAAGTCTTGACAAGCAGCATTCACTCCTGAAGAAGTGTAGAGCCACAGGGACAGTCGTCTGCAGTCGTCTCCTAGTCCTTAGTAATAGGACATTAGCTTCAAATGTGGACATTGACGCTGTCTCCAGTTCATGATACACCTTATTGTTGCTGGCTATTCCAATTTTTTGTTTTCATCTAAAGGGGACACTTATGTTGAGTAATTAAGAGCTCAAAACCAAAATGAGATTTACCTCCATGAGTGGTACCGCATGTTGCTATCGCTGTGTAATTTATGCAAATTTTTCAGGCGGAAAATGTATGTTTTCAAAGTATTAACTGATTGGTAAGTCATTCCGAGAAGCATCGTCTCATTTTGAAGCTGTTGTTTTCTCCTCAACGTGATGTGTTTACAGGATTCCTGCAAGTTCTTAAAGGGCAACCCAATTTATTCACAAAGCACAAAACAATCAAGATTTTTTATTGGATTTCTAAATTCCTGTTGATGGAGTTTGCCTTCTTGGGAAATAAGCATCCCCTTGGATGGAGAGGGAGGCTGAGGTTTGCTAATGAAATAACTCCTCCTTCAAGATAACAATGCAGCACTTGGAAATTATAATCTTAAATTAGCTCTGTGGTTACAGATCCTGTGATGTATTATGGTGAGACAATGCTTGCCGTGTGATACCGTAATTATCTCCCGATTTAAACCCCCGGTATTGAGAGCACAAGTGCCAAAGTCTTGCCCTCCAGCTGCTCACCGATCCACTGGTATGCATCCATCTTGGTATATTATTTTCCAGAATGGGAGGCCGCAGGCAGTGTTGTGGCTGTAATTTGTAGAGTTGCAGAAATGAGAAACAGAGAGAGAGAGAGAATGATCTGCAAACATATATTTGTCTATTCTTGCAGAACTGAAGGAGGTTCAACTGGATCTCGCTCACGGCTGCTGCTCATTTTGCTTCTGACCTCACCCAAAGTCTGAGTCATGTTGCCTCCAAACGAAGTTTAGAAAGTACCGGCAGATATGTTCTGTCACACAAGCCAAAAACATCATGTCGTGGAGCTAATATCTCCTCCTGGCGCCATCCGACATGATAAAACAACCATTTCCGCTTGCATCTTGGCTGTCCTGAAAGCAGGGTTGCGCCTGTCAATGTGCCTGTGGCTCCCAATACATCTTCAACGATAAGCATCTCAGTTATATCTTTCTAATAGCACTTGTTCCCTCATTATGCGCTGATGAGATTTGTGAGGCAAATCGTTAATTATCAGGGCACTTGACAGAGCACATGTTGTAGCGCTGGAAAGGTTTTGCGACTGAACGACATTCTTACTTTATGCTGATGCAGATTTGCAGACACAGTGTCTTGCAAAAGTGTCCAAACCCCTTGAACTGTTCCACATTTTGTCATGTCACAACCACAGACTTATCTTATTGATTTTATGTGAAATTACATTAGTTTTCAAAACAGATTTAGAAAGAAAAAAATGTGATATGTGTGCCATGTGTTTGTAATCAGACACCTTCAAATGTTTTTTCTTTTTCTGTGGTTTATCGCATTTAAATGTTGCAGGACAGAGACTTTTAAGGGCTAGCGCTAGACACCCCTGACTTTGTATCGTGAGCTCTGGGTTTATTTATAGGTGTGCTGTCTCACTGAAAAGGAAACCTCTTCTGGAATGTCTCTTTTTTTCTCTTCCATTTCATGTGTTATGCATATGTATATTTTGCATCCTTCTTCTGAAGAAACATGACATGCCTCCACCATCTTTCCCCAGGAATGCTGTGTTAAAGGGGACCTATCATGCTTTTCGGTTCTTTCTTGTCGCATTAAAATCATTTAGCTATGGTCTATATAATAAAATGGAACGGCAATACTTTGGCGTTCCATTTTATGTTTCCATTTTTAATTCCCTCTTTTTAGCCCTGTTCTGAGATGCGTCTGAGAGCAACTCGTTTTGCTGCAGTCACTTTAAATCTAAAGCAGGCACTTCACATTCCGCCTCCAGGTGGCGCTGCACCCTGTTTGGTTATTTTTGTTGTATGCTGGGTAGCGGTGTGATGAACAACTGAACATTTTGACTTATTCACTTGCAGCTTTGACAGCCTATGGACTACAAAACTGTTAACCCTGAGAAATAAAAACATTGGATTTACTAAATTGATAAACCGGAGGTCCATTACCCTGTTAAGTAGCAAAGTGACATAATATTGTTGAAAACAGTAATAGAAAACAGAGAAAACTGAACAGCTTGAAAATGATGACACCCAAAAGGAAATATAGAGATAAGTATGCAGCTCCTGAACAGACTTTCACATTTTCAAGTACACAACAAAATGTATTTAAGAGCTGAAAAAGTGGATTTTGTACAATAGGTACATGCCTAGTAGCAAATTGGATTTCTAAAGATATTCTTAAAACGATTGCTTTCTTCCTGCTATTGTTTTATAAATGCCAGATTTGGAGACTAATAGTTTTCGTTTTGTCAGAGCTAGTCACCTCTTGCTGCATCTCAGATGAAAGCAAGCCCTCCCCAGCCCGTTTGTCTAGGTGGGCCGTGATGTCTTGTTAGGTTTGTAGTTGTGCCTTGATGGTTTGATCAGCTCTCTGCAAGACGCTCAAAGCTTGGGATTTTGTTTTACAACCTAACCTGCTTTAAACTTCTCCACAACTTTATCTCTAACAAACTTCTGAGGCCTTTACAGAACCTGTTTACTTCAGAAAATTGGTGACTTCTGAAGGCAATTGTTTGCACTGGAACTTTAGAGTCATTTAAGTAACAGTGGCTGAATGCATGTATATGCCACACTCTGCATAGTTTTATTTTTTCAATGAGAATAAATCAGCATTTGCTATTATTATAGTGACATGACAAAATCTAAATACATTTTAAGGGGTAGGGATACCTTTAAGACACTGTATCTTCAAATTCAAATTCAATGACGTACGTTCAAATCCTCCGTCAGAGAAGGAACTGTTTTCCTTGTATCTTTGTGTTTTGGAGCAGCTTTCCACAAATCAATTTATTTTGTGCTGACGTCTCTCAGGGACTGATTTATGCAAATATTTCTCTCCCACCCTCAAATAATCTTAAAATGCAGAGGGAGTTACTCACCGATGCAGAATGTCTGCTCTGTCCAAACATCCAGCGTACAATTACACAAAAACAAGGTCTTCAAATTTTTTTTTTAAAACAACACAAACGGAACACTAAAAATTATGTTTGATGCAGAGTCAGAGTGAAGGACATTGTTGGCTTTAATCCCCCCCTCCTGCTGGGTTCCTCCAGAAAGGTCATTTACTCCTCCAGGCCATGTTGTCATCTAGATTCTGTCATATTATGGCTGAATAAAGCTGCCGTCTACAACTGCCTCAGATATTTCACGGGGTCTTCATGCAGGTGTACGAATAAAACCCTCTCCAGATTGGTTCTCTTCGGCCTTGCCTGATCCCACTCAACGAAACTAAAGTCCAGGTCCCCTATTTCAACATCTGCAGCGTGGAAATACAGTTATATTCTTTTGTTGTAAATCTCTGACACAAAACCAGCCAAACAAATTGAAGTGCTTAAAGTTAAGGGACCGCAGAGCCTCATTAAATGCAGTTTCAGCGGCCAGCACTCCATTTCCAAGAGCAAGCTACACTTTTGGGTTTTTCACGGCACTCAACACGTTTTATGAGGGTTCCCAGCACAGCAGGAACAGCAGGGACTTATTTCTGTTTTACTACCCCTGCAGAGCATGGTTACAAGAGCAAGTTTTACTGCTTTTATAAATGCCTGCAAATAAGTGACAGCTGATTGCCTTTCTCATAAAGGTTGTGTTTTGTTTGTTTCATAAAGTCTCTTGGCAGTTCATAAAACATAATTCATAAAGTTATATTTAAGAACATGATTCCCTTAATTAGTGACAAAAAAATAAAAGCATGTTGGAAACCAATCCCAATTAAAGTTAGTTCTGGGGATTTTTTTTTTGTTTGTTTATGTGGGTAGCTGGATTTTAGACACATTCTGGCCATCTCTGTATGATTTTTGATAGAAATGTGGCTGCTAAGCATCTTTGTCAAGCATGGTGGTAAAAGTCTCATACAAAAGTGACTCATTGTAGGTGATGTGGTTCTTTGACCAGGGCGCAACTGTGTTGAGGGGTGGCAAGAGTGCTTGCGGGGGAAAAAATGAGTTCTCTATCAATAGCAGTCAGCAAGTGTTCTAATGTTGTTTTAGACCAGCATTGTGGGCACCATAACAAATTAACAGCATAGTTAGCATCTAGTGGTAGATGTTTTGCTGTTCTGATTTCAGCGTCCTGTTTGATAATAAATTAAATGCTATTTTCAAGGACTCTGTCCTGAATTTAATAATCTCATCTGAAAATGTAAAACAGCTAGACTAATTAAACTTCTACTAGCTTATTCTACAACGAACAGTGATTCTTTACAACACAATTTGAAATTTATGAAACCTTACTTCTTAATTCTGTACCGCCATATGCCACCCTTTTCAAAACTTAGACTGAACTACTCTACACTGATTACAGATTCTTCAAAATTTAGTTTCTAGTTGTCTAACTTATAGGTGAAAACAAATCAGATAGATGTTTTTTAAAGGGGTGGAAACAGATCTTATCCCATCTCATTCATGTGACAGTAGCAATGGCACAAAGAGAGTGGGAGTGGCCAGATGCATGGGTTATCAATGTTAAGAATAGGCTAACATAGGCACGATTTATATATGTCACATTCTTCTTATGTGTTTTATCCTTTAGAATTAGACGTCATGGTACATATCGCACCACCTGTGGCTCTGCAACACCATTGTCGTTTATGAAATCTCACATCTACGTGCGACTGCTCGACCAATGATTTATGAGTGAGCAGCGCCAGTTCAAAGAGGGGTACACTTCTACAGCTTCATCAAAGAACTGTTTTGTGGAAGACCAGCAGAGATGGGTAGAGTAGACAAAAACTGTACTCAAGTAGGGGTTGCGTTATTTGAGTTATAATATTACTCAAGTAAAAGTAAAAAGTACAGTGCAGTAAAGCTACTCCTAAAAGTACATTTTGCTCAAAAATCTACTCAAGTAAATGTAACTGAGCTACTTAATACCCACCTCTGAAGACCAGCAATAAGTGTTCAGACCAACCTGAATTTGGAGAATCTGGATGAAACACTTATAAGCAAAGAAAAGCAATATCTCACAACATGACCTGGTCAAGAGTGATTTTATACCTTCTTAAAGATGTTAAACTCCAAACTTCACAAGCAATATAAGTGAATGTTATGCTTTATTGATTTTACCACCTGACTACTTTCCCATTGGACATTTAACAGTCTTGCTTGTTTTTCAGTTGAAGCAAAGCTAACTGTGTAACCCTCTTTTTCAAGCCAACAGTTATAGCAGATATATAGCAAACACCAAGAAACACATGATGTCTTGAGCTCCTACTCAATTTTTTTACTGCCTTTAGATGTTGCTCTGGGATTGAAGCATTAGAAACTGAGAGTCACAGCAGAATTCATTGGTTGCCAGACAGCAGAAGTAGCACAGCTGTTGTTTGGTTAAGACAGTAACCACCAGTGACTGTGGAGCATGTTCAAAGTAGATCAGAGCCATGAGTTGCAAATACACTCCCACAGTCATGCAACGTTACGACTCGTGCATATTTAAAGCATACAGCAACCCTTCAGAATGAAATACACATGTTAAACGTACAACTGCTCTTCCTATGCAGCCATTGAGCTGTTGTTTGTTGTTTTGCTGCAGGAAGTCACCTACAAAACATCCACCGTCCTCAATAATGTGTGTCTGAACAGGCGTGCGTTTCAGACGGTTAAGTCTTTTATCCATCAAGGGCTGCAGTTGATACCACTGTTGCAAGACAGCAGTTATTGGGTTTGAATCCAATGGTCTTACAGGAGTTTGCATGGTCCCCCGAACATGTGTGTTCTCTCCGCCTCCAACAGTTCAAAATCATAGCTGTTACTAAAATCGCCCTAAGGTGTGTGTGTGTGTGTGTGTGTGTGTGTGTGTGTGTGTGTGTGTGTGTGTGTGTGTGTGTGATTTCTAGTCCCGGTTTCACTGAGTAGCCCGGAATTGGATTGGCAACTTGCCCAGGGTGTACCCATCCTTTCACTCGGTGAAATAGGCAGATAGGCACCAGCAGCAGAGTGGCCCTGTGAGGAGGAGCAGAAATGGGGGATGGATGGATGTTAGCAAAAAAACCTTCTAGATGAGGGATTTTTCCGTTAGACCTCTCATCATGAGCACGTGCTTTTGCATTTCTGCGAATAGCCTTGTTGTCTGAGGTGTCACATCCGCCGATTCTATGGATGACACATAGTCATTAAATTCAGTTTGATTGCAGAACTGCAGCATGACTGTTAAGGCTAAACTGTTTCTCAAAAGAAAAGCCGAACAACTGATAAGCAAACCAGCCGCTGTCTGTTAGAGGCGAAACGAATCAAGTAAAACAGTGACTGGAGGGTGGATCTTGCTTTAAACATGGGATAACATGTCATAAATATACAGACAGGCCAGTCTAATGGAGGAGCAACAGATGGGAAGCTTTTCATTTAAGGTTGCAGAAAGGTTCCATAATTGATTGAAGTGTCAGCTGAAAAATCTGCCATTTTCATGTATTTTATTTGTCAGTAAAAGCGAATAAGCAAGCAATGTTTAGCTAGCTGTTAAATGGCATATACGAAGGTGCAAATATTTATTAGTGAGTGAAAACTTGACTCAATTCCCTATAGATCTATAGGCAGTCTATGAAATTCTTTCTTTGGTGAGTTTGACAGATAATTTTTCGTCATTTTTGTTGTTTTACATGTGACACTCAAAGTGGGTAGCCCCATCGGATCTGCAGTTCACTGTAACAGTGCAAACATGTGCTTCATACAAAAGTTATTAAAACATTTCTAGTTTTAAAATGTGTGTTGTTTGATGCGCTGTGGGCAAATTTTCCTTTTTAGGTAAGATAACAGATCCGTCCGTCCGTTTTCTTCCGCTTATCCGGGGTCGGGTCGCGGGGGTAGCAGCTTCAGTAGGGAGGCCCAGACGTCCCTCTCCTCGGCCACTTGGGCCAGCTCCTCAGGAGGAATCCCAAGGCGTTCCCAGACCAGACGAGAAACATAGTTCCTCCAGCATGTCCTGGGTCTTCCCCTGGGCGTGGGACGTGCCCGGAACACCTCTCCAGGGAGGCGTCCAGGAGGCATCCTAACCAGATGCCCGAGCCACCTCAACTGGCTGCTCTCAACGTGGAGGAGCAGCAGCTCTACTCTGAGTCCTCCCCGGATGACTGAGCTCCTCACCCTATCTCTAAGGGAGAGCCCAGACACACTACGGAGAAAACTCATTTCAGCCGCTTGTATCCGGTATCAGTTCCTGAAAGAAAATAAATGCCTTTTAATCATGAAAGGGTAAAGGGTCCTAATTATTATGCAGTGGTGGGCAACAGGTAACCAAGAAGTTAGCATTAATAACTCATGTTTCATAAACACAAATGTTAGCTTCTCTACCACTAAACTGATGATGAAAAAGCGAATTAAAGGAAGCTAACACTGTGCGTTAGCTAACATCACACAGCAGTGCAGTGTTTACAGCCAAAGCAAAAAGGTGGGTACCGGCGTCTGTGTTGTTGAGCAATGGGAGCCGATAATGTTAAGACCACAAGAAGAAGGAAGGTAAGAAGAAAACAGCACAGATACCAGCAATGGTGTTTTTTGTGTGGAGCCGTGACCTTTACTGGTGTACAGAAGTCTGTGTGGATGTGTAGTGAGAGACAGGACAGTGACGTAAACGGGGGATGGTATCATACTTACAGGTGTCGAAACCCAATATACTGGAAGCTAAATGGTCCGCCAACAGCTTCTAAACTTGGCGAGAACGATAATGCTCTGAATGAAAAGCTACTTATGCAATTATCTGTTTGTGGAAAAGCACAGCTGTGCCCACCACAGTTATTATGTTACATTGCCTTTTATTTCAGTTCCTGCTTGAGAAGAATTAGACACCTAACCAACATGGATTAAAACATTAACCCCAATGCAGGCCTTCAGAAGCTGTTGTCTGTTCCTCGGCTAATATCTCTGTTCTTCACAGCGTCTGTTTGTGTGTGGGTCTGAGTGTGTTGAATGAATCCCTTCAAAATAAATAAACCCACACACTCCAGGCACTTCACTTACTCTGGCAGACAGTCACATTCTTAAAAACAGTTCGCCCCAGCATGTCGCCCGAGGTTAGGAGAAGCACACAGAAAACCGTGTTGAGCACAAGAGGGGGAAGTGTTTACCGTCAATCAAATGTGTTGATGGCACACAGGAGCCAATGTCGGCCGATCAGGCTTCAATTAAGCCCCAGCAAGGAACAGCCTGTGTCTCTACCCACACTTTCATGTATCTGCTGATGTGGAATGCACCCAAGGTCTCCGCCATGACAGGTGAGCGGTAAAAACGAGGGAGCATCCCGAAACCAGTTCAGGAATGGACATAAGCTGCTGTTTTAAAATTGTTTTCACACTAGCAACATTTTCATGGTGCGAATAAAAATTCATAACATCTTGGGGAACAAAACATTTTATAAATCTGTATTTGTTCTTTGACCGGAAGTAAAACATGGCCAGAATTGTTGCAATTTGAATTGAAAGCTGCAGCGGACTGCCACCTGCGCAAGCCAGATATCTACTACGCTACTTTCTACCGAGTCAATTCTGGAGATAATTAAAATATGTAAATAACACTGGCTCACATCCAAAAAGCACTGCAAGGGAGGATTTCTCTGAAGCAAATCTGTTAGTCCTCCGCTTGCAGTTTCGTGAGAGAAATCCTATAAAAACCCGTCGGCTTTATGTTAAACAACAATGAGCTCATCCAGCAGTCAGAATGTAATCCTGATTCCCAAGGTACACACCGAAATCCTACTGATTAACAACATCAAGATCAAACTGGAGCAAATGGTATTCAAACAGGATGACAGTTATCTTCCTCTAAGTGTGGCGCCACAAGGAGAAGAAAGGCTGATATAAGGACAAAGTGACACCTTCAAACTCGTCCAGCACTTTCAGGAATATTCATTATTTTGAAGTATATATTTAACAGGCTGCTCAACAAGTCTGCTTGTGCCGTATGAAGTAGAAAGCTGTAATATCATGCTTTATTACAGCTACCAAGGAGCTGGAGAGTTATTTTCTGACTGAAAAAGCTCCTCTGCGTGAAGAAGGTGAGGCAATGGATGCAATGTTGCGCAACAGAACATGACGCCGGAGAAAAATCAGATAAGCTAATGAAAAATGTTGCAATTAGAAATGTATAGATTTTGACCAGCAACCAAATAGTCAAGTAATTTTATGTATAATATGAAGTAAAATAAAAATAAACGTTTAGACAATTTTATAAACGGAGCTTTGAGATAAAATGGAGACATATTTCATCAGTTAACTTCCAAAATGTCCAGCCGCACTGATCAATTCCCCTTCAGCTCTGACTCGATACAGATTCGATTAGATGGCTCACAGGCATAACTTTAGGTATCTTGCACCTGACGTTTATTTAAATGGAGCTGTTCGGGGAAATGGGATCCATCCACAACAGCTGCCTCTTGTCTGGTATGATTTCATAATTTGAGAGACCAGTAAAGGATCCCAGAATGATTTTTAAAATGGATCGTTTCACGTTGGGATTTAGCTTTGGGTGGTAAACCAAAGTCCAGTTACAGTGCCTTGCAAGACTTTTCATCCCCTTTGATTTTTACATATTTTGTTGCATTAAAGCCACAAAATTCTGTGGATATATTTGGATTTTATAAGAACCACCAACACAAAACAGTTCCTAGCTGTAAGTAGATGGAATATGATACATTCTGTTTTCAGCATCGAGGAAAACAAAATCAGAAAAGTGCACCTTCTGCTGCAATTAGAAGATGCAGTTTTTCTTCCAGCTTTGCACATCTTAAACCTGAACTTTTCATCCATTCCACGATGCAAAATACCTCAAGCTCAGTCAGATTGAATGAAGGATTGTCCGCTCTCGATCCACTAACTCTTCAAGCCCTGCCACATATTCTCATTTGCATTTAGGCTCTGGACTTAGACTGGACCATTCCTAAACACAATATGATTAGGTTGTTCTCCTCTTTTGCATTCTGTCACATGTTTTCTTCCAGGAGTGCCCTGTGTTTAGCTCCATCTGTATTCTTATGAACTCTCGACAGCTTTGTTGTCTCTACTGAAGAAAAGCCTCCCTGCAGCACGCCATCAGTCTCCCTGTAGGAATGGTTCCAATGGACCCCCCTGATATCTGATTGCCCCCCCTGGGTGGCAGTAGGAGAGGGCGGTAAGAAAAGTTAAAACAATCAACAAGATAAGCTATCCAGAGGCTTGATAGGCTTGAGAGGGTTGAAAAAAAGAATGAAAGTTTGAGAACTTATCATAAACCAACATAAGTTTGGACAGATACTCACAGGTAGACCTATTGACTTGGAAAATACAATACATTTTCTAAACAAACTTTTTTTGCCCACTCTTGTGAGTACTAAACTTGACTGAGTGGAACTGTGTACATGTTGGCTCGCTGTAGTTTAAGCATAGACCCGTTTATTAAAGATTGTTACGTTATGTTTTCCTCTTTTTTGTGCAGTAAATGTAACTTAATGGTCTAGGGTAAGGGAATTTGATTTCTTTTTGCCCTCCTTAAGGGAAAGAGTGGTACAGTTAAGAAATAAGTTTTGCAGATGTAGTTCTTTGTTTTGAAGGGGTACCGTACTTGTGATGGGGAAGTTGCCCCCATCCCCAAACAAAAAAATAAACAAATGTAAAAAGCCTGGCTCCGCCACTGCAGGGACAAATCTAAAAGTTCCAAGACGTCGGACCTTGAGGACCAGAACGGAAGAGCCCTGCTATAGAGCGTCCAGAAACATGTTGCGCAATGCGCACCAAGCCATGTGACAACTGGTACATGGCATATAAACAAACTAATTGTGGGTTTGGAAATTAGAACAGATTTCACAGTAGCCTTGATGAAAGCCCCAAGATGATTCAGACGGTGTGAAAAAGTATGCTCCAGCCATTCCAAACTTATAACTCAAATACAAAGCCATTAACTCAGGATTTCTGGAGTTCAGGGATATGCCAACATGAAATGTCTGCACTAAAGTTGACTTGAGAAATAAAGCCTGAGCAAAGTTTTTTTTTTTTTTTTGCCGTGACAGGTAGTTGGGAGCCTTTTTGAATGTTGCAGTGTTTGGATGGCGACTCTTCTCACATGACAGCTAGAATAACTGCATTTGAATCATGTTTCAAGCTGTGAAATATTCTTAGTTTTATCCATTTTCTTCCTCCTTACGTATTCAATCACGGTTTAGTTGTGTCAGGCTTCAAAAGCTTACTAGTTAGGGTGTTTGTTTAATCTTTCTTTACCTTCTGGTTATCTGTGAGCTCAGCCCACATAACACACAAACTATACTTTACACAAGTAACACAGATCCATTCAAAAGCTACTTTATCCGGTTTGGTGCCAAGTAAAACAGCTGGATTAACTCTGCATAAATAAACAACCTTCTCACTTTGTGCTGGTTTCATGTTTAGGCAGGAGACTGAATTAGATCTCTTACAGCTGAAGTGCAATATTTCCAAGTTACATAAATGTTTTTAAAAAATCAGTAAAGGAATAATTAAACAACTCTAAGAAAATAAAGATTGAAAAGTTATTAAAGTACATAATTCATATTAACCTCTGAAGACTAAGTAGATGAGCTCAGATGCATTGTTATTCTCATATTGCCTACACTATTATCCAGGAGCAGTACAGTACCTTTATGTAACACATTTGCATTCCTGCCTCTCTGACACATGGCAGGTTGTGTAATTGGCATCAAAAGGAAAGTTGTCACAGTTAGAGTTTCACACAGGTTCTTTTAAACCTTCACTTAGCCTCACCCTCACAAAGAGACTCAGTTAAACACCCCCGATAGGAAGGCCATTTTTCTACGAGTAATGAGAAACAGTGAAAGTCAAGAGGAGCACGGTGGCCCTTATGATCACCGTGTAATTTGAAAGGACTGTGCGCGAAAGGTTGTTCTGTAAGTCAATTGGGAATATCTCGTCTTTCTTTTTAGCTCAAGGCTAAAGACAGATCTGTACTAATTCCTCTGCTAAATTGTAATACTTTTTTTTTTGCTATTAAAACGCTCAATCATTCCTCTGTTACTGTCTTAAACAGGGGTGGGTGTCTCTACTTTGCAGCTGAAACAAAACGTATCTCAGTGCCATGCAGTGAGTTTTGACTTAACTGAATAACACCAAATTTGATTTGATGCAATATATCATGATCACGTAAGGAATGAGGATTGCAACTAAATGCAAATAAGAAAATACTTTCATTTTCCAGTGCGATCAGCCTCAGTAGACTATGAATCATACACCGTGCAATAGATGTCCTTTTTTTGCCATTCAGTAACTGAAGAAAATCAATTTTCTTGATTATGAACATTGGAAATCTTCTAATCTTCAGAAAGAGGGCGTTTATGACTGCTAATAAATGTGTAATTTATAGTTTTCATTTTAAAATAGAGTGAAATAGTAAAACAGGTAGTACAACAGACGATCCAAACTCATTGGCTGAGCACTTTGTGACAACCCTAAATTTAATTGTGCATTGGTCAGCACTGTATTTAACCCATATATGATTGAATAAGGCATTCCTCCAGGAATAACATTTGATCCACATGATCAGGATGAAATAAACTGAACTAGACCAATGAGGCTCCAACACGACTCTCGACCTCTACTTTGAGATCAAACTCGTTGTCTTCGCAAACAGCAGGGTTAGCCGCCACTAACACAATAGGGTGAAATGGCCAAGCGAAGTCCTGTCTGCCATCTTTTTTATAGTGATGAGATTGCTTATATGATTTTCAAACTCAAATATTAATCTTTCCAAATACATTTTAAACTATTTACCCACCAGAAAAGGAGCCACAATACAACCATAGAAGAACAACTAAACAGTGCAGATAAAGAGAAGGTACAGGAGAGGGAATGCAGTGGTATTTGTGTTTTTTTCTTGTTCAGGAGTGTCAGCACCATCTGTGATGCCTTCCCTGAATACTGTTTGTGACTTCAAACCGCCTCTGACAGATACACAAAAATATGGGACTATTAACGTTTGTATCTTAAATGGGATCATTTAATCACAGCTGACTTTTCAGTAAGATTGGCAGTAAGACCTGGAGAAATGGACTGACTGTTTAGCTCATTTAGCTTCTTCAACACCATTGTTTCAGATGCGGACGGAAGGGCAAGAATATTACTTAGATTGAAATTGAAAAGGGTTTTCCATGCTTTTAAATTGTTGAGTGCCATTATTTGTGTAACTGTGTTTACGCTGTGATTTACCACTGTAGGTTGAGAGAAAAAAATGTAGACGAAAAGGTTAGCTAGAGACAGATGACTCGCTTAACTGTGTTGCAGACATCACTAGTAGTCATGTATGGACATGTCTGAGGACAATTTCTCAAGGGAGCATTGCACAAGTTTAAACGTTAAATATTATTATGATGCTTTTCCTCTCCTCCAATGCACATGCACAACATTGGTGTCATTTCAACTTGTTGCCAGAGGGGGCAGACTTCTGCAAATCTCTGGAACATGCACTATGCTCCTTTAAGCACGTGATTGCTAAAACAGATAGAACTGAAAAACTTTAAACTGCAAGCCTATTATTTAAAAAAAATACATCTCATTGCTTACGATTTGCTTCTAATAACTAACCGCTGTTGCTATCTGGCCATGAGACGTAAATCCTACCTCAACATCCCCAGGATATCCTATGCAATTAGTAATGTAGCACATATGTGTGGTAAAACCAAAAGGAAAGCTAGTGGGGACTTCAACCCCTTATTGGTCATTTCATTCCTTTCATTGGGTTACCATGGAGACCTGGGACACAGGTCGATAAAGTCAATAAACAAAGAGCCATATTGATATCTTTGGTAGGTCCTCCTGCTGCTTAAACTTCAGGGGATGTCTATAAATTCATGAAAGGTAACTGTTTTATTTCATTACATTTTTCTATAAAATGGCAAATACATTAATTGCTGCTTGTTAAATCATTGAGGATAAATTTCTGTAGTTTTTTTCCCCTGTAATTCCATGTTTGTTTGAAACCATAAAGGTTACGATTTTTTTCTCTGCCATCTCAACCGTTAAAATCACATTATAATTTTAAGAGAAGGGGTAGAAAAAGAATATAGTGCACAACAAAAGTGACCTTTGGAGGGATTATGTTTTGCTGGATTCTGTCAGAACTGGTGAGGGCTAAAATATGATTCCAGTATGCGCTTTATAATGTTTCATTTCTTCTATCCTGAGCTGAGTTAAGCAAAGATGAGTACAAATATTTACCTTATTTTAATAGTAAGTGTTCTGTTTTTTGTTTATTTTTTACCTATTGCTGTAAAAGTGCTGTAAATGAATTGTGCCCCTAATATTTACCATATTTAGATGTTGGCTTCACAGACTTTTCATTCAAATCTGAGCCTGCAATACACCTTGCTTCACCTAAAGATGCTCATCAAAATTAATTGAATTGAAATTAAAGAATTGATTTGAGACGCTCTGTTTCTTTCTTGTTACAAAGTCATCACCCTATTTGGATGGACAAATATGTGAGGCAGAAACTGTGAACATTAATGTTCCGGTTACATGGTTTTGTGGAAACAGGTTGTTTGCTGTGAGGAGTGTAAAATCATGTTAGACACACGGAAGAAACTGTGCATGTCTGTCAGTCTATTACATCAAACTGAATTACGTCAATATCACTTATAGGGACCTCGGAGGGAGCCGTGGTTTTCATTTTAGTGACATTTCAATCTTTCCTCAAGTTCCTCCATGACAGATGACATTTTTAGTTTTTACAAAAATGTCTCAACACTTTTTTGGAGATGTTGCCTTAAATGTGGCCGAAGACATTTGGGCCCCATTCCCCTGCTGGCCTGGCGAGAAGGGACTTGAATGTTTAAAGAGATACCCTGTTACATCTTCAACGTTTTTCCTTTCATTGTTGGGTCTCGCAGGGTTGGCAAATGAATTTTCTCCACTCCTTCAAAAATGTCAATTCTGATCTCTTTAAAATTATTATAGAGGGAACTAGGATGGCCCTCTCTGTGGGTCATATCATCACTTTTATGAGCTATTTCATTTTTCCACCACTCTGCCTCCTGGTTTTTATTCTGTAACTTATTGACATTATTCTTTACATATATATGTTTTTATAGAATTGTGTTTCTTGAAGTGTTACACTGAGAGTCATGTCTGCGGGTGATGCTTGTAGTACAGGTAAGGAAAACCTGTTCGATCTAGCTTTTTTTTTTTTTTTAATCTCAGCCCGCTGAGGTAAAGCCATGCCTTCAAGCTGATGTGTTTGAGTATGTCTTTCACTTATTTGTTACCTGCAGACTGGACTACTGCAACCCCCTGCACTTTGGCTTGGACCAGTCCTCGATTCTGTGCAACCTCTTTTCTGACTGGTAAGAAACAGAATGAGCATATTACACCAGTTTTAGTTACCCTTCACTGGTTTCCTGTCTCTTATAGGATCCAATTTAAAGCTTAACTTTTCATTTTCAAACCTCTATCTGGTCGTGCCCCTTCCTGCCTATCCGAGCTGCTCTCTGTTCATGCTGCTAAAAGAACCATGAGGTCTACGGCACAATTAATGCTGTCTGTTGGCAGGTCTAAGCTTCTTTCTCGAGGAGACAGAGTCTTTGCTGTGGCTGGTCTTAGACTCCGGAATAGCCTGCCTCTTTACATTAAATCTACACGAACTCAGGAGCGTTTTGAACCACTTTTGAAGGTTCATTTCATTGAACTGGATTTTAGTACACGATGATCCAAATGTTTTGTTTTATAGCCTTTGTATTTTAGATAGTTGCTTTTATGTTTTTTGTTTGTTTGATTTTTTGTTCTATTTTTTTAACTCTGATGCTGTTCTTTTAACATTGAGCCCTTTGCTTGTAAATCACTTTGTGCAGCTAGAGCTGTTGGAAATGTGCTACATAAATAATTTGACCTTGACCTTTTCTAGAAATCCCACCATAACGGATATGCCCACCATATTTAACTTCTTCTTTCGGCTTTTCCCCTCCAGGGGGTCGCCACAGAGAGTCATCTGTCACCATCTAACCCTATTTTCTGCATCTTCATCTCCTGTTTGGTCTTCCTTTAAGCCTTCTGTCTGGCAGTTCCAGCCTCAGCATCCCTCTACTGACTATCTCCCACTGTACATGTCCAAACCATCTCAGTCTGGCCTCTCTGGCTTTATCTCCAATACATCTAGAAAGAGCTGACATGTGATGTAATAATTTCTGATCCTGTCCATTCGTGTCGCTCCCAAAAGAAAAAAAGACCTCAACGTCTTCATCTCTGTCTCCAGGCTCTTCCTCAGTGCTGCTGTCTACGCTCTACGTTGCTCTGAACTGTTGACACTAAGTACTTAAAATCCTCCACCTTCTGTATCTCTGCTCCCTGTAAGCTCACAGCTCCACTTGGGTCCCTCTCATTCACACACATGTATTCTGTCTTGCAACAGCTAATCTTCATTCCTGTCTTTTTTTAGGGCAAACCTCCATCTCTCTAGATTTTCCTCCACCTGCACCCTACTCTGACTGCAAATCACAATGTCATCGGCAAACATCGTGGTCCACATAGATTCCTGTTTAACCTTATCTGTCAACCTGTCAATCACCACAGCATACAAGAAGTGGCTCAGAGCCGATCCTTGATGCAGTCCCACTTTAAGCTACAACCGCTCTGTCACACCTACAGCACACCTCACCACTGTCCTACAGCTCTAGATGTCCTGCACGACTGTAACTCCAGATCTCTTTTCTCAGTGCCCTGTCTTAGGCTTTCTCCAGATATTTCCACTATATTTAATGCATATGTAAATATAACAACATATTTGTTCTACAGTAAATTACACAACCAGATAATTCTGAAAGGATTAGGCTCATATTTTGTACAAACAGTTAAACAACCTATTCACCAAACTGTTTTTCCATTTTCCATTCGACTATCAATTATTATACTTTTAAAAAGCCCAGGAGTTCAATTTATCTTTGTGCTATAATTTATTTTCAACCAGAGATAAAAACAATTCATGCAAAGTCAAGAGGAAAAATCACAAATCATAATAGAGTTATTACCAAACTAAAATATATTTAGTTTTTGGATATGTAAGTAATAAACTGAACTACCATAAACACAACTATGAACAAAAAATAGTTTATGGGCGGGTTGTAAATATTTGGGAAGCTTTTCGTAACATTTGGCAGGCTTTTAGAAAGAATAACAAAATATATCAAGATAGTTGTCATTATGTGGCAGAAAACATTAAACTTTAAAAATGTAATAAAACGGCATCACCTTGAACTCATTTTACTAGTTAATTTATTTTTCAAATGAGTAGAATTGGTCAAACCTGATGTTATCAATAAATAGTCGGTGGTTAATCAAGTGTCACTATGAAATTGTATTGGTCAACAAACGCCCCAAATGGGGTTCAGTTCTACTGATCAACTTAAAAATGGTTTATGGCTGGGTGTGAACGACATTTTAAGATTGATCTATACTCTGTTAGAGACATGAATTTTATATTAAGTTAGATTTTTCATGTTGGGAGGCTATTGATATAGTTTTTTCCGTTTGCTATACCGTGATTGTTAAAGTGATATTGTGTTATTTAGTTGCCTGAATGCACATTTTGTGTGTAGCCTGTATGTGCAACATGTTTTTTTTTTCCTTTGCTTCAGTGCAGTTGGGTGCTAATAGCATGTTATTTATTATGCGCTTAATACTTCTAAGTTTTGAAACATGAGTCCAAGATAGGTTGAGATTTAGACCGTTTCTTTTGTTTGTTGTTGGATGGGGTTTACTCTGTTTTTGGGCTGGAAGCAGATCTGGCAACACTGAGTGTAGCCCTGTGTCCATTCAATTAACTCAAAAGTCAAGCATATACATACAGCACAAAGCAGTGTTCCCTTCTGCCCGCAAGAAACCCAAGTTTGCTCCGTTCTTCTCCCTAGCTGCCATAGCTAATCCTCCTAGCATGAATGTTGAATGACTTTCCCAACAGAAATTAATGCCGCTGCTTCCAGCTCATTCTTGTTTGCTCCGTTGTCACTTCTTGTATTTGTTTGGAAATAAGCCAGAATATCCGCGCAACACAGGCACACGTGGCGTCTCTGTAGGCTACGAATGTATGACTCAGTGACCCGCCCCTCTATAGCTGTAATTGGCTAGCAAGTTGCCTTCAGTCATTGATTTGATTGGTGGAATTCTATGATTGACAATTCAGAGATAGGAATATAGTTAGATAGATAGTCCGGGGCGGGCACGGCTGGCTCTGCGGGTGGGTAGGGCCCCCCAATGCCACCGGCGCTGCTCCGGCTTCAACCGTCTGTGTCCGAACCAAAAATGGCTCGGGCCAATCACGTTGCAGTGTTGTGGTTTAAGGCAGGACATAACGGTGCAACGAAGGCAACAGCGGCTGTGCCCACAGCCGAGCCAAGATAAACATGGTAGCGCTGGAGGACGCATGCGTAGCTGCTGCTGTCACATCTGTTTTCTCAGAATCCACAATTTCTTCTTTAAAAGAAGAGCAGAAAAACCGCCAATAACCTACCGTGATTGGCTAAAACCAACCATTGGTAGGTGGGCACTAGGTGTCGCTTCAGCCAATCAGCTCAGAGAGTTCTGCTCCTTTCACCAAACGGATTCGACAGGAGCAGTCCCAGATTGATAATGTGCAGAATGTAGAGTGCTACACATTATTACGTAATCTGGCTGGCCAGGTTAACACATGCTAATAAAAGAAGCTTAATGTTTAGAAAGTTTTTAAAAAAAATATGTTATAAACTATTAGGGTGCTTTGTGCCTTAAAAATGCATAAAAACATAAAGTTGAAAGTGCAAAGCGTGAGATTGTGCACATTTAGTTTTAGGTTAATAGTGCTGATGACTTCAGATAAAAACTGTTTCTGACTCTAGCTCTGCCTGCTCTGTAACATCTTGCAGAAGGCAGTAGTTCAAAAAGATGATTAACAGGATGGCTGAAGTCCTTGATGATTTTTTGCTTTGCTTGCAAAGTTCTTCCGATGGGGTCAGAGGTCAGCTGACAATTTTGAGTGCAGTCTTAATCACTTTATTAGAGCTGTTTTTGTCAGCAGCCCTAGATATAGTAAAAGAAGATCCTCTCGATGGTTCCCCCATAGAATATCACCAGCAGCTCTGCGCACAGTTCGTTTTCACGACTCTGAAGTCTCTTTTGGTCTATTCTGACAACTGCTATAGTATTTAGCGACCGGGAGAGCTCCTCTGATACGTGAACTACAATTATTTTAAAGGACTGTCCCCACTCTCACCATCGATGCAGACAAGGGGAGGGCCTGCGTCACATTTCCTCCTCGAGTCCAGAGTCATTATCCTCGTCTTTGGTGTGCTCAGCAGCAGATTATTAGCCAGACACCACTGTGACAGTTGCTGACCCTCATCCTTGTATGCTGTCTCATTGCCTTTGGGGATGAGCCAATGACGGTTGTTTCATGTGTGAATTTAATGATGGAGTTGGATGAGTGTGCTGTTTAAAGACTAGAGAGTTCAACATACAGCCCGGAGGGGAGCCAGCACTGAGCCGCCGCAAGAGGAAACGTGAGGACCAAATTAAACTCTTCAAAGGCGGTCAGTGAGAAATGATTAATCCAGGTTCAGATGAGAAGAGGGAGGACTAAATCCAGCCACTTGCCAATCAGGATGTCTGGGAGGATTGCATTAAAAGCTGAAGTCAATGAAGAACATCCTCACATGGCCCTCCTGATGTGCCAAATAGCGCAGTGTGAACCGTTGCAGCTATGCATCTTCAGCTGGCTCTATAGGGAGACTGATGTGGCTCAAGGAGAGATTAACAATCGGAGACTGGCTTTGATGTCACATCATAAATGTTTTCACACTTTATTGTTACAGGCGTAAACTCAGCGGGTATGTATTCTTTTGGGTCCATAGAGAGGCTGATGCTTTGTGCCAAGGAAAAGCTTCTGAAAATCTTTGTATGGTATATATTCTTTTTTTTTTATTTGTATGTCAAGAATGAATCTGCTTATTGACTGAAAAAAAATAAAATCTTGAAGATAGTTTACCATATTTGAAAATCCAAATGATATCCAAAAAGTGTCTTAAAAATGTATTTATACCTCTTGATATATTCAGACTTTTTGACCTTTTAAAACCATTGACTTCAATGTGTTTTATTGAAATTTTAGGGGATATACCTTTGCAATTAAAAAAGCAAAAGTCCAATTCCAAGGTAAAGGAATACAAGGTTACAAACATTTCCATCTTTTTTACCCTTTTTCACTGCAACCCTAAATAAATTCCTCACTTTAGATGTCCCCTGATTAGAAAGTAAAATCCGCTTGAGAGTAATTTAATCTGAAAATAAATTAAGACATTCTGGGAAGACTTCTGAACACAATATCCACAACGAGAAACAAGTTAGTGGTAGCATCATGCTGTGGGAATACATTTCTTAACAGACAGGGGGCGCTGCTGATGGGAGAAGACTGGAAACCATAAACACTTTGCAATCATGCACATATTTCTGTTTGCCACAAAAAAACCTGACAAAACCCACTGACGTTTGTGGTCGTAAGAATAGAAACTGAAATAAATTAGCATGTGGCAGCTTTAAAAACAACCAAATGCTACAATTATTCTTCCTGGAAGGCCCAAATAACATTTGAAAGATGCCCAGAAATGGAGAAAGTCTGATAAAAGGCAATGGCTTGATGTAACATAGGTGAGCCGAATCATTTCCAGTAACAAGATAAAGTTGTGCTCGCTAATGACTTTGGAGATAGCGCTCAGTCTATTTTAAATAAAAATGTCAACCCCTGGCGTTGAGTGAGGATGTCAGAAGTCTGGAACTGAGATTTTAAAACAAAGATATGCATAAAAAAGTAAGTTCAGCTCCAGGTAAACTAATGATGTGAAACACAGATGATATTAAACGAGACCCTAGTGAGCTGTGGAAAAATAAACCTTTGTTACAACTGAAATGTCGATGAAAAACTGTCCCTGTATGTCAAGCTGTGCGAAAAGTGGTTGCTCAGACCAAAAATCCAGAGGAGAAAAATCAATTCACATTCATGAGGTGGGGGTGGGGGGAGTATCGACCCTGCGGCTTGCCAGATGGAGGTGAACTGGAATAAAAAGCTTGATCCCCATGTCTGTAGGGACAGATAGTATAAATACGTGTTTTAGGTTTTGACACATGAGCTGTTTTTAGCTCTCTGGAATCAGGACACAAAAAAAAATCATTCTTTCTGCTGTGATGGAATAAAGAAAATAAACTTTTTGCCTACAAATTAAATTTAATTGTGTGCCCATTTACACTGCCAGGAAAACATTTGATCATGTTACAACCACAAACTTCAATGCATTTACTGGGATTTTAGATGACAGACTCACACAAAGCAGTGCATGATTGTGTGAATTGGCCGGAAAGGAATTAATACCTTTTTTCCCCAAAATAAAGATGTGAAAAACATGTAGCATGCATTTGCAATCAGCCCTCTTAAGTCCATACTATATAGAAGGACTTTCCAATGCATTTGCAGCTGTTTGGTGGCAAGTCTCTACCAGCTTTTTGCATAAAGAGACTGAAAGTTTTGTCCATTCTTCCCTGTAATAGCTCAAGCTCAGTAATGTAAATGTGGAGTGTATTCAGCCCCCTATTGTTCTGGTACCCCTTAATAAAATCCAACCGATTGTCTTGAAGGGACAGTGTGTAACTAATTTAGTTTTTAATTAACAAAAATCAAGTATTGCTTTTATAAATAAATATTCTGGCAAAGTCTAATAACCTCACATCAAAAATGAAAGCATTCTCATAACTTCAAATTAATAGTTTATAAATACATAGAGGTCGGTGCGACGCTGTTTCTAATTTCAGCAGCCGACAGGGGACAAACCGTCAGCCAAACGCATTTTCCCTATCTGTCTCCTAAATGAAGACACGCTGTCGGCGGAGGAGGAGTAGAAAACAAGCAAAGACGACCGTAACTCATTCTATTTTCTGTTGAAATGGAGGACCATCCATACTTTGCCCAGCGAGAGGGAAGAAAAAGTAAACGAGAAAAGAAAAAGACGTAAAAAAAACTGAGAGTCTATATTGGCGTAGCTATTATTACCAGGTGGAGTGGAGATAATTCTGAGGGAGCCCAGACTCAGAACTGATGCTGAGGTTGCAGGCTTTCTGCTGGACAGGTAAGTTCATTTAAAATAACAGTGACATTTATTTTTGCCGTTATGTTAGAAACACAGCACTGTAGTTCAGCAGCTACTCTGTCAGCCCGGCAGAAAGAGGTCGTTTGGTTTGCCTCTCTCTACCTGATGCCTCTTTCTCCCTCTCAGGTAGAGAGAGACGAAGGGTATGTATGTACAGCGCACGGAAGGATATCGGACGGTCCGTTCATTCTCTGTAGTGCAGCAGCAAGACTGGCCGCATCTCTTTACTGGTCTTTACAGTCGCTTATTTTAAAGCCCAAATAAGCGACTGCACATCCATAAACGAATTTACAAGCAACTTTAGAAAAAAAACAGGCAGACTTCACAACAGTGCCAAAAACCATTTCCCACGATGACCGTAGCTATTAGCAGTAGCTAATACATGGAGGACATGTTTACATTGTTACACTTATTATACTCCGAGGCTTCTGTAGAAGCTATTACGGCGAAGTCGTTTGTAATTCATTGCCAGTGTGAAAATCTTACACACTGGAGCTTTAAGAAAGCACCGTATTGTTACATAGGTTCCACCGGTGTATATTTTAATCTCAGTATAAATGCAGGTGTTCCCTGAAGGCCTAAGAGGCTTGTTAGAGCACATTAGTGAGCAAACAACATGAAGAAGACCGGTCATGGAGAAAGTTGTCGATTAACGATTAAGTAGGCTTATGATGTAAAGCAATGTACCAAACTTTGAATCTTCCCCAGATCTTTGTACAAAAGATCAATCTGGTACAACTGCCAACACATGAAGACACGGTTGATCACCTGAACTGACAGGCTTTGTAAGAGCATTAATCAGAAGAGCAGCCAAGAGGCCATTTGTGAGACAGGAGGAGCTGCAAAGACCAGCGTCTCAGGTGGGAGGATTTGTTTACAGGATACCCACAAGCCATGCCCTCTGCAAATCAGGCTTTTATGTTAGAGTGGCAAGAAGAAAGTCATTGTGAAACAAAAGGTACAATGGAGCAAAAAAGTATTTTGTCAGCCACTGATTGTGCAAGTTCTCCTACTTAAAAAGATGAGAGAGGTCTGTAATTTTCATCATAGGTACACTTCAGCTATGAGAGACAAAATGAGAAATCACATTGCAGGATTTGTAAAGAATATATTTGTAAATTATGGTGGGAAATAAGTAGTTGGTCAGCCACAAACAAGCAAGATGTCTGGCCCTCACAGTCCTGTAACTTCTTCTTTAAGAAGCTCTTCTGTCCTCCACTCGTTACCTGTATTAATGGCACCTGTTATCTGTATAAAAGACACATGTCCACAGCCTCAAACAGTCAGACTCCAAATTCAACTATGGCCAAGACGACAGAGCTGTCGAAGGACAGCTAGATGTGACGGGGAATCGGCAGCGTTTGGCTGCACCTTTGAATCCCGAGCAACCTGGCAGCTCAGTACTTGAATCAGTCCAGTAGCACGGCTGGCTTTCGAGGCTTCAAACATTACCAGCTACGTCATCGACACAAGCCTTAATACGTGCTTGGCTAAAAGTCTGCCTGGATTATTCGACACACACTCTGAAACATGGGCTCATTGGTACATCACTGAAGACCACTGATAATCTCCCTCGATCTGGGGCTCCACGCAAGATCTCACCCCTTAGGGTCAAAATGATCATGAGAACGGTGAGCAAAAAATCCCAGAACCACACGGGGGAACCTAGTGAATGACCTGCAGAGAGCTGGGACCAAAGTAACAATGGCTACCATCAGTAACTCACTACGCTGAGAGGGACTCAAATCCTTCAGGTCCAGGCGTGTCCCCCTGCTTAAGCCAGTACATGTCCAGGCCTGTCTGAAGTTTGCCAGAGAGCAAACTTGATCCAGAAGAGGATTGGGAGAATATCATGTGGTCAGATGAAACCAAAATAGAATTTTATGGCACAAAATCAACTTGTGTTTGGAGGAAGAAGAGTACTGAGTTGCCTCCCAAGAACATCATACGTACTGTGAAGCGTGGGGGTGGAAACGTCATGCATTGGGCTGTTTTTCTGCAAAGGGGACAAGACCACTGATCCGTGTTAAGGGTAGAATGAGCGGTCCATGTATGGTGAGAAGCCAAAACCTCCTTACATCAGTGAGATCATTGAAGAAGGAACGTGGCTGGGTCTTCCAGCATGACAACGATCCTAAACACACCGCTCGGGCAACGAAGGAGTGGCTCCGTGAAAAGCAGGTCAAGGTCCTGGAGTGGCCTAGCCAGTCTCCAGGCCTCAACCCCATAGAAAATTTGTGGAGGGAGTTGAAAGTCTATGTTGCCCAGCGACAGCCCTAAATCATCACGGCTCTAGAGGAGATCTGCATGGAGGACTGGGTCAAAATACCAGCTAAAGTGTGTGCAAACCTGGTGAAGACTACAGGAAACGTTTCACCTCTGTCATTGCCAACAAAAGTTCTGCTACAAAGTACTGAGTTGAACTTTAGTTATTTTCCACCATAATTTACAAGTAAATTCTTTAAAAGTCCTACAACATGATTTCTGTTTTTTTTTTCCTCCCTCATATTGTCTTTTAGTTGAAGTGTACCTGTGATAAAAATTACAAACCTTTCATCTTTCTAAGCAGAACTTGCAAAATCAGTGGCTGACTAAATAGCTTTTTTTTGGCCCATTGTAGGTGCTCTGCTGACCTAAAACTTAAATTTAACATTTTTGCTTCATGGAAATGCTGTGCGAGAAGGAAAACAAGCACTGCATAGTACCCTGAACCCACCATCCCCAATGTGAAACATCGTGCCGGCAGCATCATGCTGTATGGACTTTAACAGGGACCGGGCATATCACTGCTGCTGGTGGGAAGATAGATAATGCTAGATACAGGACAGCAAATCTGTCATGGGCTCCAGAAGTCACAAGACTGGGGAGCAGGTTTAGCTTCCAGCCAGACAATGACCATAAACATACAGCCAGGGATAAAATGGAAAGGTTTGGATCCATGCATATTCATGAGTTAGGGTGGTCCAGTCAAAGTCCACGGCTAAATCTAATTGAGAATCTGTGGCAAGATATGAAAATTATTGTTCAAAGACGCGCTCCATCCACTCTGACTGAGCTTGAGCTATGTGAGGAAGAAGATGGGTAAAACGATGGGTTAAGTTGGCCGGGGCATGCTCACTTGTTTTTCCAAATGATCAAAATGTAATTTAATTTCCCTTTAATCTATGCACAACTTTGTACTAAACCCTGAGCTCATTCCATTAAACTTATTCTGGTATTTTGTACAACTTTCACCCCAAGTGAAGTTCCCCTCGTCTTTCTTTTAGGCCGTACACAGGGCCGTAACTCTTCTGGGGAGACTTTCCTGCCCCGTTCTTGTTTACAAGCACACTAAACATTTGTTCCCACCCAGGCACAGTTAGTCAAGCAACAAATTAGCAGCAACCGGTGGAACAAGGTTCTCAGAGGACATTCATTAGAGTTTACAAAGCAGGCTCAGTTGCTTTTATCCCCTTGCCAGTCAAAAGATGAGGAAAATACTGCCACTGCGTAAGAAAATTACCCCAAGTCATGAAACCAAATACATTTTTATTTGGCTGCTTTACGGCTTCTTTCATTAATTAAGTTGAAACCAGCGCATCTATTAAGAGACAACATGAACATTGCTCAATTTCTCTCCCAGAGGACAAATGGTCGTCCTCATCTTCTTTAGGAAAACAGCCGCTCACATTCCCCAACAGGTTTGTTAGTGACAAGGCTAATTCAATCAGCCCGCTTTAATGAAAAGCTCTGTGAACACATTATCAAAGACTGAATGGGTTCGTCTGAAACGCGCGCTCAGTTCCCTGGTTACACTTTTCGATTTTCTGCTCTTACAGAGTGAGACGCTGAGATTAAAAGGTCCTCAAGTGTGTATGAGACTTTCAGTTTGCCTGACGTCCCAAGTTCTCTTCCAACCCCAACTCTCTTAAGGCGCCTTTTCACTGTGCTCGTCTCCTCTCTGGCAGATACGCGGCTCTTGAGTGACAGCTGTACTCATGTGGAAGACAAGTTACACAGCTCTTCATCAACAATGGTCTGCAGACCCTTACAGGGCCTAGTAAAAGTATCCAGAGCGCTCAAACGCTTCCACATTTTGTGACATTATAACCACAGATTTTATTGTTCATCGGATCTTACGGGATGTAATGACAAAAAAATAATGTTTATTTGTAGAGTGAAAGGATTTAACCTCGTTTACGCTAATACCCCTGAATAAAGCAGTACAACCAATAAGAATCCCCCAGCGAATATTTTAATACTTGTATAAATACTGCAACAGGGAAATATAAACTATGCAGACCAACCAGCTCCCCTTCAGAAATAGAAAAAAAAAAAACGAATTAAGCACTTAAATTCAATTCAATTCAATTCAATTTTATTTATATAGCGCCAAATCATGAAACATGTCATCTCAAGGCACTTTACAAAATCAAGTTCAATCATATTATACAGATTGGGTCAGATTATACAGAAGCAACACTTTCTGAAAGACAGTTGTGGATCAAATTTTTTTAAAATGCTTTTTGGCACTGATGACCTTTTATGTCTATTTTGAGGTTTAAAAAAAGAGGATGGACGGGATGTTGATATTTCTGGATAATGATGTAAAAAAAATTGTTTACAACATAATGAAGAAACATTGATTTAAAATTAAATATTACTGGCACTTTTAGCTAGCCTGACATGGTCATACTCAATTCTAGTCAGAATTTGAGTCTGATACTGCTCCATAGAGCTGTGATTATGGGGCGTGTTTCGAACGAACCAGGAAAAAAAATTCCTCTGCACTCAATTGGGTAGACCTACAACCAATAAGAGCAACGGAGCGTGTGACGTATGTTAAGCGACGCATAGTTGTTGTCAACAGAACTCAACTGTTAGCCTAGAATAAGAAGATGAGCGTGAACGATTTTTGCCGGTGTTGCGAAAAAGAATGTAAGGATCCAAGGAGTCATTCAACACACCTGAACTCTCCAGCGGCAGCCATCGTTGTTGTAAACGAATTCAAACCAAGCGCGCTTTGGTGACGTGGTTGATTACGTTACTGTTGATCATCTGTCCATCATCGTATAAAGTCCGCCCTGACAATTTGATTGGCCCGCCAGATATTGGGCGAGCATACTCGCGCTAGTATTGAGCAATGCCAGACCGAACTTCCCGACCTAAAACATTGTGGGCGGGACTAAGTTCGGAATGGCACCCAGGCTAACTTTTAGCATCATTCAGTTGTGAAAATTAAACGCAATTATTCCAAGAAAAAAATATGCTAAAACCTGCATTTGTTATCATTATTACATTTAAATGCTATAATAAAAACTGAATTTGTAGCCAAAGTTATTAAGAGTCACTGTGGAAGGTCCAAAGAGCCACTTGCGGCTCCAGAGCCACAGGTTGCAGACCCCTGGTCTGAGCCAACCAGCACCCCTGTCAAAACCCAACTTTAAGAGAAACCAAAAGATTTAAGGGAGATTTAATTATCTCTGAATGGACAGTCCACTGTTCTTCAACTATACACACTCAACGGCCACTTTATTAGATACAGCTGTTCACCCGATTGTTGAACATAGTGGATCACCTGGCAGCAGCACCATGCATTTAGGCATCCTAGATGTGGTGAGGACAAGTCGCAGAAGTATAAACAGGGAAGGCAAACATAATAATAATAATATATTATTATTATATGATACATGTATGTTAATGATCAATTATTGGAACTTGTCACAAGTTTCAAAAAACGACCTTACTCATAATAAAATAGATAAATGAATATATAAATGAATAATTCTGAACTAGCCCTATTAACACTGTTGCGTTTGACTCGCTTGGTATTTGCATTTAAAAGAGCTCGAATCATCAAAGACGTTCGCATGCTTCAGATGACGCGCGCGGCTGATAAAAAGCCTTTATCACTCACAGACGAATCCTTGGCGACCTATGATCTATCTGCGCTTCGCCGGACCGTCTTGAGGGTTTTCTCTTTCATGCAGTGCAATTAAAATCAACTCCTCCTCAATGAAGCACGGTTACGTTCAACTGTTCCCGCCACAGTCAAATTTAGTCCTCGCAGCCACTGTAACCCAGTAAACAAAGCTAATAGGCTCTGCCAGCTATTGTTCTCAGCTAAGCAGGTGTGAATAACCATGAATGAAGTTTATGTGAACAGTAAAGCACTAAGAGGCCATGTAGGTCACCGGTGGCGATTTCTACAGAATGGACGCATGGAGTTTTCGTCAGAGGGACTGACACACAGGAGCACAAAGGGCACGCACTTTTATCTGAAAGGGTAAGTGGGGCGCAGCATCACAGGGGGAACACCCAGATTTGTCACACAATGACAGCGGAGGATGTGGGTCAGCCGGTGGGAGGGTGAGGAAAGCTCTGCTAAGCACACAAAGCGGGAGTGGTTCAATACTGCTGAAAGGTAAGTGCCGACATATGGGGGTTACAAACGTATTAAAGGAAGGAAAGAAGAGAAGGACAAGGAAATAAAAAAAGGAGGACATGAGGCTAGAATCAAAAACATCAAAACAATGAAGAAAACAAAGGAGGGACAGAAGGAATGCATAAATGCCGCTGTCGTCCCTTTAAACTGAGTCAACTACACAACAGTGGGAACAGCCTATTCTTTGTTGCATAATGTATGCATTATCGCCTAAATATGCCGTATTATCAATATTTTATTTTCTCCCTTTGTGATAAGTTCATTCTCTTCTGCTATAGAATTCAACTTTAAATGAGCTTTTGTAAACTGATATTGCTCCAGTGTGTAACTCTGGTGTATCCTGTCTGCTGTCTACATGTTTTTGGCGCTGTCAAAAACATTGTGGGAAAATAAAGGTATTTCTGTTCTAATCTTTTCCCGAGCCCTGGCTGAATGACGTCCCCCGTGCTGCCAGGCGTGAGTGCAGGAGAGCGGCGCGCAGGTGGAAAAAGGACAGGCTACATGTTTCTTTTGGGATTTTCAAGGAGAGCCTTTTGTGCTATCAGAGGACTGTTCAGGCTGAGAATAAATATCTCTCTGACATAATTGCTTCTAATTGTAACAACCCCAGAGTTCTGTTTAAAACCATAGACGCTGTTCTCGATGCTCCCAAGTTTGTAGGTTTTCACGCCTCCAATGAAATCTGCGAAGGTTTCCTCCACTTTTGCTGATAAAATTGTGTCAACTAGAACTTGTATCTTACAGCCTTCTTATGACCTTCCTATTCCTTTGGACTATTCATCTATTTTTGATCAGTTTGAGTCGGTGTCCCTCTCTTTTTCCCCTACAGACTCCATCCCACCTCGCTTGTTTAAAGAGGCACTAGCTCCTATTGGACCAAGTGTATTATCAACACTAGTCTTTCCTCTGGAACAGTTCCAGGGGGTTTTAAGCAAGCATTTGTACGTCCCCTTCTTAAAAAAATAGGCCTCAGCCCTTCTCTCTGCTCTAATTTCAGGCCCATTTCCAATCTTCCATTTATTTCTAAAATATTAGAGAAGGTTGTTTACAACCAGTTGTTACCATTTTTAGAGGACAATGGTATCACTGAGCCGTTTCAGTCTGGGTTCAAAGCCCTTCACAGTACAGAGAGCGCACTTCTGAGGGTTTTTAATGACATACTTCGGTCAACAGACTCTGGAAAGTTTGTTGTTTTAGTGTTTTTAGATTTGTCTGATGCATTTGATACTGTTAATCACAGTATCTTAATTTCCCGTCTTGAGCACTGTGTGGGCATTAGGGGTGTCGCCCTTGACTGGTTTCGGTCCTACCAGCTAGTAGGAGTTTTTGTGTTAATATTGACAACTTCATATCTTCCACAGCTCCTCTTCCACATGGGGTCCCTCAGGGGTAAATTGTCGGCCCTCTCTTATTTGCTCTCTACCTACTCCCCCTCGGCTCTGTTTTTAGGAAATATGGCATTTCATTGCACTGCTATGCTGATGATTGCCAGATATATTTCACCTTGGCACAAAACAACACTGTCCGGCAACTCACACACTGCCTTGAGCACCTTAAAGCATGGCTTTCCCTGAACTTCCTTAATTTACATGAGAACAAGACAGAAGTTATGTTGTTTGGACTGAGTTGCTGTCCCTTCCCAAACGTAGATCTTGGCTCACTGTCATTTTATCTCTGGGTCTGTGTCACCAATCTGAGTGTAAAGTTTGACTCCAATTTTAAATCTGAGAAACAGATCAGCAGTGTTGTTCAGAAAAGTTTTAATATTAAGTTTTTTAAGACCTGACTTGGAGAAACTAGTCCATGCTTTTATCACAGTTCATCTTGACTACTGTAATGTGTTGTATATAGGCGTTAGCCAGACCTGTCTTGCCCGTCTGCAGCTTGTGCAGAACTCTGCTGCTCGTCTGTTAACTCAGACCCGTAGGCATGAGCATATTACTCCCATTCTAGTGTCCCTTCACTGGCTCCCTGTACACTATAGAATTCATTTTAAGCTTTTGTTATTTGTTTTTAAATGTTTGAACAACCATGCTCCACCATATTTATGTGAGTTGATTCAGCCTTACTGCCCGCCCCGACCCCTTAGGTCATCTGATCAGCTGCTGCTGACAGTCCCTAAAACTAGGCTGAAGCTCAGAGGTGACAGAGCATTTGCTGTTGCTGCTCCTAAGTTATGGAATAACTTACCATTGAGAATCTGACAGGCCTCCTCTATTCCCGTTTTCTAAATCTCTTTTAAAAACGCACTTTTATTTCCTTGCTTTTAATACACTGTGATTTTGTCGTGTATGGCATTTTAAAATACTCTTGCTGTGAACCTGATTTTTAGCTTTTGATGTGTGTATGTTTTGTATGTTTTTAACTTCTTTTTGAACCTTTTCTTGTTTTAATGTACAACACTTGTGGTTCACCCATGTGGTTTTTAAGATGTGCTTTAGAAATAAAGCTGACTGATTGACTGATCTGGTTTAGCAAACAAAAATCGGCCTGATATTGGACCATACCTAGAGGAAAAATACTCCAAAGCACAAAACAAACTGGATAACAAAAGACCGTTAGAAAGGCTGACAAAATACTGATAAAGAAAAACAAACCAAAAAAATAAATAAAAAATCTGGCTGGTTGAAAGCAAAATATATAAAAATGAGGGATGACCCTGAACTTTTCCCCAGCACTGTACACATATTCTGGTTTGGGTCATCAATCTGTTTTGTGCCTCACCCCTGAGGCGTCTTAGACTGGATAGCCAGCAGAAAGCCAAGAGGACTGATTCGCCACTTTCGAGTCAGCTGCTGGAGGCGAAACAGCGTCCTGCTGATTAGAGCAGAAACCGTGAAATTTCCCCCTTACTCTCTCTTTGATAAATATGATCTGTGACAAAAAAAAAAAAGAAAAAAAGAATCCAGGCGTTATTTTTGTATAATGGGCTGTTGACTCAGGCAACATAAGCAGTAAACAGCGTACCCAGGAGAAAGTCATCTGTGTGAGCTGGTCTGCAGGCTGTATTTCCTGTATGGAGAGACTTGAACGCATAAGAATGACTCTATTCTAAAAGGAGCTATAAGGACATTAGGAAAAAAACATTGAGACGTATTTATAGGGAGCCCTCTACAGACCAACCTCATCAGTTTACAGCCACACAGGAAATCACCTTAATTAGAAGGACATAGCCCTGCTGGAGGCTGAGCAAAGCATCAGGAGCACTAAGAGTTGTTGCTTGTACGTGACGATGAAAAGCCTGAGCTGTTCTATTAAATGCGGCAGAGACATTTAAGAATGACAGCGATAAGAAGGCTCCCAAATTTGACTAAATAAAGACAAATGATATGAATATCCAGTGTTAGTGTATTTATTTATTTGTCATCCTTCCTACAGTAACAATCATTACATACAGACTTTCACTATAGTGCACTTGAAGTTTAACAGAACTTGATGATTATTAAATGTTTGCGTTTGATTCAGATAAGTTAGATGAGAGGCAATAACATTAACAACAGCGGTCATACAAAAAACAAACTAAACTAAATAATCCAAAAAAAAAAGGCATGAAATAAATACAGCCATTGTTCAAAACATTTATATTTACAGTTTGTGTTCCTGAAATAGCTGCACACAAGATACAATGACGAAGCTGCATCGAAACCTGGAATTTAATTAATTTATTCAGCCTCTTTTTTAGGTAAATTTAGAAAACTTCTCCGCTGGTCTGTCCTTTCATCCAGGAACATTTTTGTGTTCCTGGTTGTTTTAATCCGAGTTTGCAGATTTTTAAGAGGAACAGACGGATAAATACCAACTATAGGAACAACGTGGGGCTCATTTATCAACACAGAGCAACTTTTAACAGAGAAGATCCTCTCTTTTTCTAATTTCACCCAAACTATCGCACATTGCTAATAGATCATAAAGGTTTAACTTATGTGGCTGTCAACTTAATTTGCTCATAAATACAAGAATAAACATGTCTGGAAATTGACTTGGAACACAAAGATGTGCGGGGTTCTCTAAAGGCTATTTATCTTCAGTTTTTATGTGTTTGAATGAGTTTTTAATATCCTATGCCGGTTTTGACATTTTCAAGGTAAAGCTTTCTTTAAATGTCAGTTTCTGCTAATGCCACAAACATATGATAAACAGGCTTTAAAATTAACGACTTGCAGTTAGATATTTAGCCCTGCATAAACCCTAATTTAGGTCGAAACTGTAACTCTGACAGAGTCTAGAAGCGGCTGCAGCATGATCAATAGAAGTCCTGTCGCTCCATATTAGTGGCAAGTCTCTTCAATAAGTCCCAAATAAAAGATCGTAACACACGAAAAAAAGAAAAGTGAGGTGGGAACGTCCGGTTGAGATCTCTTGTTTCTGTTGTGGTTTGATAAATGGCAGCAAAACGTGTCTAAAGACTGGCCGAGGCATCAGAACCACACACTACAACAACCTTCGGTGTGGATGCTGTTACTGAAGGACGAAGACTCAGAGAGAGCTGTATTCATTATTAGTTACGTGTCTAAAAATGAGGTCAGAGGATGTGCAGAGATGCAAAAAACTTTTAAAAGAGATATTATTTCCAACCACATCTGCAGTTCATTAAGGCCGCACCAGAGGGAAACTGAAAGCATTAGTCTTTAACATATTTAGAACAAAGTTGCTCAGAAATCACAGGGTTGAGATAATCTCTAGAAATACACGCAGAAAGTTTTAGAAACGCTAGCTGCACTAATAAAAGAGTCCAAAGACAGTTTAAAATGTGAACTTTATTATCATATTTTCTTAAGTTTTAAAATGTTAGCAACATCTCTTTAGCAGGGACGGTTCCTTTCTTCTTCTATTATAGATCTTAAAGAGGAATCTGAATCAGCGGAAGTCTGTATTAGCAGCTGGGCAATCGGTTGCAAAACTCTGATCGCCGCATCTCTAAATCATTTTATTGATAATTATTAGCCTGCAAATCAGATCAAATAAAGCAAGTTTCACTCCTCAATAAAAAGGCCAGAGGGAGAGGAAATGAACAACAAACAAACCAAAAAAAACACTCCCCTTCTCAGAAATGACAGGCAAACATATACAGCTGGTGCAAATACATACAACCCAGACTACAGTAATTTATATTATTCTCAGAATCATGATCTTTATATTAGATTTATTTAATTTGTAAGGAGAAAAAAAAAAAAAAGCAGAAGCCAAAATTCTGGTCGGGCACGACAAACAACGCCCTAAAGCCAAACGTTACACAGCGAGCGAAGAGTCCGGGCTGGCAGACTGAGTCATTACGGTGAACAATAATAACGCTGATCCACTCTCCCCCCATGAGGGAACACATTCAGACACAGCGGTGCAACATTATCAAATCAATGTCTTCTTCCATCTGAAAGAAGCGGTTTTGTCAGATATTGGATGTTGTATGAGAAAAACTAAAACTGGATTACGAAAGAGAAAGCAGCTATCTTACAACCCATCTGTGTGTAGAAAAAAAGAAACTGCACCGTCTTTAATGTGAGATACAAGTTTATGTCCACCAGCTGTTGATGGAGCGCATTCAGCAACAGGAGTTTGTGTTTATGACCACATAAGGACAACACTGATATATATATGTATATATTGTTAACAGGCTGACCAATGTATTTTAGATTAACGATACAGTGTGCCGCTCGCTTAATCCTTTATAATTTAAACTGCAAAAGAAAACATTCAGTTGTGAGTTTTCTCTCATATTCCCTTCCTAGGGTTTGTTTGAATCCTTCGCTCGCGGCTCTATCTCTTGGGTCGGTCGATGTCATCGATGGCAGATAGAAGTTTCTGACGAGCCTTTTTGTTTATGTGTGAGCCCAGACACACGTTCACCAAGTTGGCCAGCTGCTTCATGGAGTACTCCTGCGTAAACACACAAAGAGACACAAAGGAGACCAAGCATGAGGGGGGAAAAAATGAAAATGCAATTCCCCTCCTGTGCATTTGACTTTAAACCGGCTGTCTCACCCTGTGATTTTTGATAAACTGCTCCATGTCATTCTCAGTCAGGTAATAGGCCTTGATGTAGGTTTCCACAAACTCCTTGTCGGGGATGGGCCGCAGGTCTGTCAGTTTCTCCAGCTTCATCAGGAACTGCTGAAAGTCCAGCTGCATCAAGGCCCGGCCCTCGTTGCTGCATTTCTTTACGTTAGCGTAGCTACAGCGGACGGCAAAGAGGGAGAAAAGTGTTTCATTTGATTCGTGAGTCATCACAGCAACGGGTCATAAGAGCCCGGCTGAGAGGCTGTTGTTTCAGGTTTCTGTTTTTCATGCATGGTTACTTAAATCAAGTGCTGTCATCTTCAACAATATGAGTGGACATACTGGTCTGCTGCAGATTGTAGTGGCACAACAAGAAGCTGTTGAGTCTCTAAATAATATACAGTGCAGCTCTCGACAGATTGCAGCAGTAGCTGCATTTCCTGAGTGCTCTGAGTCCACTGTTTTGCCAGATAGTGCTCAAAATGAAGATTTGCGGTTTTTATGGGTTGGAGAACCAACCTTTACTGTAAAGTGTAAAGATCTGTGTAACCCTAGAACTCCAAAGGCAGCATATTTGATACAAACATTTCTGAGGCCTCTCCCTCTTCAAAAAAGTCTGTATTTTTCTGAACATACAATTTGCAACATACAAGTGAATATATTTTACACACCCGATATAAAAATGTGGAAAACATGAGGAAAATGTATTCTAATGCATCAATTCCGCTAAAAAGAAAATCTTAAAGCCTGGTGTTTTTTTTAAAGCAACCAAAAAAGAATTTCTATTTAAAAATGTGAAGTTGCTTCACAATTACCTGCATCAGGTTTTAAAGGGTTAAGTTTGGTCATTTTAGAGCTAATAGATGATCATAGCAGAAGTTCAATTTTAATAGCCTCAGCAAAGCCTGATTACAGCCTGAATTAAGAAATCCCATAAATGGAGCCTGACTGGCAACATAAAGCAGGTGAAAATATCTAAAAATGCAACACATCAGTATCTAGCCTATAGAAACTCAAGATCAGACGAGAAACCGTGTCCCTCACACCCATCTGTCTCGAAAAGGTTATTGAAAAGGTATTTTGGGACTCCTGCCATCCAACATTGCCAAATGGAGAAAAACATGGATCAGTGAGGAACCTTCCAAGAGTGGCCGGCCTACCAAAACTATTTCAAGAGCACATTGACGACGTCTCCTCCAGAGGAACACAGCAGAACCCAGAAAGAAATCTAAAGTGCGGCAGACCTCATTTGCCTCAGTTAGGCAGATTAGGTCGCAGGCATCCAATAAGAAAATGCTCATTTCAGTCATTGGAGACCTGTGAACTTCTCTGGACGTGCCAGAGAAAAACTGGACAGGTTGAAGCATGTCTTAGAGTTGACAAGGTTATAAATGTGCCACATTACGTGTTGTCATACTTTCACTTTAAACGTTGCAAAATTTGCTGCCCCATGATAAATATGTGCAAAAAGCACTAAATGAATCTTTTTTTCAGTGGCATAATCTCATAAAATAGTTTTACAAAACAAGTCACCCACGAAGTCTCCTCGTCATCCCCTATAGCATATTACAAGTTTGGAGCATATGGAGAGAAGCAAGGCAAGGCAAATTTATTTGTATAGCACAATTCAGTACAGAGACAATGCAAAGTGCTTTACATGATTAAAATACAGGAAAATAAAACAGAATATAAGCAAGTAGGAATAAAATGTAGAAACAAAATAGAACATCAATAAACAGTTTCAGTAGAAACTAATGATGTTTCAGTAGAACAGTTTAACTAGAACAGTCAAAAACAGTCCTAAACAAATGTGTTTTTAATCTTGATTTAAAGGAACTCAGGCTTTCAGCACTTTTACAGTTTTCTGGAAGTTTGTTCCAGATAAGTGGAGCATAGGAACTAAATGCTGCTTCTCCTTGTTTAGTTCTGGTTCTAGGTATGCAGAGAAGGCTGGAGCCAGAAGACCTGAGTGGTCTGGATGGTTGATACACTGATAACAAGTCTGTGATGTATTTAGGTGCTAAGCCATTCTGGGATTTATAGACTAACAGAAGGATTTCAAAGTCTATTCTCTGAGATACAGGGAGCCAGTGTAAGGACTTTAGAACTGGGGTGATGTGCTCTACTTTCTTAGTCTTAGTGAGGACGCGGGCAGCAGCGTTCTGGATCAGCTGCAGCTGTCTGATCCACTTTTAAGGCAGACCTGTGAAAACACCGTTGCAGTAATCAATTCGACTAAAGATAAACGCATGGATTAGTCTTTCCAGATCCTTTTGAGACATCAGTCCTTTAATCCTGGAGACGTTCTTCAGGTGATAGAAGGCAGATCTTGTAATTGTCTTTAGATGCTTTTGGAGGTTCAGGTCTGAGTCCATCACTACACCAAGGTTTCGGGCCTGATCAGTGATTTTTAGCTGAAGCAGCTGAAGCTGTGTGCTAACTTTTGATCTCTCCTCTATTGGTCCAAATATTATTCTCCTTTGTTTTTATTCAATTGAAGAAAATTTTGGCACATCCACGTAATGATTTCTTCTAGGCATTTACTCAGTGCCTGAACTGGTCCATAGTCACCTGGTGACATGGTGATGTAGAGATGTGTGTCATCTGCATAGTTATGGTAACTGTTGTTGTTGTTTTTTATTATCTGAGCTAGAGGGAGCATGTAGATGTTGAACAGGAGGGGACCTAGAATGGACCCTTGGGGAACCCCACATGTGATTTTTGTCATTTCTGATGTAAAGTCACCTACTGATACAAAAAATTCCCTGTCCTTTAAGTAGGATTTAAACCAGTTAAGAGCTGTACCAGAGAGGCTGACCCAGTTTTCCAGACGGTCTAACAGAATGGAGTGATCGACAGTATCGAATGCTGCACTGAGGTCCAATAGTACCAGCACGGTGGTTCTTCCACAGTCTGTATTTATATGGATGTCAATAAACACCTTGATAAGGGCGGTCTCTGTACTGTGGTGAGCACAGAAACCTGACTGGAAAACGTCAAAGCGACTGGTCGTTGTTAAGAAGGTGTTTAATTGTTGAAACACAGCTTTTTCAATAATCTTACTGATAAAGGGGAGGTTTGAGATGGGCCTGTAGTTCTGGAGTAGTAGTTTGTCTAAATTGTTCTTTTTCAGCAGTGGTTTATAATTGCTGTTTTTAGGGACTGAGGGAAAACACCTGACAGAAGGGACGTGTTTATTATCTGAGTCAACTCAGACGCTATGACAGGCAAAACTTTCTTAAAGAAAGAACATCAAGGCAGCAGGAGGAACTCAGCTTCTGAATGATCTCCTCTAAGCTTTTGTGGTTTATTTGGCTGAATTTGGGACATTTTGTCAGGATAGGTTCCTGCTGGATACAGCTTTGGTTCTGGGGTTGATATGGATGTAGAAACTGATCCTCTAATCTTTTGGATTTTCTCAGTAAAGAAGTTAGCAAATTCGTTGCAGGCCCTGGTGGAGTGGAGTTCGGAAGTCACGGACACAGGAGGATTTGTTAATCTGTGGACTGTGGCAAATAAGACACGAGCATTGTTAATGTTTTTCTTAATGATCTCAGAGAAGAAAGATTCTCTTGCATTTTTCAATTGTAAGTTATATCTGTAAAGTCTCTCTTTATAGATGTCATAGTGAACCTGCAGTCTGTTCTTTCACCTCTAACTGCTGGAGCATTTCTCCAAGGAGAGGGGTCTCTGATCAATCCTTGATTCAAAAGGCAACTCTAGGGACTGGATCCTCCCTTCTCTTCAGCTCACGCCACAGGTTCTTTATCCAGTTTAGGTCTGGGAGTAAAGCGTTGAGAAGGTCAAATTTGTGTGTGGTGGGGGAGCCATTAGGGTTGATTTTGGCCATATGTTTATGCACTTGGCAGAAGGTTTTTAGCCAAATCGATGTTTTGGATCATTACACTTTTGAAAGACAGAATAATGAGCTCTTTTCTGGCAGAGCTTACTAGTTTATTATTTAAAAATGTATCCTGAACTTCAAAAGGCTCATGAAAGCATGCACTCCAATTTCAGGTTTACATTTTAAACTCCAACTCCAGTTCTGGAGAGTCACTGTGCTACATCTTGAAGACGCATCCCTGCTCCAACACATCCACATCCAATTACCTCCTCAGCATGTTCTCAAGTGTAGCAGAGGTCTGGCAATGAACCATTTATATGATTCGGATGTGTTGGAACAGGGATCCAACTAAAAGTTGCAACACAGTTGCTCCCGAGGGATGCATTTGGATATCTTCGTTTTAAAACAGTGGAGGAAAAAGTTCTTTTTTTCTGGCTTACTGTGAATGGTGATAAATAAGGGTCCTCTCATCCACAGCTTGATGGCTAAAACAAATGGGCCTCCGTGTTATGTCATATTTATAAGCCAGGGATACAGGGAGGGTTTGTCTGCTCCGATCAGAGACGTTCACCACTCAAGGCACAAGTCTAAGTCAAGTCTGAAGACTTATTTATTCACCGGGTAAGTGCGCCTCAAACTCGAGCCGCCATCTCTGACTCTGATCAACTTAATGTAAAGAGCAAATTGTCAAATTATGCTGTTTTAAAATAAAGTCTGAACTATTTGAAAGAAAAGAAAACATCTAAAATAAATAATCTTTTACTCGCCTATAATTGGTTAATTACATATTAGGTATTACCTTTAGACAGGCACATTGCTTCTGTGTTGCAGTGAGCAGTGTTGGGGAGTAACGGATTATATGTAACGACGTTACGTAATTTAATTACAAAAAAAGAGTAACTGTAATTCGTTACAGTTACAATGAGAAAATATGTAATTCAGTTACAGTTACTTCCGAAAATATTAAGAATTACAAATTTAGTTACATTTTATTAAAAATATAAAGAAAAACCTTTGTGAAATATGTAATGATATTTTTATTGCTCCGCGCCCTGTATCGCCGTTTCCCGCTACGGCTCCTTGTCTCTATCACTCTGATGATCCATCCTGTGCTGGTGGAGCCTTCTGAAAGAACAGCAAGCGAGCGGACGTTTCACGGTTTTATTTCAGCTCAAGCAGCGCATCAAAAATGATGCCTTCAAGCTTGTTGACAGCCACCTCTTGTTATTCACACACAACAATAAACCGTGAGAGCCGACGTGTGTTGTGAAACTGCAAAACTTTGTCTTAAGCGGAAAATCAAACGCGCGTACACAGCTCAGCGTTCACAGTGTTGCGTTCGTGAGCGTCGGAAAGCTATGGTGCATTCAGGAGCATGGGACATTTCAGTTTTACAACGAAAAAGGCAGAAAACGGAACAGAACTTAACTCATACAATAATGTATTTATCCAGAAACAGTGTGGGCTTTCTTACAATACTGAATGCTCTATAATTGTATTTCTGTTATTTTTGATTATGCACATCTGCTAGCTTTTTATTCTAAAAAATCTATAATATTACAGCAGCAAATTATCAAAGTTTTTCAAAGCCTGTTTAAAAGTTCCAAATGGGGCTTCAGATCACACAGCAACAATTGTGCTGTCATTGTTTTACAGGGCAGAATTTGCATTTGCTGACTCTTGTCCTTTAACTACTGATGGATATACAGGAATAGAGTCATACACGTGTCAATTACTCTGAGATAGCAGGGGATGCAATTTTTGGCAAGGAGTTGCCGAAAAATCCATCCTCCTTGTTTTAAACTTAAAAATCGTCACACACACACACACTTGTGGAAATCCTGTGATTGCCTGTCTGCAGTTCCCTTTCAGCTTAGTGCTTTTTTAAGGTTCACATTCAGTTCTCAAAAATTAAATGTTGAACATGGGTCAATACTCATTAAAACCTTAAAGTAATCAAAAAGTAATCAAAAGTAATTAGTTACATTACTTTTTAAAAGTAATCGAAAAAGTTACACTACAATTACATTTTAAACAAAGTAACTTGTAACTGTAACAGATTACATTTTTAAAGTAACTTACCCAACACTGGCAGTGAGTGAGTCGAATGTGTTCGAGGCTCAGGGTCCACATGTATTTCTCTCCTTCGTGTTTGTGTTTCATGGCAGGGGCTGTTGTCCACATCTACAGTACATTAGTGACGGCACACAGACATGCCCGGGCTCCGTCTCACAGTTTTCTTTTTTTTTAATCACCCCTCTCTGTCATCTTTTTTTTTTTTTTTCTTTTTTGCTTCTCAGGCTAGCCGGTGTTTGGAGTGTTTGAGGTCCAGCACAGAATGCTAAAAGAGTCATTTTTTACTGTGTCTCGATGGGGAGACATGAGCTCTGGACGGAGAAATTAAATGAGAGACTGAGGGAGGTAGGGCACAAACAAACAAGTATGACCGCTCTATCTCAGCGAGGGTGGGGAAGGGAGTGTGTGTGTTCGTGTGTATTTATGCTGGTCAAAGGAGCGTACCAGGCGGAGCAGGAAGGCAGAGCAAGTCTCAGTCGTAATGGCACATTTACTCACTGGAGTGGGTTCAAAAGTTCTCTCACAAAATGAGAGGGAAAGTGTTTAGCAAATATCCAGGGAGGTAAACATGTTTCCCTTTCTCAGCGGGTAAGCGCAGGCCTTCCACCTACGCTCAATATTCAGTGTTTGCCCTCTGCTTGAAAACACTTGAGCAGCTCTAAACCATTTAGGTGAATTTTTGTCAACCTGAAACACTCTGCGTCTGCAGTCCCACCCGCACAGTCAGCGAAAACCCCAGGGTGCCTTCAGCAACCACCGTCCGCATCCTTCCTTCTTCCCGTTAAAAACTGTGCCAAACCACAAGACAATTGTTAGCAATTAACCCGTGTGTTTGTTACCACCCAGCGGAGGTACTCATCACACCTGCCGTCTAAAAAGCACACTTTGCACATTCGCTCGAAACGTGAGCGTAAAGACAGTGGGGACGCTAATGTTTGGAAATTAAAAACCTGACAAAACAACACTGCATCGTTCCGTCACCTATCGCATCCCATTTCTCTCGCTTTCAGGGGAGAAAAGTGGTGAAATGCATTACATGGGATGTGTCAAGAGCATTATGCTGCTTCGTGAGCGCAGCGCTGAGGTCGTAACCCAATGGGAGTTTAGTGAGGCTTAAGCGGCACAAGGGGATTCCTGCGAGAGGGGAATTTAATAACAGGAAACAGTCTGAAGTGCTATAGGTGCTTTATTTAGTTTGACTGTACTTGATTTAGATTTCTGGGAAGAGGTTTTTAGGTTTTAGCTTCAAGATGTTAGGAGAGTCCTGGTATTATAGGGTTAGGGTTGGGGTTAGGGTTTAATCAGGTTGAGCTCTAGACACTGCCTTGACCATTGAACCACACTGATCCTTTCTTTATCATCCACTCTTTGAAAGATGCAGCATGTGAGATCATTGTCCTGATAATTACCAAATTTCTGTTTTGTCCCCATTACCGTACATTAAACTTTAGAATACTTTCATATATGGACTAGTTCTTGCTTGAGTGAAAAACTATACACCTGACTGATCCTGTGGAGTGAAAACAAGCCCATATATGTACTCCTCCCCTCACCATACTTGACAGCTGGTATGTTTGTTTAATTCCTCGTTGGATTTTTGCCAGACATGACACTGTACCTTTTGGCTAAACATCAAAATAAAAAGTAAGAAAATCTCATTTTGATTTTATCCAACATTTTCTTTGGCAATGTTAACATTTCCCTTACAGATATTTCCATTTTCTCTACATGACAGTTTAATACCTGTTTAATGACGATGGCTTTAGAGGACATATAATGCGGGAAAAATGTAAAAACTGCCTCATTGTTATTACACAAGGCAATAGTTAGCATGTGCAAAGGACACACAATTTACCAAAAAAAAAACAACTAATCCCAACATTAAAATAATTATTCAGTGTGGAAAATGTTTGAAAGTTTTTCTCTCTAAAATGATCAATTTGTTAGTGCAAACATAACAGAAACTGTTTTCTAAATTACCAATGCTAGTATGGAAACAGGTTAAAAAGAGTACAGTATTTAAATGTAACCTTATGAGCTCCATTTACTATAAATTATTACAAACAAATTGCAGTCTGGGCAGGTGACGTGTATCTATACACCTTCAAATACTTAATGCTACTTCAGTATCTATTACTTAAAAAACGTACTCCTCTCCATATATATATATATATATATATATATATATATATATATATATATATATATATATATATATAAGGGCTGTTAAAATGATCACATTAACTGTTTGTGTTGCTTTTCTTCCACTTTGACGCGATAAACTAATTTATTGGAACAATTAATTTACAAAGTTGCCCCTCTGCATTGCCGCATATACACTTCCATTTGCTCAGTCAAGCTAGCGATGGAAAAAGTACTCCGCTTATCATTTACCTGCAAGGCAAGGTGCAACATCCAAAATAGAGACGTGACACGCAACTCAGAAAGCAACAAAGCAAAGCCTGTTAGAGAAAGCGCCACATGTCGCTCTCTCTCATTCGTTCACTGAATTCTGCTAGCATTGAAAACCATTTGGGTGTCACGGCTCACTTTACTGATGCCAAATCCTTTGCATTAACTATGAGTAAGTCTACTGAGCACCACTATGCAGAGGCATGTGCACAGCACATCCAGGCTGTCGCGCGATAATAGACGACAGAGAAAAAGCTAACAACCCTTTGGACAGACGGTGCTCGAAACACGACAGGAGCTTCAATCTCTCTTCCATTTGAAAATCTGCCTAGCACTGCACACGTGTTACAGTGAGCAATCACTGTGTGACTAGGTGACAGTGGATGACGCCGCTTTAAGCAAATGTTGAAAATTTGTCGGTCACATTAAACACAGCCCATCTAATGTTTTTTTTATTTATTTCACAGCTGTTTAAAAGCAAATCAAAGTGAAGCATTAACAGTTGCTTAAGCACCTTTTTCCACCTTATTTTTTCCTACCACTAAAACTTCTTTATTCAAAAGTGGTAGGGGGTCAGTTACCTTCTGCTGCAGCCTTCCCCATTACTGTGTAGACCATAACATAACATTTCTGAATAAAAACTATATTTCATTGGTTTGTGTATTAAATCTGAGTTTTATTTTTTTTTAATTACATTTGTAATATACTATTTTCTATACTATGATCTGAGACTTTCTTACCCCTCAACCAGAGTCCTGTTTGCCAGGCGGATGCAGTGCTCCCAGAGGACGTTGGACACAGGCAGAGGAATGCGCACATGTCTGGAAACTTCACCGAGCCGCTTGTTAAATTGCTCAAACTCCTAAGAGGATAGAGGAGACATACGAGAACAAAGATTACAAAAAACCCAAACAAATTAAGTGTTTTTTGGTTTGCGTCAGACATCGTGGATCTGCAAACCGAGACAATCAAATTGATAAATTCAACCTTCCTTCAGTGCATATTATGATATGTTTTCCCAAAAACAAGTGATTTCACAGCTAACCGTAGACAGTGGGTGGACAAACTACATAAAAGATTTTATGCACCAGGTATAGTTTTTATCAAGCTTAACTTGTAAAACGTAATGAAATTAAACAAAACTGAGCTATAGAACCCACTTAATTCTAGCCATTAAAAAAATTATTTAAGAAGTCTTTCTTACTTTTCAGTCATTCATAGATCAATAGATTATTTAAGTTATCTAAACTATTGTGTGCGAAAACTAAACCTGTATTTTAACCAAGCTACACTGCTAATTTTGCAGCTTGGATAAACATTGGATAAGCATGGAGTATGGGCCAGTTCATGGTCTCAAGGTAAAAAGATTTTAGAAAAAGGGATCGTTCCATAACTGCTAAAAATGTCTATCATACCTTTCCTACAGTTTACAGCCTTTTTAGAGCGATGTCATTGGGCAAAGTTTCCTTTGCCTGCTCAGAGCATGGAGTAACATCCCATCCCAACCTGTTACTGCATATTAAAGGTCAGATGGCTGAAAAAGCTCCAACACTTACATCAAGATGTGTTTATTTTTAAACATTTTAGGTAGTGATCAACAGCCATTGAAGGGAAACTAAAAGAACCCACACATCACTCTTATTTGGCTACTGCTATTTCAAAGGTTTGCAAGCTGCAGGTATGGTATGTTATTTTAGTGGCCACCTGCCTCAGTAGATTGCCTGACTAATTAGGCGGCTAAAGTAACTTTTGATACATATGTTACTCTAACAGTAAAATACTACCAACTTTAGCAAGTTATCTTTGTATATGTTTTTGAACTAAATTCTTACAATTAATTATAACAGGGAAATAGATCATTTTACACTACTTTGGTTAAAATTTTGGTGTAAAATATCATATATAAATTTTACTCAATGCACTGTAATGAATAGAGGGTAGCAAATTTTGCACAATATATAAAACCACAAAAGAACAAACAATATATTCGGCAGCAAACTCATCTGAAAGTGAGCGTTTGCAGTCATCTTAAACTAAATTAGAACAGCACTGGGTTTTAAATTTACTTCCTAAAAGACACACGTTGAGTGAACTTCTGCATCCTTATTAACAACATACCATATAGGCAAGGCCAAATCAGCCAATTAAAGCACAAAGCTCATTGCCAGCTTTTTATGTTTTGACACAAAACATCAAGAGAAGATATCCTAGAGGATGATGCAGATTGCAGGATATAAACATGAACAAAGTTGTTTTGGTCACAGGAGGCCATCGGTTGCATTATGTGTGTTACGTTTTGATGTTTCTTGGTTCGCAGCCACAAAAACTCCTACTGAAGGAGTTTGCTTCTTGCTGAAATTTTCAATTATAGATGACAGACACTTGTGACTTTGGGTTTCTTTTTATAGAAGCAAAAGTGGTGGATTTGAAGAAGATGCACAGATAAGATGGATACTTCTCAGTGAAGGATGTTTTTTTTTTCTACTGCTGATGTGTCTTACAGCTTTAATTCCACTCCTATTTTTTGAATAAGACATGAACCAAGAATTGTCAAGCTAACATAAATTTTTCACCAGAAAATGGAACGTCATTCATTCACAAACAGTCTCATAACGACTTCTGGCTTAAGCACTTTGTCACAGAAGTCATTCAGAGCCTTCCGCATTCCTCTGCCACTTTATATGCAAATCATAGCGGAATGACAGCGACCAACCTGAGTTCATGAATAAAATATGCCTGTGTGTTTGTATGTGAATGCGTTGCAACAAAATAGGGCACACTGTTTTCAATCAGTGCACAATAACTCAGCCCATATGCATTAAGACTGTATGACAGGTTGACAGCACGCGGTATTAGCACCTGATGGGACGGGGAAATACATGTTAGATGTAATGTGCTTCATGTCGCCCATCAGCTATACTGGTCTGACGTGTTTAGGCAGTTAAAACAGAACCCGTGTGACAATTTTCCTCTCAGGAAGTAGAATTAGGAAAGCTAGACTCCAGAAAAAGAAAAAACCCCGAGTTATCTAGGAAAATAAAAAAAAGTGAGTTTGAGTTCTTCTGAAACAAACATCTCACTGTAATTAGATACAGTATGTGAGGTTTTAACATATAGTTTTCTATTTATGTATGCATGGGAGTTTGGTAGTGGTCTGCCCAGAATTATGTATAAAGAGAATATTTTCTGCCTCTGGACCTATTTGGTGCATCATTTCTTTTTAACTCAATCCATACTGATACAAAGAAAACAATACATAGCCATATCTATGGTATGGTTGAATAATAAAAAAGAAACGTTAATCCCTTGATGAAACACTTTTTGGAACACAATTCCTACAAAATAAATGGAACTGAGGCATCTTAATTTATATTTACCCATTTCATTTTTTTTATTTGGTCAGTATTTAAGAGGTATGCATGTGTTTAATGACTGCTTCCTTGGAGTAAAAAGTTAACATCGAGGCCTTTTTCTCTTCAAGGTGGGAAAGCCAAGAGAAAATGCCAATTGGTTAAGGCAGGAGTGCACTGATCCTCATAAGTCAGGGAATGCAGCGTTTTGGTACCTGAAACATCACCGATAAACATCGCACCTCAGCACTCCTTTGCGATTGTGATGCTGCACACAGTGAAATTGAGAATGATGAGTGATTTAATACGTCACGTATAAAAAAAATGGCATCTTGGGGTCAACAAGTCTCCAAAACAATCACTAGAGGTTATCTACATGCCAACTGGTTTTAGAAGATGATTCCAGGATAACGCCTCGTCTAAGATAACTAAGATTGAGCCTTTTGGCAACACACCTTCCAGGTTAGTCAAGTGTAAAACAAAAAATTCATTTGTGTGAAAAAGCATCTCATGCCTAAGGACTTTTTGTCTTCTCAAGACCGTGCAAACCCTCTTGAGGGTATTGTAAATAAAAATCTGGAAGACTCTGCAAAAAAACCCTCAAAATGGGTCAATATTGGGTGTTTCTGAAGGCCAAATCAACACAGAAATGGTTCACCAGATACAAAATAAACATTCTTCCAATTCAGCCCAGAGACCAAGATCCAATAGAAAAACTTTAGGGCTCAATATAAAAATAAACAATGTAAATTAAAATGGTCCAAATCTATCTCTAACGTATATTATGATTGACGTGTATGTCAAAGAAAATTACTGACGATTTTGTTTGGTGTAGGTTAACCTGATTTAAAGGGGACATATTATGCAAAATCCACTTTTTAGCCATTAAATACATCGTTGTACTTGGCGTCTACAGTAGATTGGTGCAGAATTTTTTTATTTAGTCATTGTAGGTACTCAGTAGTATCTTTATATTATGATTGGATCATATCTTTCAAGCCATTCAGTTTTCTCTAAGCTCTTATGTTTTCTTTTGTTTTGTTTTTAATAAGTACATCACAGTATTTGCCGTGGAGCTGCTAAACAAGGTCACAGACTTCCAATTCATTAATTTGTGAATCCGGAATTTTTCCCTGCCATTTTGCTGAAGCTACCAGTGTTTAAGTGAAAATGCTTGGTTGTTAGGCATGTTAGCCCACACAACTCATTACACCGCCCCCCATGGCATACTAAAAAATATGGCCGAATGGGGTGGAGTGGAACGCTGTGTGTGACCTGGAGGAGGCGGGGTGTGAAGTACCTGCTTTAGATTTAAAGACCTGGCACCAAAACGAGATGCTTTCAGAAGCACTCTCTTTTAAAAATAAGAGTAATAATAAAATAAAAATACTGATATGACAAAAATTGTGGTAAACTAAAATAATCTTGAAACATTCCCATTATTTTCCAAGTTTATGAGTATAACGAGCCACACACTGCATCCCACTGATCTCTGGTGTTGTTCTTATTTACATTTTGTCATAATTCTGAGCTCCAAGTATTTAATTATCTGCTATTTAGCATAAATCTAAAAGTATGGAAAACAGGCTTTTCCTTTCTTAAATAAATAATGCATTCAGGTTTTCTCTATTGAATATAAAAGAGGACAAATTAAAAGTGGATTGTGTGTCCTTTGCCCTCCATGAAAAATTCATAAAGACGTATATTCAGTGGAAATATGTTTTTCTAAAAATAACTATGCAGCCATTGAGAGGAGGTGTCTGTAACAAAGATAACACTTCCGGAGAGATTTACACTTGACTCAGCTTAACAAAAACATCTTAAATAGAAAAGAATGTCTGAATGTCTGAAGCATAAAAAGCTATTTGATACAAACAGCTTGGTTTTTTGCTTATATAATGCAAAAATGAGAAAACTTAATTCAGGAAAAATTATTTTAAAAGGTTAAAGCAAATTTTTAAAGTAAATTAAGATTAAAAGTTTGCAAAAAATACTGGAAGACCTAGAATGAGCTTTATATTCTTTTTGCAAAGCTAACAATGTCTGCCGTATATATGATGCAGCAACCTTAATGACTAAAACTCATTTAATGTTACTAAGGTCATACAACCACATCCTAAGATGTGTCTCCGTTTAAGTCCAGTCCTACAGCAGTACAAATGAGCAGTACAAAATCAGCCAGTACAGAGCATTTATCACTAAGCAGCTTGAAAACTGTAGCTATTCACAAATCGGCATGCCATTTTTACCAGGTTTTTATATATCTCAGATGCTACAAAGAAAAGAAAAAGCGCAGAAATGTATGTGCTAAGGATGTTTCATTGAAATACCGATGATTAAATTCATGAATTGTTTCAAATGATCAGTGTCAGAGTCCCTGACGAAACCCATTTCCTCATCCCAGTCACCATTGTACGGTCTGTGGTTTCATGTTAGCTGCACCAATAGTGTTAGCCAGCTAGCAGTAAAAATCACAGACAATAAAACCGTGGTGAGGCTGATTAATAACGATGATGAGGTCCAAGCACTGGCGGTCTGGTGCAGTGACAACCACCTCAACCTCAAAATGGATGTACATGTGGTGTCCCAGTCGCACTGCATCCGAGAAGAAACAAATGCAGTGGGTCATAGGGACGGCTCATTGGCTCTCCATTCCCATGTCTAGAGGAGATCTACTAAAGCCATCTCCTCTGATGGGGTACACAGATCTCTGACAACCCTGTCCACCCAGGACGCTCTCTTTTCATCAGCCTTCCCTCTGGCAGAGGCAGAGTCATTCGAGCCCCCACCAATAAACTGAAACACAGCTTCTTTAACATTGGTCTAAGGTACAGAATGGGCTGACGTGGGGGTTCAACTTGCATTAATTTAAGTAAACACTATTCCATAAGCTTTTGACTCATCATATGACTTCTACCCTAACCTTTATATTTTGCAACAAACGTTACCTTCAGCAGAACATCCACATATATGTTGTGCTGTGACATTATCTCCTTGATATCCCATTTAACTCCGGCCATCATGAGCAGCATTTGTTCGTAGTCTATAGCCTTGGCTGCCACTATCCAGTATATCGGTTTACGCAGTTCGCTGGCGGTGGACACCGTCTGCGAGAGGGAAAAGTGGAAAAACAGATGTATTATTGCATTAGATCTATCAAATGTTAATGGATATCAGCTGGACATAGTTTTTGGACAGGAATCATGTCTCCTAAAGTGAAACTATTGCTTAGCAATGGAATGCCACCAACATTTCCATGTATTCCATTGCAGATGACACTGACTTAATGTTTAAGAAAACGGGGCCGGCATCTTTATGGCACCACATCACCTGTCAAGCTGTCAAACAAAAAAAAAGATCTAAAAATTAGACGAAAAAAAGAAAAGCTTGATCAATAAAACTGAATTTAAGCTGCAGTTTGTAAAACAATTCAAATGGATTAGTTTGTGTCAGAAATTTTAGAAGTCAAAGCTGGGCTTTAACTAATGTAGAACTGAGGGATGAAAGGGGCGTATCCACTGATGAATTAACATTTAGACTCATAAATGATCAAAACTATTTGGAAAATGTTATGCAATTGTCTTCTTTGCTGGTATTGGGCATTATAAAAACTTAAGAAGCATGCCCTTAACAGCCTAGTATACAAACTATGCCATGCATCTGGCCCTTTTAAACTACACCATGCAAACTGATGAAAGCAATTCTTACAAAAACCTTAATTTGGAGTTGATAAAATGAAAATAAATAAAAGCTTAACTTGTGGAAAAAGAGAGACCATGGTTAATGATGAGCACACTGTAAAATTAATGGTAAAATTCCTGCCTTTAGATAGATAGATAAATACAGGAAAGCTGTTTCCAATACCTGGGAATAAAACTGTTGCAGGAATGGTTTCTTGGCTGCAGGCATCATTGTGTCCAAGTGGGACTGCAGGGACTCAAACTGCTCAGCCAAAAACACACTGAAAGAATATAAAGGTAACGTAAATTAGCACAGTGGTGGAATAATGTTTTCTGAATAAAGTTCTCGAGAGGCATAGTCTTTTAAAATCTATTAAAACAACCAGAGTAGTAATTAATAAAATTTGGATCGATTGTCTTAAATATCTTTTTACAGCCAATATTAGATGACTCAAACCAGCTAAAAAGCTCAAAACATTCTCTAGTTTTATCACATCCGTTCATTTAGTTTTGCAGGTAGATGCAAACCTTTCACGGATGCTCACTACAACCTCTAAAGCACTTTGCTTTGTAGTTCCTGCATCCTGATTTCAGCCCGCTATCAGTACAAAACATATATTTGCCCCCAGAAAATGTTTTACTTTTCTTTGTCACATTAGGGATTTCATATTGTCAAGAAAATTCAAAATCAAACCATTATAACTTGAGTGAAAAACAAAAAGTATTATTCTTATTTTTTAAAGCACACAAAGTTATTATCAAGAGTTTTTTTGGCAAAGGTGAGGAGGGGGTTTATATATCTCTTTGGTCATCAATGGTTTTGACCTTTGAACTCTTCCATGGATGGCATATTTGTCCCGTCTCTCCTTTCGATTGTTGAATCATGGACAGTGACCCTAACTGATGCAAGTGAGGCCTGTAGTCCTTTAGATGTTACTCTTCTTTCTTGTGTGACCTTCTGAATGAGGGTCGGCCGGCCACTACTAGGAAGGTTCAACTGCTTTCCCCATTAAAAGTTAAAGACTCTCACAAGAGTCCCAAAGCCTTAAAAATGGCTTTGTACCTCTTTCCAGACTGATGTATGTTAATCATTTTGTTTCTCATTTCTTGACTAGTGCAACATGTGTTACTGTTTTAGACCTTTTTGCCAACTTCATGTTGTCAGAAAGGTTCTATTTAAAGTGCAACACAGCCTAAAATCATCTTTTTTTGCAGCTAAGCTGTATAAACTGGGCCTAACTAATCCATGCGTTTATCTTTAGTAGAATAGATTACTGCAACGGTGTTTTCACAGGTCTGCCTAAAAAGTGGATCAGACAGCTGCAGCTGATCCAGAACGCTGCTGCCCGCGTCCTCACTAAGACTAAGAAAGTAGAGCACATCACCCCAGTTCTAAAGTCCTTACACTGGTTCCCTGTATCTCAGAGAATAGACTTTAAAATCCTTCTGTTAGTCTACAAATCCCAGAATGGCTTAGCACCTAAATACATCACAGACTTGTTATCAGCGTATAAACCCTCCAGAGCACTAAGGTCTTCTGGCTCCAGCCTACTCTGCATACCTAGAACTAGAACTAAACAAGGAGAAGCAGCATTTAGTTCCTATGCTCCACTGATCTGGAACAAACTTCCAGAAAATTGTAAAGGTGCAGAAAGCCTGAGTTCCTTTAAATCAAGATTAAAAACACATTTGTTTAGGATTGCCTTCAACTGTTCTAGTTAACTGAATCACCACTTTTTTGCTCTAATTTCTATCTACATTTTATTCTTACTTGCTTTTATTCTGTTTTAATTTGCTATATTTTAATCATGTAAAGCACTTTGCATTGTCCATGTACTGAATTGTGCTATATAAATAAATTTGCCTTGCCTTTCCTTGCCTAAGGGTGCCACTTTAAAGGTATATAGCCATGTTATACCCTTATAAAAAAAGACCAAAAAACATTTGATTACGATAAAATAAAGTTACACACACCAAGCCTCCTTCTTGATAGTGTTTTGATAGTCCCTCTTGAGGCTAAATAGAATCCAGCACTGGGCGCGATGAGCAGATATAAACAGACGTGACTCCATCTACCAGCAGTATCGCAGAAATATCATTATGCTGGTTTGCTTAAGTATTAAATAATGCTGGACCAAGCCTGACCCTCTGCAATGCCTCACAACAAAGTGGCACCTTGCCGTGATCGAAGACCAACAGTTATTGACTGAATACACCGATCTACAGCAACTTAAGAGCTTCATATTAGAACATTTACTCATATCAATCAACTCTGTGGTCACATCTTAACGATCGGCAGGTTTAGCGTCCGCTTCAGTGAACACCAACTTTCGTACTGTATTCCCAGCGACATTCCCGTCTTTTCCCTCTTTTGTCCCCTGGATTGTAGACCATTCTTCATTGTTTCGCTGGGAGATGCTAATAGCCGTTAGTCACTTCCTTGTTTTATCCCCTGCTGCACATGTGCAGTGTCGTACTTCCGCGGTTATTATAAATAAACACTTGAAAAATAAAATGCAATAGTGATTTTTAAAGTCAGAATACAAAATTTAAAACCATAACAATTTGAAATTTAAAGCACATGCTCTGTTGGAAGGATTTTTATTGTTAGTTTCTTAAGATAGAGCAGAAAGATTTCAGCAAAACCGTTTTCAGTACAGATGGAGGGCCTTCCAAGCAGAGGGGGCAGAAAAACTGAAAACTTTTTTCCGTTATTGCCCACCCCCCCATAATTAAGCAGGAACCAAGCAAATAAAGCCTTATAAGCCAGAGTCATCCAGCTTGTATTTTGCCTTACATTTAAGTTACGTTAAGGAAGACATCCCGGCATTAGCATACAGGTTACTCCGGTGGGTGAGGTGGCTACAACCAGTGATAAATCTCAGAGCACAGCTGGACACCAGTGTCAAAGACTGTAGGCAACTGGTTGAAGCATCTACACAACATCACCATAATCAAGTACAGGCAAAAATATGTCCGCTATTAGAAGCTTCTGAGCTCTGAGGGAGAAACAGGACTTGTTTCTATAACCAAGCTTCACTCTTAATTCAGAGATCAAATGTTTAAGATGAAAACCCTGCATCCATAATTAATTCACGGTACTTAGAACTGGTGACGACGTTGAGAGTTATATCTTGCACCATATTAAGTAAGGATGTATTGGGAAAAAAAGCATTATTTTGTACTTTTCAACATTTAAAATCCATTTCAAATTGCCCCAGATGGATCTGCCCTCCATCAAAAGTGGAAAGCATAAATTTGAATGCCTGTGTGATTGAATTTGAACAACAGTAAATTATGAAATCATCTGCATGAAGGTGGAAGGAGACATTTGATAACTTTGCGCACAGATTAATAATGTAGATTGCAAACAGGACCTAAGATTAAGCCATCAGACTTTGATTCACAGTGTGAAATGCCTTGACTACTGTAGGTTAATTAGTGTCAATAAAGCAACTCAGGTAAATTAAATTAAATAGTGTTTTAATACTACATAGAGATTCAACTTAAAATCAAGACCTTTAACAAAAGGTACAAAGACAATCCGAGTAGGCTGTCACCTGTCTTCAGCTCTCAGCCTGAGTGCTGTGTCTATATGTTGAACCCTCTACACTCACGACTATCCATACTGAACCCAGGAATAACATGTGGACTACAGCAGTAATAGCCCTGCCCGCAGTCCTTCATGGCATAAGGCTGACAGAAAGCGCTATTCATGAAGTATCAGAGGAATTTCCTATGGAAAAAAACTAAAAATGTTTCACTTTAATTAACATTTTTATACTTATATATGTAATTATTTTTTGTTTGTTATATGCAATGATGCATTTAAGTAACCATTGAATTATGTTTTTATCTATGGTGGGGCACTCAGTGGATAGGACGAACACTGCTGTAGCCACGTTGAGGTCTTGAAAATTTACTTAATGTGCAAGTAAGTAGCGTTTTTTTTATCTGGGTGACAAGGCTCACTGCCCAGGGCGCCACCGTGTCGGGGTTGGCCCGAGCATGCAGGAATAAAAGTTATCTCTCAGTTGTAATCTAAGCCTATCCAGTCAATGGGGCATGTGTGGCCCTGTGTTGTGCACAGTGTAGGCACTGTAAGAAGATGAAGCCATACGACCACGCCTGGCTGATAACACAGTTGTTAGTTTATCCTGCGCAAACTTAAAGGCCTATTTCACAGTTTTTTAAAGGAATATGAAAAGATTTCAGAATTTCTTGTTCCAAATGTAAAATACTTTGATCAAACCTGAGCTGAATTGTGCTACACAGAGCAAAGATTTAACAAAATAATGTTTAACATACATGTGAAACCTCTTTTCCTATATATGTGAAAAAGAAAAAAAAACATTTTCAGTTTTAGATAAAAACAAACATTAAAAATGCAATATTTGATGGTTAAAATCAAATCCATTAACTGAATATTATATGCTGTACTCAATTAACCAATCAGATGTTTGGGTCTATTTGAAGGGACTACGGTGACAGTTTTAATTAATTCACGATTACAGTACAGGAATTATTATAATCCAATAAGAACCAAAATAAATGATTCCCACATTTACAGAATTCAGATTTTATTGTAGGTATTTTAACAAATCCAGATTTTTAATTGCAATACTTTCTATGTATCTAATTTGAGTCAGACACAAGAAACCTCTCCAGAGGGTCATCCCGACAGCCCAGAAGACCACCAGCTACCCTCTGCCTTCGTACATTTCCCATAGTGTGAAGGAAAAAACCTATTTGTGGACCCATTTTACCCCGGACGTTCTGTGTTTGAGCTGCTCCCCTTGTGCAGACAGTTCAGGGCCATTAAAGCCAGAACAAACAGACTTAAGAGCAGTTTCTGTGCCAATGCAAGGCACGCTCACATTTGAGTTTGGGCAATTCACTGAATGGTAATGTGTGGTAACTGCTGATTTATTTACAATGTCTTAAATGTATTACCTGATTATATTGTATAACTGTTTCATACATCTTTTACAAAAAGGATTGCATTTAAATTTGTTGTATTTATTTACAACAACTAGAATACCATTTTGATACTAATTCAGTACATAACTGCACACACTGATATAGATAAAAAAGCCATCTGCTAAGTAACACCAAGTTGAACATCTCTACATTAAAAGCTACATGTAATATCTCTAATTGCGTTCTAGGCAGAATATCATAAAATGAGCTCTGTGAACCTTTGCTCTGTTCGCAGAGTCGAGAAAATGATGTTACATTAAGCTGGAACATCTTGTGTTTGCCTCGACGAGACATTTCGGTGCGAGGAGAACAAGAAGCAGCAGCAGTGCACACTACTGTTCACCATTATCTGATCACACTAGTAGAAATGTGACAACAGAACAACAGCCGGAGGGCTCAACAACACCTAAACAGCCAGTTTCCTGAGCTCGGCTCAGACATCTAATTCCTACTCTGATGTTTCTCACACCTTTCTAGTTTGTTCAACCAGAAAAAAGCTCCTTTTGGAGTTAAACATGACGTATGATGAAGATGATGAAGAGGTCAGAGGTCATCTGCTGCCATTTCTAAAAACTCGTTTTAAGATAAAGGTGTTTTTTTTCATGCAATGCTGCTTTAAAGTCTGCCTTCTTCTCCCCTGCTAATCAATATAAACTGTCACCCCAGCAATTTAGCCTTTTTGTTTTCATCAGTATTCAAACATGAAAGACCAAAAATCTTTTTTTGTAGCAGCATGGTCTTCCTTAATGCTGTTGTTTTCTACTTTGGAGCTCTCAAGTTTCCAGGCCAATGATGCTTGAGCTAATTTTGAAGAGTGGTAATAAGTAGTGCGTGTGCTTTTGAACGAATCAAAGGAGAGAAAACCACACAGAAAGAAAAAGAGGAAGTAAACAGAACAAATGGTCAATGAGTGTATATTCATATACAATATATATCACAGAGAGAGACCTAAGTATTATTTCCCCAGGTAAATTATTGCAGTGCGAGATGATCTGTGTGTTGCATATTGGCCAGACTACATAATGGATGCTGATATAACAACTTATTAATAAAATGCAGTGCGGCAGTATAAAGTACTAAGCTGCTTACAGAGACTCAGTGGCCACCACCCTCTGTGCCAGCCCATAGAGGGTCCCCCTGTCCGTCAGAACCACCATCTGGCTCAGGTGAGGAATGGGGACCTTCTCCTTCCTGTCCTCTGGCGGACCATGGACTCCTGCGTTCTCCCCGACAGGATCCTGAAACAAACAAAAGAGAAAAAAAAAAAGAAACAAAGTGAGGCTGAGATCAGAAATATCTAAAGAAACCTGCATACTTGAGTGAATATCAAATTCCCCCTACAACAAAGAACACAATGTATGCAACCTGCCTGGTCAAAGCTGTTGAATATTATCTTCTATGTGACACATTTTTACTCGGAGTGTAACAAGCATGAGAAAAACATTTTGCACGGCATTAGTAATGGAGTGCAAAATGTCCAAACCCTGTTAATAAGCTGCTGTTATAGGCTACTACTTTGTACGAATGGCCCTAAATCCCCTTTGATGGCACCACTGTTCCTTTTATATCTGTGAACCAACCATGCTGTATGTAATGATTGAATTTATTTCTGTTGGTCAAAAAGTATTTTAATGATATATGGAGAGAAGCATTAATGATAATGATCACCGCATGTAAACTTTTATTGTATAGGTTTTGCTCAAGGTTTTTTGAATGCACCTAATTGTTATTAATTGTGGTTCTGATTCTCATTTGGGTCAGTCGACGCTCATGAAATGTAAGATTAGGACATCTGATCAAACCATGATACCTACTACTGGCAGATATTATTTAGTAGAGTCACATAACCACATTTACACACCTTACAGTAGGCTATGAGTGGATAATTAAAAAAAAATTATTTCAAGTCAAAGGGTGATAAGAACTAAAGCATAGTCAGCACAAAACAAATAGTTCTCATTTATCTTAATGTTGCATTTCCAGAATGTTTAAATTATCACTTTAAACAGGTTTGAAATAAAATAACCTGTTTTAGCAAAATGGTGGTTTATTTATTTATTACTTCAGTACCTAATGGGATGCTGGTAATTTTGTCCTTAAGCTGTTTTGTACTTTTGCAGTTTTGGTTCCGACATTCAAAGTTTTTCCGAGTCATAAAAAGGGGATGGATGTCCGCTACACAATATATCTCATAAAGTCCAAGCCTTAATTCTTGCCCACCTTCGGATCATTTTGTACTCGCTTTCAAACAAATAATTCAAAGTAATCTTCTATAAGATGAGAGAAGTTTACTGTGAGAGAAAATAAGAAAAATTTTGACTCCAAGAAACAGAATCAACAACCAGGAAGTCATCAGAGTTCCTTTGATTTGATTAGGATTGCAATTTGTACAATGGCTATCCAAACCACAATTAAAGAAAAAAAGGAACATATCAAAACCTTCAGAAAGTACAACATTACATATTAATTATATATCAGATTTTAATATTTCTATGACTATTTCAGTAACTCATCATAAATACTGTTTATGGGTAAAAAATGAATGTGGGAAAGGATAAAAGTCCAAAGCTGGTTAGGAAATGGGTAGGAAATGTTTGAAATAAAGTTGTTTGATAAAATCATAATCTTAGTTCACATAAAGAAAAAAATGCCCTTTTAGTAAGAAATGTGCATTTTTGTATTTATGAGTCTTCTTCAGTCTTTATTTATTATGTCTGTTTATCCCATTTATGAATACTTTGCTGGAGTATATTAATGTTTAGACATTTGGCTGCTAACAAGACACAGAGGCTATTTGGACCTGATCCTGTAGATGAGAGCAAAGCTGTCATTTAGTTAAAAAAATGAGGCGTGATATGATGACTTTACTAAATAATCATAAGGTTGGACTCTCAATGAATCATTTGGTCAGCTGGAGTCAACACATGGATATAAACTTGGAACTGAGAACAATGATGACACAAAGATGAACCATAGCTATAAAAAAAGGCTTCTGTGCTTATCCTCACAGCTAACCTTCCATAACAACCATGTAGAGACGGGTATACAAAAATGTCCCTAAATTAAATCAGCCTTTTGGGACTTGCAGCCAAACTAAAAATCCACAATCTAAAATTCAGCTGACCAGACATTCTTCAAGTGATCAAATTTGTCCTACTTTTGGATATCTTTCAAAACATCTTTTTATCCAACAAGCTTTCCATCCTTATATTGGAAAAACTGCTGAAAGAGAAGAGGGGGAAAAACAGTCAGCCCGAGTCCCTTCCTATCAATCACTATTATCTGTATCTGCATAAAGAAGCCATTAAGATTCCATAAAGTGATGCAGATCATCATAATATATCTATAAGCCATGTCTTGGTGCTGCAATGCATCATATTGGCTTATAGAGATTTCACATTGTGGTTGATGCAAGGCCCTTTAAAACGGCTTCTGAAAGATCCATAGCAATTATGCAGCTAGTTAACAAATACGAGCTATCAATGAAGTACCACATTGTCATGTTAGATGCTGTGGCCCTGTTCAGTCAGAGTTTGATCAGAACTGTGAGAATTTTTGTTTTAAAATCTCAAACAGCACTGGGAGGCTTTCAAAGTTGAGGCAGCAGTAAGCCTTGAAGTCTATTTTAGGATTAGAGTATAAAACAAAGTAGTAGAAGTAATAAAAAAAAAGTGAATTTTAGTAGCACTCCTTGTTATAACTCTGTCACAAGACGGTAACAATCGGGTCATAGTTTGTAATCATTTCAGAATATTATATAATAACCAAAGTTATTACATTGTAATTACCTTGTAACAAGATATTAATTTATTTATTGTAAGTAAAAATGTGATCGTTGGGTAATAATAATAAAATGACTACTATGTAATTAGTAATTACACATTAGTAAAACATAGTAGTTACTCCCGTTTACCATTTACATATGCATTGTTGTAATGACTAATTAATAAGGAACCTTGGTTGCAGACACTGGAGAAATTCAAAGAGTTTGTGATGAAAATCAGGCAAGACAGTTTCTAAAGATTACAGCTTGTAAACCTCAGAGAGCCAACTATTCACTAAAAATAGCATAAAGTGATAGTCCGGCAGAATTACAGCACGAGAAAATGAATGGTATGCAGCTCTGGAGACAATTTATAGTATCAAATCTGCTGTTGCCTCCTGATATGCGAAAGCTTAAACCTTTCCAGAAACTTGAGCTGATTTCTCTGTATTAAGTCCAGACACAAGTGTATGTTGCATTATTTGGCTGAAATGTGTTAATTATTTATTTATACATACATACATACATACATACATACATACACACACACACACACACACACACACACACACACACACACACACACACACACACACACACACACACACACATACATACATACATACATACATACATACATACATACATACATACATACATACATACATACATACATATATATATATATATATATATATATATATATATATATATATATATATATATATATATATTATGCACAATTTAGAGTATGACATATAGTGGTATAGTACATGAAAAATACTGGTTAACATCAAGTTTATCACATCCCAAATACACTTTACTCTGGAAACATTTCTTCTTACAAAGAATGTTCTCCGCTTACTATAAAAAATTGTGGATGACATAAAACTGCTTTATGTGACTGTAAAGCTGTCATTTTGCTCACCAAATTCGGTAAAGAATAAAAGATGCTAAAAGAAGCATTCTCAAAAGCATTTCAAGTGTACCAAAGAAGATAAAAATGAAACATGTGCAGTGGTTATGGAGTTATTCCAGAAAGGCCATTATTAACCCCGTTCAACAACAACAAATGACTTAACAATCTGGAGAATGACCAACGACTTGAGGTCATTTGTTCAAACATTGTGCCAAACAGAAAGCTAACAATATGTATGCTGTAAATCATGGCCCCCTGCAAGATGTTTTTGACCACCACATTTACACACACATACATATATATATATATATATATATATATATATATATATATATATATATATATATATATATATATAGTTTTTCATATAGACTATACATATGTCCCTAATAATGGGTATTCACTGACGTAATTAAACCTTGGAAGTCTTGTAAGCAAACCCTTGTGATCTTGCCTGATATCTGCATTACAAAACATGGATTTGTTTAGCTGCAATAAAATGAGTGGGTTGAAAACACATGAAGTTTATGAGGGAGGTTGTTTTTCCCCCCATTGTACACTAAGGACAAAAGAGGACATTTAAAACAGAAAATGAGAATTGAAAACAAATAAAAGTTGTCCTTTTTGTAACAGTAAAGACAGGGGAAGCACTTTTGTGCTTTCCTAAAACAATATCTTGTTCCACTTATTCTATCAAGCAATCAAAAAGCTCCTTGGGAAAGGATACATATTTTAAAGATGTTGATGCTGAAGGAAAAAGGAAACTTGTTGTACCTAGTAGGTGATCCCTGCTGTTAAGCAATCATTCCCAATTCTCTCAATTCTAGCTTTAAACCAATATGTTTGTCTAAAACTGACAATATCTGAATTTAAGTCAGGTAGAAAGATTTTTTATCTCTTTTCCACATGCATTTTTTTTAAGGAAAAGTTATATGAAAATGTTGCCTTTTCGTATAACCTTTTTCTGCTTCTATTGGAAATACTCCAAAAACACACCACTTCCATCTGCTGAATGGTGCACACAGTTATATATTATTACTATTTATTATTATCAGTTTAAAACTTGCTGTGCATCTAGTAATTCTTGATTTAGCATGAGACCTGAACCTTTACTGGCATCACTCCTGTGTTGTTTTTGTTCAAAATTCATGTGACTCTGCAGCCTGCAGGGACGCTTCAGCTAACCGAAGCAGGTCCTCAGAAAATGTCATGGGAGGGGTTAAAGGAAAAAGCAAAACAAGATTTTTGGTGTTTTGTTTTTCTAATTCTACTGAAGAATAAAAACTTTTTTAAATGTTTTGGACAAAATGCATGCTGCATTTCATGCAAACAAAACCAGCTTTGAATAATGTTTACTGCTAAGTAATTTGACCCCTAACCTACTAGTATTGTATCTTTACAAGAAGATACACGGTTTAATTTTCTACATAATTTTTGGGGATTTAAAATGAAAAACATGTTAATTCTTAGGAAAATTGTTAGTTTATTAAAATACTTGAAGAAAATTCAAATGTATCTGCTGAGTCCCCTGGCAGCCTTTTTTCCCACAATACATAAATTCACTTAAAGCAAACAGAGCAAAAAAGCTTGTTTTGTTATTTTTGTCAGTCTATTTCCTAAGAGCACACTTTCTTGGCACATCCATTCATCAATTACATCTCCTGTGCACGCTACAGTAATGGTCGACTTTGTTGAGGTGCAACAAAACACAGCTGGTGAATCGTCAGATTGATCGGAAATCAAATTCAAAGCGACAATTCGGCCTTATGTATTTTTTTTTTTTATCTTATCTCCTCAGACACAAAACTGTGCTTGCAATTATGTTTTCACTTTTATAACCATACTCAATCAAAGTGGCAGATGGGCTTGGTGGGGGGAAAAGTAAACCAACACCATGTGCTATCTCCATCGCCAAGTGTGTGCAGAAGAATGCCATATTGGACAAATTAAGGGTCTGCCGTATATTGCTTTAAAGTCTTGCATGGGGCTGAAAAGGGGGGATGAGACAGTATTTTCCAGATATCTTGACTTATTAGGACGCGGCCTTACTGTGTTTGATTTAAGTCCTGCAGCTGTTGAAGACATAAGCAGGAGTTTGGGCTTTTGTTTTCTTTTTTTTATTTCCTCGTTGGCCATTAGTAAGTGTTTGAAGTCAGGTAATAACAATCCATAGTATGTTTAAACGGAGTACTTGCTATGCCTTAAGATGCTAGACTAAAGAAAAGAGCTTTTACTATTACTATTACAAAAAGCAACTGTGGCAATAAGACATTATTTTACTTTTAGGTGAATAATCACAAATGTTTGTTTCAATTAAAAACAATTTTGTGCTGTACTGTGCCTTTGAATAGCTTTGACAGACATGTAGGCCCTGAGGGGGAAACTGAGAAGGGTGTCCCCATCTGAATTTTAATCCTTATACTTAAACCTTGTTTAGCTCACGAATGTTTAAAATCTTTAGCCATTTTTATCTAATCTAAATATGAATATACCTTCAAAGAAAATTGAGGTGAATTTAATTTTGAAGATCCAGAGGCTTTGTAATGATGGTGGTTTATCAGCAAGGGAACAGGATGTTAGAGGTAGCATACAGTATTTATTTTGTTCTGAGGCGATAAAGCCATAAATCAAATAAACCCCATTACAGGAGAATTTTAGCATCTCTGGTAAAACTGCAGTTTGCTTTCGTACTGTAAAGGTTTGCTGGATAGTCGTGTTGAAACAGATGAACTTGGAATCTGAGATCAACTCCTTTCCCTGGCACAAGCTTAACGGAATGTCATATCTATACACTACGGTAAAGTCAGAGAGAACGTTAATTGCTTACTTGAATGATCAAGACTTACCAACTTACTTTAATTCCTGATTTCATGACAAAGACCGATTAAGATGCAAGAGCCAACCCTAAAGTCAAAGAATGGTCTCCGGCCTTTTGAGTGTGGGTCTTACGCCTGGTTTATGCTCACTGTTTCTGACTTCGAGCTCGTCAACTTGCGCCAGAAGTGCAACCATACAGATTGTTTTGGGGGAGGCTGTTTCGCAGATCCCCCATTTTGTCTGCACACAGTGCGAGTGGCACTTCCAAATAGAAAAGGAGTGAATGATTATTGCCAACTGTTTAATGAACTCCTAAAAATGGCAAAAAAAAAAGTTACGCATAAGAGGCTAAATTAGATTCGGATTAGCTAGCACTTCCTGTTGAGATGCTTTTTGTTTGCTACCAGTTGTTTATTACGAGCAGAGTTTATATGCAGCACTGCTTATTGTTTAAAATAAGACTTTAACTGTGCCTCAAATGAAGGTATAAATGCCAAGAGGACGGTCATGTGGCCCAATTCTCTCATGACTGCTGAGTGAGAGCTGAACTGATATTAAGATTACATACTTATCCTACTGCGTTTTTTGAAACATGTTTTACCTATTTGTGTTTTTATCTGTTGTGTCAAATCTCTTAAAGATCACACAGAAACTGTCTCATTGTATGCCATTAGGTATGTGATGAAATAAATAATCTAACTCATTTAAGTAAAATTAAAATAAAACATTGTACCTAGGTATTTGTTGTAAGGGTACATAATGTAAATGTGAATTCCAGAAACAACTTCTTTGGTTTAGTAGAGCAAAAAAATATTAACAATTGGCTGAACAGTTTGATTAAAACAAAAGGTTACATTGATTGAAACTAATTTCTTTTGTTGAAAGGCATTTACCATGATAGATTGGCATCACATACATGGTTAAAAGTTTAAAAATGACATGTGGTGTGTTTTTCACATTCGGTTCTGTCAGAGCCAAAAGGCTGAGAGCTCCTTGTTCACGCAGAAGATAAGACCTGTCAGAGGAGCTTCAACAGAGTACCAGGAGCCGCTTACTTTCTACACAAAAATACTTAATTTTGACTGTGAGGAAAAAAAAAAAAGTTCCCTTTCAATTTCTAGTTTAAAGATGCTGTCTCCTCAGTGTAGATAAGTAAAAGATAGGTTCTCTCTCAGGAGTAACACATAAATAACATTCTGAAAAAAAAGACAAATCCATGCAATAAGGACAAAAAAGAACAAGCATGGAGAGAAAAACTGAAAAATTGTCTGAAATACAAGAAGATGGAAGCTGCCTACTTTCACATCGGGCTGCTTCAACATCAGACTTGAACAAATTGAAATTCATGTAATTTATGTTAAATTTATCTGCAACCCTGATGACACCCAAGTGATCAAATTGTGTAGCTTAAAGGGGCCTAGTTACGTACTATGACTAAGAATATCTACGGCAGTATCTCACTCTGGTTGCATACAACGGATTTCCGATTAAGTTATCACGTCCTGTTTATTCGTCCTTATTTTATTTCAAATCTGTGTTTTACACTGATTTTTTTCTCAGTTTGTTAGTAAACAAAGCACTTTTGTGTATCTTTGTCATAACAAGACCGGAGGTATAATATGGAACCTTTGTGCAATGAGTAAACAAGGAAAAGCAATGGAGCCCAGTGAGTCAGCAACAGCGAGCAGAAACAAAAAGTTACCCATACTCTGTAGATCAGGTTGGTCTTCGACCGCACCGAGAAGTTACTTTACTGCGAGGCATTGCATCGTGCCAGATGTAAGGTTATTTTCAGCCTAATAAAGGATAGTATTCAGAATGACAGCTTTAATGCGTTAAAAGAGAAAACGATAAAAGTTACATTTTTGACCCATTTTGTTGGGGCCTGAAAATATTTCCTTCTTGAAAGGGGGGGAGCAACAGAAGACATTTGCGAACCACTGCTATGGACAAACGGTTGGTGTATATTGTTTTATTTGAAGATCAATATATGTTTTTTTGTGTTTCCCTTTTATGATCAAAACGGTTCACTAGGCCCCTTTAACCAGTCCCACACAAAAATATTTTTCAAAACTGATAGTATTAATTACTTGTATATCATTGCACACTCTGCAGTGTTGTGTGATTTTATTGCCCTCTTTAAAATGTGCAAGTGAAAAACCGACTTGCATTTCTAAATATAGAAACATGATGTGGACAGGAAAGATCGTGAGTACATCGGTAGAAGGATGTTGAGGCTGGAACTGCCAGGCAGGAGGCCTAGAGGAAGACCGTAGAGGAGATTTATGGACGGAGAGAAAGAGGACATGAAAGTGGTGGGTGTGAGTGAAGAAGTTGCTGAAGATAGGGTTGGAAGGAGACGGATGACTCGCTATGGCGACCCCTGAGAGGGAAAAGACGAAATAAGATGTGGATAGGAAAGAATTCATATTGGCAATAAAAAAAGTTCTTTCAATCCAGGAGCAGAATCAAAAGAGTGCAAGGAATAGCATCTATGAGAGACAAAAAAAACATGGTTTAAATAAGTCCATATCTGATCCTGGACTAATCAGCCACAATGCCAGAGGTGATGCTAATTTAATGTACATTATAAGATGAGTATGCTATAAAAAAATATATATTGCTGCAAAGTACAACTAAAAATGTTAGGGAAGAGGAGGAAAAGACGACAAATAGTGAATACTGATGTCTGTTTGAAATCTCAGTTACAAAAAGCAAGCGGCTTTGGTTAAAACAAAAGTGCAGCTGCAGTTCACTCCAAACCCTCTGCGTATCCCCTAACAAGGCCACATTAATCAATCTACTATACAGGAAGATTTGACTCATGAATGCCGAGTAATATGTGCAATTATCAAAATGATCTAATCAGGACAGCTCAGCTGGACATCCTTACTGATTTCCCCTGTTCACTACACCGTGTAACGGGTCTGCCATAGTTTTTACTGTTGATTTCAGATGTAAATCTAAAGAATAATTAAAGCCGCAAGCGGCGATGAGCGGCCCTCGCAGCCAAGCACCGCTGGGGTACGCGCACCTCCTCCCTCCAGCCACCGCAGAAGCTGTCACGCATTTTCCCTGCCCTTCCACCGGGCGATTCACACGAACCCGTACGGCAGCGCTCCACCCCCCCCCACCCGACTCACAAAAAATCAGGTGCAGATCGGTCGATGCAGCGAGGAGATACAATCGTTCGGCGGGCCGTACGTTTGACACCCCTGGTTTAAACATTATTTTACTGGTTGAAATGCAGTTAAAAGTCTTCAGCTGAAAGGTTGTTGCACACAAATAAAACTTGTTTTGCACACAAAAAGATATGTTTCACACAAAAAAATTGTTTTGCAAACTGTCCGCCTACCTTGCGCTCAAAATATCATTTATAAGTTTTCCTCGAGTACAAAATGGTCTCTGCTCGCACAAAACAGCCTCTGCTCGACTACGATACAATCCCACCCACGCTGTGGTAAATTTGTGCCAAAAGTCACGTGATGCATTAAGAGTTGTTGTTGTTCAGACTTCCCGACATTGAGAAGAATTCAGTTATCTCTAAACTATTGGGCTAATTTACAGGGTCATAGTGAAGATCATCCAGCACAGACCACTTTAACATCTTGTTGGGAAATGGAGAACAGGGAGAGAAGAAGCTTTGGGTAGACAGTTAGACAAAAAGCAATGGAATTAGAATTAACTGATTTAATGTTCAGTTCAACAGTACCACTGACAGCAGTACAACCTTGGATACTACCTGAAGCTAAAGTAGATCTAACACTATTACGAAAGGGAAATAAGGTCAGGGTTTTTTTTTTTAAATTCAAATACAATACAGGAATATATTAATATTTACTAGTTTCATTCAGATCTACACAGATGCATCAAAAAAGTTTAGATAACAAGATAGGAGTATCTTTTATTGTTCCAGAGTTTCATATTACAGTAGGAAAGAGGACAAGTAATAATATATCAGTATACACAAGAGAAATGTTAGCAATTTTGTTTGCAATGCAATGGGTAGAAGAAATAAGACCTCTGAGAGTGATTATTTGTTCAGATTCATCTTCATCACTAATCAGTTTACCGATAAAACACTCAGACAGTAGACCAGATATTTTGATAGAAATCCAGCAAACATTATACAGAATTCAAATGATGGACATTACAGTCATATTTTTGTGGGTACCAGCACACATGGGAGTTAAAGGAAATGAAATGGCAGATAAGGCTGCAAAGGAGGCTACAACAAGAAAAGACATTGATGTGTCAGTTAAAATTAGTAAGATGGAAATAAAGAGCATAATTAAACAGAAGATGAAGGAAAGGTGGCAAAAGCAATGGGAGGAAGAGAGGAACAGAAGATGGTTTTACATGATCCAGAGGAGAGTGGGAAAAATGAGATGGGCAGGGAAGAACATAGGAGAAGAAACAATTATATCAGGACTTAGATTTGGGCACACAGGATTAAATAATACATTATTCTAAATAAGTAAACATAACAATGGCAGATGTGAATATTGTGAGCAACAAGAGACAGTTGAACACGTTATGGTATACTGTAGGAAGTACGAAAGAGAAAGGAGAGAAATGGTCCAAAATCTAAAAAGGAAAAGAATACAATTTGATTTAATAGAAATACTTAGAAAAACTCCAGAGATAATTGTTATGTGATTATTTTTCATTATCTTAGATTAATAAATGTAATTGAGAGGATTTGAAATCTTTTTTTGGTTTTGTTTATATTGTTTTGTTAATTTGATTGTGACTTGTTTTGTTTAGTATAAATAATTCTGATCCACACTCCATACCAGTTGGTGGCGGTAATGCACCATTTGGTTGCGTGCCAACCGGCAAAAAAAATCCATAAAGAAAAAGAAGAAGCAGAAGACTTCCCGACAGCAGGGGGCGCACCTGAAAAAAACTGAAAGGCGCCGGTTTGGCTGAGGAAGAAAGACGTGATATCACAGCTAACAGCAGGGACGTGCAGAGGGGGGCGGGGGGCTTGGTCACCTGCCCCTTTGCCCCTTGATGCCCAAAGTGCCCTTTTGTCAGTGTTTTTTTATGTGTGTGTGTGTGTGCATGTCCAAAATAAAAATAATTTAGATCTAAATTGCCACAGTTACCGTGGCACGGTTACATGATCCACATAACGTGCCTCACTTTTCCCTTCTTCTCCTCTCGCAGCTCCGCGGCTGCTGCTGCCGCTGTCTGACTGCCTGCCCCTTTAAATCGGCAGCACACGTGACTGTGCTCTGTGCATTTTTTTAAACTTAACTCTCATTGGTTGTACTGCCTTAAATCCCGCCTTTCCTCTTTCTGATTGCTAGCGCGTGTGTGCGTGCTTATTTGCTTGGAGCGCAAGATTTAAATTTCAATTCATACAGGTATACTGCCGTTACCTCAATTAATACTTGACAACAAACTAGTCCCAGTTAAAGGTATACTATGCAACCGGGGTTGATTTTCCAGCGAGGCTCCCCCCAGAGGGCGAAAGTAAAAGTGCACTGTCGTAAAGATGCTCAGCTGTTCTCCTGGTTTCTCCATCAAGCCAGGTGCGGTTGTTTGTAGGTGGGGTTGTATTTCCCCTAACCCTAACATACATAAATTTCCCTCGACAGACACAAATATCCTAAAGTTAGTATATTACAGTTATTATCCATTATGCACTTACCAAATATGACTTCAAACAGATTTAAAGTCCTGAATTCCTACTTTCCATTCCAGCCCACAAAGTTGTACTGCCTTGACAGGCCATAGTCCATGATGAAGAACATCATACGTCTCGTGGCCTCATCCACAGTCCTCCCACCAATGTCTGACACTGCTGTGACCTAAGGGGGAACAAAAACAGTTCAAAGCTAATTCATTTTTATAGCTCACAGGAGTAAACACGATGCAAAGACAAACTCTGGGTCTAGATTATTTTCATTGTTGATTAATCTATTGATTATTTTAAACAATTAATTGATTGGTTGCTATAATAATAAAATGTTACAAAATTTTGAAAAATATCAGTGTTTCCCAAATCTCTTGTTCTGTCAACAAAACATGGAGATACTCAGTTTATTGCCATAAATGAGCAAAGAAAACAGAAATATTCACATTTATGAAGCTGAAATCAGAGACGTAGGACTCTTTTGTTGGGTGTTCACGTCAGTAATAAGCTGGACTGGACTCATAACACCGACGCTCTGCATAAGAAGGGCCAGAGCCGCCTCCACCTCCTGAGGAGGCTGAGTTCCTTTGGAGTGAGCAGGCCCCTGCTTAAGACTTTTTATGACTCTGTGGTGGCCTCAGCCCTTCTCTACGCTGTCGTCTGCTGGGCAGAATGAGGCTGAATAAGCTGGTGAGGAAGGCCACTTCTGTCCTGGGCTGCACTCTGGACTCAGTGGAGAAAGTAGCTGAGAGGAGGGTGTTGTCCAAGTTCACATCCATCATGGACAACACCTTCCACCCCCTGCACCAGACTGTAGAGGAGCTGAGCAGCTCCTTTAGTGCCAGACTTAGACACCCTGTCTGTAAAAAGGAGCGCTACCGCAAGTCATTCATTCCTGCTGCTATCAGATTATACAGTGCTGCACTGTAACCAATGTGCAATAATCTATCTAATTCACTGTGCGATAACCTGTGCAATGATCCGAAGAACTTCTGCTGCTATCACCAGGTGAATATATGTCAGTACATGTGAATATATGTCAGTACATGTGCATATATGTATGTATTTATATATATATATATATATATATATATACAGGGGTTGGACAATGAAACTGAAACAACTCTCATTTTAGTGTGGGAGGTTTCATGGCTAAATTGGACCAGCCTGGTGGCCAATCTTCATTAATTGCACATTGAACCAATAAGAGCAGAGTGTGAAGGTCCAATTAGCAGGGTAAGAGCACAGTTTTGCTCAAAATATTGCAATGCACACAACATTATGGGTGACATACCAGAGTTCAAAAGAGGACAAATTGTTGGTGCACGTCTTGCTGGCGCATCTGTGATCAAGACAGCAAGTCTTTGTGATGTATCAAGAGCCACGGTGTCCAGGGTAATGTCAGCATACCACCAAGAAGGACGAACCACATCCAACAGGATTAACTGTGGACGCAAGAGGAAGCTGTCTGAAAGGGATGTTAGAGTGCTTACCCGGATTGTATCCAAAAAACATAAAACCACGGCTCCCCAAATCACAGCAGAATTAAATGTGCACCTCAACTCTCCTGTTTCTACCAAAACTGTCCGTCGGGAGCTCCACAGGGTTAATATCCACGGCTGGATTCAGAGTGTCTGAAAACATAAAGTACATTTTGCTGCATTGACGTGTATTCTCTCTGAGCGCAGCTTGGTCTGACCTAAGATGGCCGCTCTGTCGGCACGCCTCTCACCCGACGACGGGGCGTCTACGTCATGGGTTAAAGCT
>CM073135.1:27876482-28058982 GCA_037039145.1 Fundulus diaphanus
TTATCTTGCGCAATCACCACCATCAACCATGCAGAAACACGTATCTTTACTTATGCACAGTTCGTGAAGATGCACAAACAGTTTTTGACTGGTTTTGTAGCGGCCAAGCCAATACTTTAAGCCACTGAGGTGCTGCATCGGGGTAATAGAGTTGACGCGCTTATTGTTACCTTTTTGGGATGAATTAGAGTCCGAGTCGTCAGGGCATGTTGAACGCTTCGTCCATTTATTTTCCTCTTTGCATATCAAATGTCCATCATACATGAACACATCTCCAGACAACACATAAAGCGGACTTGCTTGCTTGTATTTATCTTTTTGCGGTCAAAAACTGTTTTCCCCTTCCGGGTGGAAAACCTACCTATCAAAGAAAAGTTCCCCCCTTAAAAAGACATGAACGCTAATTACCCAATCAATGCATTTGCGCTCCTACATATAGGATTAAAGATTAAAATCGTATTTCTTTTAAAGGCCAGCTAAAGATATTTTAAAGCTGCTTCCACTTTTGGACGAATGTGTATAAATGGTTTGGTAAAATATGTACCGTGACTTACAGATGACGCCCAAACATTTGGGTGTGCTGCCATCTAGTGTTGGAAATAATAAATGTTTTTTCCTTCAAAACACAATTCATGTTATAAATAATTGTCAAAAAAATATGGTTGGACGTAGCAAAAATGTTTTTGATAACTTTTGATCCTCTATGTGTGAGGAATTTTTTGGAGTAACTTTGAATGCCATAAGTGTAACGGTTTAGGAGTAGTTTATTCAAATGTAACCCCCAAAAATATGGGAAAATGACATCTTTGATGAGAAATGAATGATTTCCTGTAGGAGGTAGCCCATTGCTTCAAGAGGCTTTTTTGTAGGGCCTATGAAGTTACATGCACTTACCGAGTTTCATAATTCTCAGACAAAGCATGGCTTGGGGCTTACTGATTTAATGCGTTTTTAATGGTTTTCCACAAACCTGATTTTTGCAATGCGACAGCTCAGGCAAATATGCATATTTCATAAAACCTTTGATAACTTTTAAACGTCAATGTCTTAACTGCATGCTGAAAAAATTTGAAAGTAATAGGTTAAAATGCCTAGGACTAGTTCGTTAAAGTTTGAGGCAAAAACGGCCAATATTTTACCCTTTGACCCAAAATAGCAGACTTCCTGTGGGTTTTAGAGCATACCCCCAAGAGACTTTTTTTCATAATTTTAAAAAACCTACCAAGGTAAAAAATTTCAGCTTTCTACGTGTTACGGTTTGGCCCAACTCACTCTAGTTGGCGCTGTTGAGCAGGTTTGCCACGCCCGTTTTCAATTACACTAAAATCATGCGATTTCTCACGGGGGACAATTTTGGGCAAAGTTTGGTGAGTTTTCATGCATGTTTAGGCCTCCAAAAAGCCGTTTCAAAAGTCCCAAGAATAAATAATAATAATAATAATAATAAAATCTGCAGTTACAATAGGCCTTCGCAGCGCTTAGCTGCTCGGGCCTAAATATAACATGTTTACAAGATAAGCAGGTTTAGTGTAACATCATAATATCACTATCAATGAACTGGTAAATAAACGTTTCTATCCCCAACCATTAGTTTACATGAATAAGTCTGTAAGCTTGAACCAATCAGTTTTGTTGTCACTCGGACTTTATCTCTTCTTTTAAATATATCAACAGCCCAAAATAATGACTTGAAAACCCATTTTGAAAATAATACTCATAATATCGTGGAAGTTACAGAAAGACGCAGTGATGTAAACCGCATCCAAGATTGAAAATCCTTAGTGAGAATATTTAAATTGCATGTATTGGTCAATTCTTGCTCCTTAACAGCCCTAATTGCCAGTTTTTAAAATATTTCCAGCAGTTTAAACTTTTCCAGCACCAGAACATTCTAAATACATTGGCTTGGACTGGTATATATTTTATATAAGTCATAAGTACGCTGTGTAAATATAGATCGATATTTATTATTAGAAAGTTGAAATGAGTGTCTCAGAAGCAAAAAGAAGCATTGTGATATGGGCCAAGTCAAAGCATGGCAAAGTAATTTTCTTCTTCCTCTTATTATTGTTATTATTATTAATAAAATAATAATATAAGGAAAACTTGCTGTACCAGTTTTTTTTAATTCAGTTCAGTTAACCTTCATTGTTCCAGAAGGGCATTTTTCTGTCAAGCCAGCAGTGACGCACAGAAAAAAACCTACAACAACCTCATCAACAACAATCCTCACACGCTGGGATTTATCAGTCTGACAGCAGCGGCAATGAAGGATTTCCTCAGCCTATCAGTTTTGCAGCGAGGCACTCTATTTCTCCATCTTAGAAGCAAAAGTTGAAAATCAGCCCAAAGTGGTGTCCAGAGTCGGCTATAACACTCTTTGCTTTCTTAAATTATCTACTATTACAGAAATCATCCAAGTTGTTTTTTTTTTTTTTTTACATTGAATAATAGTAAACAGCTCATTTGATCTTAGCAGGCCTTCAGCAATGCCAAAAGCACATCTACTTCTTGAATTAAATGTCAGCCTAGATTTTAGATTTTTCTGAAAACTGGCCTGAAAAAGCTAAACATGAAATTTGGAAAAAGTTAAACCATCCCCAGATGCTTATCTCAGTGAGCACTATTTAAATAAATGAAAGTAAAACTTTAATACCCGAGAACACATCGGGAAAATCGAGACCCTGGCCTGCATTACTGAAACATTGCTACAGGGGCAATCCGGTGTTTCCCCTCAGCAACATCCACAGTAGGGTCTGGCCGACCATAATCAAAACTCAGAGTTCTCATCTTGCAGCTTCATTATGCAGTCTGAGACATGAGGTCAGACTGCCTTTTCAGCTTAAAATGATAGAGATCAGCTGAGACAGAATGACTTGCTGGTGTCTTTAAAGTGCTCTAAACCAGGGGAATCTCAAGTCAGTCCTCGACGGGCGGTGTCCTGCATCTTGTAGATGTCACCATGATTCAACACATCTGGATCACATGAATGGTTCATTAGCGGGCCTCTGCAGGGCTTGGTGACATGCTGGTGAAGTAATGCTGCCGTGTGTCTTTAGAGCCTGAGCTGTTCCAGCAGGAACCTCCAAGCACCGGCCCTTGATGATTTGAGTAGGACAAATCCTGATTTAAGTCATTATGTTGTCCCTCTGGCTGTAGCTTTAGGGTCACTTCCCTGCTGACAGCTTAACTTTCACCCCAGTCTAAAGTGTTGTCCCACCTCCAACAGGTTTTGTTTCAAGATTGCTGTTAATTTAGCTTCATCCATCTTCCTTTGTTTCCAATTTAAGGAAAAGCAGATGCATAGTAGGATTTTGTCACCATAGGGAAAGTGTGATCAGCATAATGGGTGATGTTAGTCTTTCCAAAACGCTCAGTGTTATGCATATAGGCCAAAACATTCTATAATGGGCCGGGTAAACGCTTATTACAAGACTTAGTGAATGCATGACAGAAAAGAGCCACATGGAATGGGATCCTATAAAGCATCTAGAAATATCTCACACACACACAAACATGAGGTCTTCTTCCCCACATTGATTGAATGTTTCCAAGATTTGCATATTATAAAATCTGTACACCCTTGACCAAAAGTCTGTAAGCTTTTGTCTTTTCCTTTTGTAAAGGGGGATTTTAGTCATAAACCGGATACAGTTTTCTCTATTTCAGGGTTATGGGGCATTGCAATTTGGTGCCGCCTTTTGTAGCTTCCTGAACCCAGCTGTACAGCTCTCAGAAATGTCCCTTGCATCCCAAATTGAGAGCTTAGATCTCACCATGCCACATTTCTCCAATAGTTTATTTTTCTCATGGAGGATAGGCAGACGAAGGAGGTAAGATTACTCCATGAAGAGCTAGAGTGAGAGCAGCAAAAAAATAAAAGCTTTTAAAAAGGAGCAGAAAGGGAAAAAAAACAGCTTGTAAATCTGCCCATGTAGAGATCCTGTAGCTTCTCAATCACAAAGAAAAGGAGTAGAGGAGGAGTAAAGATTTCAGGGAAGCACTTACAAAGCTTTAGAAGTGGGCCCAGAAGAAGAAATGGCTCACAATAGAGAAATAAGTAGGCATGCACTACAGGAGCTTGAGGAGCAGTATGACTGGCTCTGCAAGAAGTGGTTCCTTAAAAAGAAGGAGGTCAAGTCAAGAACAAAATGGTCCTGTGGAGAAACCTCTACCTCATGATAACATCTTCTCCTTTTTGTGACAGTGAGAACAGATTGTCTTTTCAGAGATACGAGTTCTTTAGGAAACTGTCCTCCATCATTCAATTTAATCATGGGGTAATACCTCAAATATTTAAATAACTTCAAACATTTGCATGGTCTGCCCTGAGTGCAGGAAGTAACGTTTAATTTGGGAGACACTGATTTCAGCAGCCTTAAATCAATCATCAACATAAACCTTATGAAATGATTTGGACTGTAGGGCCTGTGAGGGGCAGTGAGGTCAATGTTTGCGTTAACAGACAATGCCTTGCACAGGTGATTTCAAAACAATCGTACAGGACTTAACCGTGCCACTGTGCGGGTGCGACATAGCAGTAACTCCTGCCACATCACACGACGGATGCCAGACAGCGTGATTTGTTGCTGCAGCCCAATTGTGTCTGACACATCCAACTCTCATAATCCATTAATCCATGGACAACAAGTTGTGGATGTTAATGCATGTATGATTAGAAAGACAGTGAAAAGAAGGAGAGAAGACGGGAAAAGACGTGTACAGCTTCTGACATTACACGCCACGGTGAGAGTGTTCGCTCTACTCTCCTGATAAAATTGAGAAAGACACAGAATTAAAGACTTGACAAATGTGAAATTAACATGAATCCCAAAGTGGCTGCTGTGTACAGAGTTAAGTTTCTGATGAAAGCTGTATAAATCATTTATACACTGAAAAATAAATAAATCATGCGCATCCAGGCATGACAAAACTGCTCTACCACAAAAAACCTTGGAATTGCATCTGTTGCTTTGTGAAAGCAGTCTCAGTGTCCGGGTCACAGACTGAGTAAACATGGTTTCGGTATCTCATGGTATTCATAAATCAAATGACTTTTCTTCAAACAAAAAGACAACATCCAAAGGGTTCCTTAATTTCCTTTGGAACAGACATCACTTTAATTGCTATGGTTTGGGTTATATTTCAATTGTCAGTATCAAAGACATTCATATCAGGACATTTCTGTATGTGGTCGTCAAGCTTTCACTCAGAATATCTATGGGATAATTACTAAAAAAGATAAGCACAAATCAGCTTATTTAATATGACACATCAGTAACAATTATGTTAAACAAGGATACCTAAACATCCAAGAAATGCACAGATGCAGAAACATTGAGTTTATACTAGGATATCTCTAATACCTGTTGTATTCAAAGTAAGATTAAAAAAGCCTTTTTAGTAGTATCATTGTTAAAACATCAAAGTTTAAAGTATGCGTTTGCCAGTATAGCTTATCAACCAGAAAACACTAAAAGTCAGATATCAAAAAATGGCTAATGGTGCCTCTTTAGACCTTGTTGTTGTAAGAAAACTGTATTTATACACTTGGAAGCAAGCTGGACTACTAAGGGTGTGTGGGTGGGCAAAAGGTGCTACACACACACCCACAGCATATGACGAACATGCACATCGCTGCATGTTGGAGATGATCGCTCTTTTAGTTTAGGATCAATTTTGAGTTTTACACGCAGACAGACAAATAACTAAAACACTTTAAACTGAACACTCTGGCCGCAGATTTTAGTGGTTTAGAACGGTTTTAAAAGCACACACCCTAAAAAGACATCTAAAAACAAATTGTGTGAGTGTGTGCAGCCAGTGTTGCTAGTTCTTGAGAGAGAAACAAACAACCAGCTCTATGAAAACAAACAAGCCATATTGGCAACCCACAACACTGTAATGCAGAGGCTCCTTGTTAACAGTATAAATGACCAAGCCCAAAGTCAATGAAAATAAGCAGACTTGGCAACACTACTGGAAGCCTGGACCACAGGACTCTGTGTCCCTGGAGGTCCCTTTTCCCCTCAGTCAGACTATTTTTTTTAACAAATGTACAATAAATCATGACCTTTTGTGTTACTTATTGATGTAGAATCAATAACATCAATATTGTGATTGAGAAGCTATAGGATCTCCACATATTTAATGTACATTTTTTTTTATTGAAAAGCATAACTACAAAATAAAAATTGGTTTTCATCATTGCTGTGTGGAAGAAAAAAGACATGGATACTGGCATTTCTGTTTTTTAGGCACCGGGAGCCGACAATAATAAGACCACGTCATAACATAACAAGAAGAAAGGTAAGAAGAAAACAGCACAGCTATTAAAATGACTGTTACTGCTGTGGAGAAGTCTGTGTGGATCAAGTTTGAAATGTATTTTTTTTAATAATTTAATAATAATAAATAAATTCCAAAATACTTTTGGAAGTTTCATTTCTTTTTATTCTTATTTAGTTTTGACTTCAAACATTTCCAGTTCAATTTTAGTTTGAATTAGTTTTCAGTTTTTAAGCATTTCCTTGCTAGCTTAGTATAGTTCTTATTTTATTTTTTGAAAATGCTTAGTTTTAGTGTAGTTTTTCAGTTATAGTTTTAGTCTTTTTTGTAATTCGACTAACATACCAGGGATAAGACTGAAAAAAAAATAAGAATAGAAAATATATAACAGAAATAGTTGTGTGTAACAACATCCTAGAAAACGATCATAAATAAATAAATAAAGCTGTGTGATGCTCCAGTGAATTAACTAACCAGCAGCCATCTGGTCATTGCCTTTGAAAGGTGGCCCTTGGAAGCACTGCACTAATGTTTTTGTGGGGGTGTTTCAGGATGCATCTCGCTGCTTTCTGTGGGTCTACCTTTTGATCTCACGAATGAAGGTTGCACATGCTCCTTGACCTTCTCAAAGTAAGCTACATTAGCCATCTTGTGCACGCTTTTCAGGTGAACTTTAAGGTTTGTGGGATTTTTTCCCCTTTAATAACCTCCAACATATTTCATCTTTTTCAGCAACTAGACACTTACCTTTATCTAAAATGCAGTCATAGTCAAAGTAGTATTGAACTCTGCCGTTCCCTCCTGAGTTTTGCTGACATAATGCCAGATATGGACGGATGGAACAACCAGAAACTAGACTTCATAACAATGCATTATGATAAAGACACACAAATGAAAACTAAGCACATTTTATCTTTAAATTCAGTTAATTTTTGTTTGTTTTGTAAACTCTTATTACAGTTTCAATTATTTAATTTTTTTGCAAGGTGATTCAATCTTCACCAGCAATTTGCAAGGTGATGTTTTTATTTTTATTTCAGTAAACCAATTTCTTATTATTTTTTTATTTTACTTCTAGTTTTTGTCATTTCTTTAGTTTTCGTTAACGATAATAACCTTGGTGTGGATGCGTAGTGAGAGCCAGGAAAGGGACCTAAACGGCAGATGAATACCTTGAATGTTTTTATCATACTTGCAGGTATCGAAACCCAATAAAATGGATGCTAACCAGGCCGCAAAGTTTCTAAAGTGCGAATAATAATGCGATAAACAAAAAGTTAGCTCCGCAATTATCTGTTAGTGGATTAGCATGACTGTGCCCAGCACTCAGGTAGAAATACCTGCTTGTGCCATTTTAATCAGATGAGCATTCTGACATAGCAGCTCTTTGTTTATATGATGAATCCTCACAGTGCAGAATAATTTCTACAGTTGTTTTATGACAAACTGGCTCTGCCTCTTTGCTTTCTATTACAACATATTTCTGTGAATCACAATCTCTTCAATATCTTCTTTCACCACAGGCCCTAAAAAGAGGATGCTTGACATCAATCATGCTCGATTCATCTCAATCTGACAACCACAGTACAAAATCCTCACACTTGTTGGCAAACGCACAGTTAAAGCTACTTTTTTTAAAAAACTTATTTGCAAACCAATTAAAAGCAAACATGGGACAGCTGTAAGAGGGGTCCTCCTCAGCACGCTTACGGTAACATTGAGTATTTCCAGAACAAAACGTTCATGGACATTTAGAGCTCCAGAGTGCTTCTGCTCTGCTATAATCTAACAACCAGACCGCAGAGAGCTTTACTTACCATTTATCACTTACAGCCTTCAATACCGTCTCATTATTAGCTAACATATAGTTAATTACAGTCTGATTCTGCCCACTGAGATGAAGACAGGGTTGGGATTGCCAAACAGTGGGATTTTTATGTCTAAATGTACAAAGTGCAAGCAGTTACATTATTCAAAAACAGCTAAGGAAAGAAGGAAGAGCTGGAGAGAGGTAGAATTAATAAAATGCTGCAGGGTATAGACAACAGTGAGATTTCTAACAAAGCCTTCCTTTCTGTTGTACTTTGTTTAAAATGGTTAGGCTGTAAAATTATTTTGGTGTTACTTTATTTTACTAGCGCTCAGTAGCTGTCATGGCTGGACTTTCTGGCAGTGTCAGTGTGACCACAGATGGGTGTCACTGCATTAGTCAAACACATCATGGTCAGAAAACATGTCCTGAAGCAACATCACAGGACAGTTTGAAAACTTGGCAGCTTTTATTTAACTCAAGGCTGCATCTTCAGGTCCAGTGCTCTCCACAATTACTGGCAACCAAAAAAAAGTTAATTCACGATTTATGACAGAAGCCTAAACTATTACTGAAAAACATGGGAAAAAAATCTACTTTTACATTAATGGAGGGAGGAAAATACCTTAAAATACATGCATGCATGCACACAATAACATGAGCTCAACTCAGAGTGATAAAACATTACATACATTAGAGAAAGCGAATGTGTGTGGACAGCTGAATATTTGGCAGAATGCACAGGGACACACAAGAAAAACAAGACATTGTGAAGTTTTGGCATGTTAATTATCTGTCTGGCACTGACACTCTGAAGTGGCTGTGTAGTTAATGAACCACTTAAAGATCACTGGTGCTAAACAATAAATAGAAAAAAAAAACACTAGAATCCCCTGGAATTTATAGTTTTGTTTGTTTAATTTTTTACTTTTTTGTTAATTGAGGCCATGTTGCCTCTGGATGTGTTTGAATAAGAATAACACTAGTACAACAAACCAAGAGCTTTAATTTACAAGTTGGTCCAGGCACAGATACTGGTATTTACCAAAGGCAATACAACAGAATTGAGTGACTGTTCAAATTTACTCGGCTATAACAGAGCAAACAAGAGAAACCAATGGCCATATTGTAACTTCAAATCCCATTTTGGCATAAACTGCAAACAAACAATGAAATGTTGCAAAAACAGAAGAAATATTTGAGGCTCTTAAAGCCTGTATATATATATATATATATATATATATATATATATATATATATATATATATATATATATATATATATATATATATATTTAGGACTATAAGGCGCATTTAAAATCCTTATTTTTTTCTCAAAAATTGATGCGCATAATAATCCGGTGCCTTATATGCCTTATATGTGGTTAAAGTTGTGCTTAATGAACAATTTTATGTGGTACAATGTGCTCAAAAATCTGTTAAAATTTGTAAGTACGATTTTGGTAAGCAATGAAGCTCTGCTCAATGGATGTTCGGAGCATTACCCCTGATCTGACTGTAATGTTGAAACTAGAAGTGCATTCATGTAAAGGCCCCCACATACTCGGGCGTAGTTCACTCCGCGGAGGTCCGCGTGTACTCAAGGCGGACTCTGCGCATACAGGTATGTCACACTATAAACTTCTCGGAGGCAAGAAGTCTTCACATCGAACTGTTTTATATGTGACACTGAGCTTGATGCACTGAGGTGCTCCAAGCAGGCGGTTGTAAGGACGCGCTACAATACAGTCCCTCTCTGTTCTCACTGACAGGTGGGAGGCTGCTGGAAAAGAAACAGCTCTAGGTGCTCAGCTAGCTAATCACACATTTTACCATCCGTTCCGCCGCTTCGTCCCACTGGTAGAAAGTGTGGGAAAGGTAGGAATTTGCCACAAGAAATGTAGGCAGTAGTACGCTCGACTATGAAGGATAAAACGTCCTTGGAGAGTCAATGCAGACTCCGCCAAGCTCACAGTATGTCTACAGTACGCCCGAGTATGTGGGAGCCTTTAGGCAGCCCTCGCCCCGAGTACGCCCTAGCAACAATAAACCTGGTAAGTTAATTCAATATAAAAGTTAACTTAAGTTTGGGCTTATGTTAGAAACAGGGCAGCGTAGTCCAAGTACTCTGTCCTCCCGACAGAGACGGATAGCTCTACCTCTCAGGAGAGAGATGTGTACGTGAAGGGCCGGAGTGATATTACACACTTGGGAAGAATATTTAGTGAGCCTTATAATCTGGTGCGCCTTATGGTCCGAAAAATACAGTACTGTTGGATATGCTTAACAGTATAAACATACAACAAGGCTTTTAAAACCGTTCTAAACCACTAAAATCTGCGGCCAGTGTTGGGTTTAAAGTGTTTCTAGTTATTTGTCACAGAAAGAGCTAAAGTAACCAAAGTTTTCTCTAGATTGCTGCCCACTGCTATCCAGCTGCCCCCTCCTTTAAAAGAAAGACAGATTTGGCTTTTTGGAAATGGACAGTCAGTGTCAGTAATGACTCTTTTTAAGGCAATACGGTTAAGAAGTACATCTGCCTAGCAAAAATCTGAATGTCCAGTAAGCAGAAACTGTCTCCCTGAGCATTTAATACCAACTTATTATATTTGGGTAAAAATCAAAATATCAATAAATCATTGTTATAGATAACATTATTATGAGTGCAATGGTATGCTACTTCAAACATCAGCGATAACACTGGTGTATAGCAACAAAGATAGGTCAAAATAATTGAATCAATTCAGTTTACAGCATATCTTTAATGTAAAAATCAGATGTAAGGACTGGGGCTGCAAATTACAACATATTAGAATGGGATGAAAAAAATTTGAATAGTAAAAACAGTGTTGTCTTTCACTGACCTTTATTTCAATGCAGTTCATCCTCACAACAGCTAAGATATTCTGGCATTGAAAACACCAAGCGATAAAACTTTCCATGTGTTACTTTGTCACTGTCTCCCTGTGAACATAATAAAGGATCTGCTGTAGTAGTAGTAGTAACTTTATTTGTCCCAATATGGGCAATTTTTGGGCTGTTACGTTAAAGTCTCAACACGTTCTCCATCTGGGACAGGTCACGAGTGCAGGTGCCTCAGTCCACTGTTTGGGCCTTCTTCCAAATCCATGCTTTCATAATGTCCACTGTGCGATTTTTATACAGCTATTTTTTTAAATAAAAATTTTATGGATTTTTCAAGTGTGAATGATCTTTACTAGGGTCACTTTTACAAGCCAGTCCCATCACATAGCCTGGCGGTGGCTCATATTCCTCATAACAAAGTGGTTTATCTAGAGTAGACAGCCTCCAAATAGAAACAAAACATATAGGACACACACTTTCAGTGTGTACCATACGATATTTATTTGTATAGTGCTTTAAAAACAACACGTGGTTGACCAAAGTGCTGCACAACAATTAAAAAGTAAAAAAAAAATGTAAGAAGCACGTACTCCTAAAAAGACCAACACAGAAGGCTTTTAGATAAAGGATATTGTTTAAAATCCCATGATTTCTTCCATTAATACACAAATGGTACAAAACATTTCCACAATCGTTCCATGATTGTGAATTACTTAAAATGTTAAACAAAGCAGCTCACCCCCTTCAAACACTCTAAATAGCAACGGAAATATGCACAGAGCTGCTGTAAGGAGGGTTTGAATGCCCTGCTGCCAATAAAGATCCATATCCAATATTGAGAAGGGAACAAATCATTTTCAACATGTGATTTTAAATACAAATTAAACAAATACTGGTAATTTCATTTTCCCCCCAAATAGATATTTGTTTTATATTGTTTATTGTTTTTCAAGAGATAAGAGCTGCCTTATTTCCAATAAGAAACACTGGTTTCTTGGTTGAATAAAAAGTATCTGAAATCTGAATCTGCAAGTGTTATGAATATTTTTTGGCTTGACTGCATTTGCCAAAACTGTGAACAAGGACGTATGTACAATCTGGAAGTTACCGTCCGTTCCAGCAATGCATCTCTAATATTCCCTGGAATCATAACATAGTAACATCAGGCAAGCTCTGCAATTGACGGCAATCTTTACTTTGATTCACTTTCTTTGAAGCAGGTTAATGGAGCAGAATTGCTGCAAAAGTTGTGGGAAATAGTTTTTGCTCAGTCCTCTGAGACTTGTTACCATCCACCGGTTGGGATACAACAAGTTGCTTAAATGCCCGACCTTGGTGCCTTTGAGAACCACCATCCTCTGAGCCAAATATGATTTCCCCATGTGGGTCAGCAGCTCTAACACAAGCCGTAAAGCAGCCAATACAAATATCTGTCTTGCAGTAGAGATTAAAAATGAAGCTTCACAGAAAGCATGCATGTGAAAACCCATGGAGGGGCTTCATCACAGATAAGAGCAATATTTCAAATAAAAGAAGAAGAAAAAAAACAGGACAGAGCTTGATAATTATCTGTCCCTAGTGTTTTCCTTCAAAGAGATCAAAGAGACGGGGCTGGGATATTTACCCAGCTGAGGAAAGATTCTTAATGAAGATAAACTTAAGACAAATGACAGCGTGTGTGTGTGTGTGTGTGTGGTGTGTGTGTGTGTGTTTAAAACCATATTTTTGCAACTTTGGTCCAATGGGATCTCTTTGCAGCTAAAGAAAACCACATGGGACGTGTGATTCCTGTCACGTAAAACCTCGGGGGAGACGTAGCACCAAAGCTCTGTATTGATCAGGGGAAAAAAACATTTCTTCTTGAGGAAAGAAACATGTTGCAGCTGACCAGAGAGAAACTCTAGCAGCTTTGACATTTCTGTATTTTTTTTACCTAGAAAAATTGATTTAGTATAGAAAAAAAAAAAAAAACATCAACAAAATTATGGTTAAAGCGTAAAAAAGTCTCACAGTTTTAGAAACCTTAAACAAGCAACATAATACATCCAGTTCATTTTGCAGCAAGGAGGGCCTCAATATAGGAAAGAAAAGCTAAAGCAGATTACAGTTACCCAGCTCTAGCTTGTTCTTTTCAGTTTTAAACCTCTGCATGTCAAGGAATACGCAGGATTATACTATTCATACTGTGCTTACAAAAGGTATGCTTTGCTTACCATATAAGAGATACAGACACAAACTGTTCACACAGCAAGCAAAGCCAGCTGCATAAAATATTAATCAAAGGTGATTAAGACAGCTTAAAACTACCATCTCTGTAACAGCATTGTAATCAATGGTAAAGTCTAGTAAAGACTGGTGTAGTAAGTCTAGTAAAGTAAAGTCTTATTTTATTGTACACCCTTTAGGTAAGGGTGCCTCGTCTCACTATTAGGGCTGAAACAATTAATCGGATTAATCGCGATTAATCCATTATTCAAATACTCATTTAGTAACTGAATAATCGCTAACTGGAGTATACAGACTCTAAAACAGGTCATTTGCTGAAAGATTAACCCACTCAGCAGTAATGAAGCAAAAGCTGTAGAAAAAATATTTACGTTTTGCATTTAAAGGAAAACACCTTCTTTGTCGGTATGCTCTATCCAGAACTCCTCCAAGTTCTTTTTGCTACCCGAAAACTAATAAGTAAATCAAAAACAACAAAAAATAAAATAGTCAACAGCTTAATCAATTAGCAAAAATAATCATTAGCTGCAACCGTACTTATGTTGTTCACTACTACCCGAACAGAGATATATATATATCTCTGTTTTATATATATATATATATATATATATATATATATATATATATATAAGGACCTTAATAATTACATGGCAATGTTGTGATGACTGAATTGAGTTTTTTCTACATCTCTTTTCCAATTATAAACCATTTGAAATGTGCAAAATTTTTTTTTAGTTCAAAACACTTGTTTATTGAGTCATGCTAATTTACCAAGAGTATCTCTTTTTAAAATAATCGATAAATCTAAAACAAAAATGATCAATACATTAATCAATTACTAAAATAATCGATAGCTCCAGCCCTAGTCACTATATATACAATTAATGACCATCATTGGCTAGCAAGCTTGTGAAATTAAACTGTATCGCTTCATGTTAGTTCTTTATTAATTTCAATCTAACATACCTAAAAGTAAATCTGATGTTTCCTCAAATGTATTATGTTGGGCAGAGCAGCAATTTCTTTTTAAATAAAGGCCTTAAAATACATTAATTTATATATGCATTATACATATCAATTTTTTAAGGTGTGCCAAAAAAAAAAACAACACAAACAATAAACAAGTAAAAATATGTTTTAAAAGCATGTCGACGACAAATGGAATGTGCTCAATATAAAGGGCTTTATTCAATGTGAGATGTTTAAACTGACAATACTATCAAAGATAAATTTCCACTTCAATCTTCACAAATTTTAATCTAATTAGCTGGAAGCTCAGCGTATTCTAAAACTCCTAAACAAACCACTCGCTAATTCCCGAGTGTGCAGACTGTTAATCATGCGAGAAGAGCCCAAATGGCAGCAGCAGAACAAAATAAGCTCGACAAGAAAGTGACATTACATTGTAAGCAAACAAACGACTCATTTACAAAGAAAAACAGCTCCGCATCTTGTAACTCTTTAAATAAATGTGATCTTTTTGCCCTAAGTCACCCTGGATCACAGTGATATCAGGTACTACGCATCACAATTGCTCAGGTTTAGAGAAAGCAACAGTTGACTGCTAATCACATTGAAGGGGATGAAAAGTTAGAAAACTACAGGAGATTGCTGTTTGCTGCAGAGCTTACAGACTCTTGGAGATGTCAATTGACCAAAAATGTCAACTGACTATATTCTCAACGTTGCATATATATTCTCAATAAGAGTTAAGACTTATTTTAGGTCATACTTATAATTATATAGATTGAATCTGTGCATCTAAATCACCTGGAGGACATTTTTTGTATAGATTGCCACTGACACAAAAAAACTCTGTACCCTGGAGCTAATTCTGAGAATTTTTTATTTTTATTTTACTGGTAACATTTTATTATAAACAAGCTTCCAAATTGCTAGTCAAAACAGGTGATAGTAAAGTAATCTTTTCATAGACCATTTCAGAAATGATCAAAATCGATAACTGAGGGTAAGAGCTTTGTAAAATTGGCAATTGTGATCGGCCTAAAAAACTAATCAGCATCTGTAGCTTGCAGTGACACAGATTCTGGTTCTTCAACACGGTAGGCCATGGCAAGGTGGTTGTGTGGTGGGAACTGGAAAAGGCACTATCTGTCAGGTGGAGCCACTTAGGATTTACTTCACCATCCAATATAAAAATGAAAAAACATTTTCATTTCTACAAGTCTCAATCATGTTATCATTTGACGAAAAAAAACAACCTTAATTGAACAAAATTTGATCCTCAGATTGTAGGTTTGATTCCACCAACATGGGGGAGGAAGATATGCATGGTGCTGACTGCAAAACTGTTAAATTAATTTAGCTCATTAACCATTGAAAAAAACATGACTGTTCTCTCATTATCCAGAAATAAAATCAATCATTTTAAACTCATTGGCTTCTTCAAACCAATAAGACAAGTTCTGTCTGGAAACCAAATATTGACAATCACTAAAATCCAATAATATATTAAATAGGTAATTATAAGCAATGAGACATGATCCCTAATTCGACAGATTCACTGAACTCACACAGGGTAGCAGTTTTGCAACCCCGCTTTTAAGATTGCTTCATGCTGGGAACCGAAAGGTTTTGTCTCACTGTAAGTGCCTCAGTCTTTCACGACTGCTTAAATCTGTTCTATAGAAATCTAAATCCATAGTCAGATGGACTGGCTGCAAGGCAATTACTGCCAAGTGATTCCTACTGCGTCTCTTTGTCACTCTAATACTTGAAATTTGTTTTTTATTAGATAAATGTCAAGAGGAATTAGAGCCTTCATTTATTTCGTGCGACATCGCCTGCCTCTCTAAGCTTATCTCAGGCAACTTTCTCTTCCCGCTGCTGTTGGTCCCTTCACCTTCTCGGGGATGACAAACAACCAAAACACCGAGACAAAAGCTTCCCGTGAGGCTCCTGGACTAAAACAACTAAGCAAGGATAAATCAAAATGACGTGTATCGAGCCACGGTGGGGAATAAACAGAACGTAGAGACGATTTAAACCGAAGCATTTGGTTTGGTTCCTCAGCGCGAGTCACGTGATGCGTCAGGATCGAAGCTGCAGAAGTTGCAGAGGGAAGGCTGAGTGAAATCCTCTAGGGGGATAAACTGTCTCCAGATCAGAGTCACAGATAAGAACTGAGAAAGTGTGCACCTCCGGATGCACAGAGGCAACAACAACACGTCAGGCTTTGAGATTTCCTGTAAGGTACCGAAAAACACTGACCCTTTGTCTCCTAATTATGATATAAAATCCCTGTCCAAAGAAGTCTTCTCTGGAAAGTGCCACTGCTCACAAAAAAAAGGACATCAGATCATAAAAAACACAAACTGATACGCTTACAACAGCAGTAAATGCTTGCAAGTAAGAGCTCACTAGAAATCTCCTTCTATTGTAAGTTTGCTGTCATATAAACCTCTAAAATGAATGTTAACGTGTGATTTAAAGACTGGACCGATCCAATATCTTTACGGGCCCAATACTGACACCATTCTTTGGATATAAGCCAGAGGCTGCAGGTATAGACACCATGGCTGCTGAAGGTCACATTTTTACTGAGGTTTAAGCATACAGCCAAAATACTAAGGCACACTTAGATACTAAAATATACAGAAAGATCGCATACATTTTATGGTTATATTTTTTATGAGTATCTGTAGACGTATTTGTCAGATTTGCTGGATTACTCTAAGTGTCTAGGCGGAGCTTATCACTGTGTTGCCAACTTATATTTAGTGAGTATTCAGACCCTCCAGTAACTGGCAATTAGCAGCTATTTGCGGTGATTTTGGAGGCTTTGATCAGGGTTGAGGTTGAGGCATGAAAGTAAAACAAGAATTGACAGAATAAATTTAAGTTTTTAAATTGGTTTTTTTGGTTTATTTTGTTTGTTTTTTTACAAATTTTTCATCTCCAGTATCATTATTCCTTTATCCTCACTCTAAAATAAACTGTTTTTCTAGCATAATTAGATGTATTGATGTTTCTTATTAATTTTAATAATGCTGAGAAACTTGGGGGGAAAAAAACTGAAGAAAAGTTATTTTACAATTTCCTGTTGTCATGAAAAATCCCACTTAAAATGGCTAAAATCCCATACTAGAGTATACTACCAAAGCTGAACGTCTTTACACTGTTTGAACGGGTTTGCCCTGAGAGAACCTAGACAAAGAATCATTGTCTGGGGAGACAGACAAGTCTAAAATGAAATTATTTGGACAAAAGAACAAGAGGAGATGTCTTAAACCCAATACAGCATGCCAAGAAAGAAAACACATAATAACTGAAGGATAAAGCTAGAAGCTGATGTAGGGAGGCTTTGCTGCCGCAGGACCAGGTCAGCTCAACGTCCCAGAATGCACTATGAATCTTAATGTGTATCGGAGGGTGCTTGAGGGACATTTGAAAGGATTTCCAGGGTTAGCTAATGAAAAAAAGTTGCTTTTCCTGTTAAAAAAAGAGCTACGATCTCACATTATTTCTGATATGATATGCTACAAACACAGCAATATAATCACGCAGATGGGTCCAATAGTTTGCCAGAAAGCAGATGGACCTTTCCTAAATGGAGGAGTCAATTTCCAAGATGGGCTACGATGCCAGCTCTTCAGGAAATGGGTTTAATCATATTAGATAATGTAAGAATTGTGAGATAAAAATCTTAAGAGTGCGTTCAACAAGCTCTGTGCGTGTCTGTGTGTTGTCTCCATCTATCCAGTGTAACAAACCTGAATGACAACTCAGCCAAAGGACAGACAAAATTCAAATTTGCTACAACTACGGTTCCAATTTGTCTGCTTAAGTTGAGATTGTAACGATCTTTGTGTGCCTTTCCCTGCCTTTCAGTGTGTCTTTTTGGGTGCATCTCTGCCTGGATCCTGGCTGCCAGAATAACGATGCCAACACAGAAATCATCCGACTTCTTGATATCATTTCCGTGCCAAGCTGGGGGGAGGGGGGGGGGGGGGGGGGGGGGACCAGTCAAACTCCATGCAGAAGTTATATTCCCACGAGCGCTCACAGACAAACGCCACTAATCGGCTCATCACACTCAACTTCAGCTACCGCAGAACTAAAATTAAACGCAATCCCGGGCCATATGATTTTATCTTCTGTCCTGGCCTCATGGGGAAGCGTGGAAATAACCACACACAAACGCCTCATTGTGCTTTCAGTCACACGCACCGGCAAACTTTGGGAAAATACAAGACGACGCTTGTGAAGACAATTAAAAGGCATGAAATCACTGGGCACACAGCTGTGGAGGAGGCAGCGATAAGGCAAGAAGATAAGATCGAAAGAGGGGAATGAAAGATGAGAAGAGAGGCTAAAACAAGCAGGAGAAATAAAAGAGTGAACACATCCTAATCTAAGAACTGAGAAGAAGTAGAAGGTTAGTCAACCTGAGGTGACTTCTGTTATCAGCTTCCTCCAAACGCGAGGCTTTGTCAGCTCTCTTCATAACGCCGCCTGCAGCAGCAGCAGCTCCCAGTGGCTGTCACGGCTGAACTTTCTGGCGGTGTCAGTGAGACCACAGATGGGTTTCACTGCATCACTCAAACACATGACGGCCAGAAAACATGTCCTGAAGCAACCTCACAGGACAGTTTGAAAACTTGGCAGCTTTTATTAAAGTCCAAGCTGCATCTTTAGGACGGCGTGACAAAACATTGTCAGGAAGAAGCCACCAGAGTTTAAATCTACTGGTCCTGAAGTAGTGCATGACGCCAACCACTAAAAAAGTTCCCAGAGCCTGTGGAAGAGAATCAGGTCCACAGCGTTCAGACATCTGGCCACTTGTTTTTGACCGTTATATCACAATGATTTCAGCTTTGTGGCAAAGGTTACCACGTTTTTATTTAAAATTCCCTGGTACTTTAAAGCTCAAACGATGATTTTCCTGGCATGCCTCCCAAATAACAAACGGGATGTATGGAAATGTTGGTGGCTACAAGATAACGAGTTTTACTGAACTTCTCTAACAGTCAGGTTTAGAACGTTTTTACCTCCCTTAGCATCTCCATAAGTAAGCGAGATGGCAGCATAAATGTAGGCAGTCTTTCCCCTTTTGATGAGTGGCTAAGAGAAATCAATGTCTTTATTACATATTTTTATATCCCAGGGAAACACTACAGCAAATGCTGCTAATTACCTCTGATCAACTTAAAAACATGTGGAACAGGTGATCTAGAAAAAAAAAAGTAGTTTTCCCAACTGAACACAGCGATCCAAATTAAAGTTGTTTTTTAATGTTCAGTGTCAAATTAAGTTAACATAATCAGATATCAATTTATTTTACATTATATATTTATTTGGTTGATTCTGATTGATTCACAGTGCAGAGGTGCCAATAATTGTGCAATGGATCATGTAAAATAAAACAAGCCCTCCCAAATCCAGACGTTCTCCTACAGCCATCAAGCAATCTACATGAAATAATCAAAAGTTCACAGAGAGAAAATTTGAAATTAAAGTCTGAAACTCAGACAACCAAAAGGTTCTGGAAAGGTAATTATGAAGACAGCAGGCGGAGAGCGAGCGAGCACGTAAACGAAGCAATGATGTTTTGTTGTTTTTTTGCTCCTCTGTGGACCGCCAGGTTTAAACTGTAGCTACTCTGTTCCTGAAACCAGATGAGATGAAATGTCACTGGCGTTCATCTGGGACTCCCGACTCATTACCAGCCCATCGGCTCTGCAATCGAAGAGTTGAGACGGCAAACCGGGGGAACAAAGCCGCGTGGATTCGGCGGCTCAACCGGCATGCAGCGTGCAATTAACTCTATAATGTGTTTACAAATGAGGTCTACCTAGCCACAATCTCCAGAGTGTGTGACGCTGAGCTATTTGTATGCGGGTTGAGGAGCTTCTGCGCGGATACACGACTGCTGAGTGAAAATTATAACAGCAAAATGACCTTGGGATTGAAAACATAAATGTGGAATGTTATTTTGGAGAAGAAACTCCTTTTTAGCATAAAATCCTTTTTAGAGATGAGTTACAACAGTTTTGCATATGAAATAAGACAGGCTAAAAGCATTTGCTAATGCACTAGAGTGAAAGGACAGGTGTGGTTACAAAGCCCGACTGTGTCCGTCCTCTGAGGAGGATTTCAAAAGCTCCTAATCAGGCACAAAGTGATATGATAATGTTCATCTGAAATACATGCTGGCAGCCACGCGACTTCAGTTTTAGCACCGGAGAGAGCCTTCTCATAGAAACTCAAACATGTCTCGGTTCATTACACTCCTCTCCTCTTTCTGCATCTTTCCATCCATCCGTCTGAGTCCATTTGATCGGCTGAACAGTTCAGAGGGCTCGCATATCCTCTAAAGAAGGGTGCATGGCAGCTTCAGCTTGTCTGACATGTGAAAATGGCTCATAATCTACCCTGAAATTACCCACGTGTAAATGGGCCCCTGATGAGAGCACACGTTACTTGTTAAAGCAAAAAAAAAAAAAAAAGAGCATTTATCTGGCCATAGGGTTTGTTTTCTTTCACAGCCAGGGCATTTATTATGTTTTGGATGGTTTGCTTTCTCCTCAGATCAGCGGCTGATTATCAGGTAGTCAGCACAGGTCTCGCAGAAAATTGCAATTATTTTAAAATGTTAAATAAATACCTTGCATTATTGGAGTCCTTTGGATGATGTGTGGTTAAAGCTGTGGAAACTCGAGTATTATCTGCAGCTTTGACAGAACACTTTGCAGATTTCCCTGATGCAATGTGCAGTAATAGACGGTAAAGATTTGCAGGTGCATCTCAATAAATTTGAATGTCAGCAAAAGGAGATTGAGCCCGAGCCAGCGAACGAATGCTGGCACTGTGCAGTACATGGCCATACTTCTCATTTCGTGGTTCTTATATTAAAAATTATTTTAGCGGTTTTAGATAATGTTTCCTGTCTTTAAGAAACTGAACATTGGCTTTTTATTATGAGCAAGCTAAAATAATCAAAATGAACAGAAATAAAAATCTGAAATATATCCCTCTGGATGTCATGAATTTACATACCTGGTTCAATATTCAACTTGAAACACTCAAATTAACTTTTTAAGGATACTCTAATTATTCAGGTGCACCTGTAAAATTTAAAACAAATAATTCAGCAGTTTCAGTACCAAGGTTTGCTATTTTGCTCAATCTTTGGTGTTTTTTTTGTTTTGGGTTTCTTGATGGAGAGAAAAATCTAAGAAAAAAAAAGGAAGCTTCTTTCGTTCTACTTCACCGAATTGCACAAGAAAATAATAACGATTTTGTGCCACACTGAGAAGTCTCTGCTCCTTGGTGAGTTGCTTACTGAAAATTGTGTGACTTCCCCCACATCGAGTCTGCACTCCGCCGCAGTGGAGCAAACAAAAAGGAGCTGGAAAAACCCCATTGCATTTATCTGTAAAGCTATTGTTGACCAGTTTCTCAGCCAACGCAAAGTCAAAGAATAAGGATATAAAACCTAAGCGATGATGACGCCTGTTGGCTCTGATGCTGTATGGAAGCTGAGGGCTGATTAGTTGGTTGTGAACCTAAGACAACCCAAGAGGCAAAAGTGGAAAGCCCTGAAAACATAACGTTAAACTAAACAATTGTAATTATTTTGACTAATTTTACTACACCACAGCTGAGTCTGTTTCCGCAGCAGAGCCGGCTCCCTGCAAATGCAAGCCTTTGTCAGCTCTGTATGTAACGGTGCCTGGAGCTGCAGTATTAGCAGCTCGTAGCAGTCGTCAGAGCTGAACTTACCGGCAGTGTTAGCGTGATCAGAGAAAGGTTTCACTGCAAGATGGAGGAGCAACTGGGAAGAACAGAGATCAAACCTGACATACTCAGAGAACTTGTCCTGAAGCAACATCATAGAGAAGATTTTGAAAACTGTGCAAGCATCGGTTTCAGTCAAATGACAGATGACACCTTTTAACGGACAGACCATTGATGAAGCTGATGCCTCCATGTTGTGTTTTCTTCAAGAAAGGACTCCCATGACTCACAGCTTTTATTTATTTTATATGGATAAAAAACAAAAGTTCTGCCACTGGACATTCAAAGAGCTCTTATGGAGCTGACGAAGTCCCATACAGATGTGAGCTTGAATAAATGAGATTGGCTTTGCAGAAACTGAGGTGTGGGGTAGAATCAAATGGGCCAAACAGTACTGCGCAAAAGAGATCCCAAATCTCCAATTCCAGAGGCTAAAATACATTGGTAACATGTAAGGCACGTAGGAAAATACAGTAATATTATTTTTCATTTTTAACAATCTAAACCAAAGTCGTCTGGCTGTTGACTACCAGCAATTACCATTGCTGAAGTTGAGTGATATATTCTCTCTCTCAGCGGACTTCAGAGCAACCCTTCCAGTGTGTTAATGATGGGAAATGCTGGGCATCAAAGTGATATTCAAACTAAGCCCTGCAGTCAGGTGGTCTTAGATAACATCTGTCACGACTACATCCCAAGCTTGGGGTAGAAAAACGGCTTACTTTTACTTTAGCCGACCCATGAGGCTCAGACGTGGAACAGTGGTGGGCTGTTTCAGCCACCATTACTGCCTCTTTCCTTTCAAAAATCACAGTGAAAGGAGCAGAAGGTATCCAAGTTCATGCTTAGAATAGTTTATCAAAGAGGCTCATGTCTCCTTCCTCTTCTCCGAACCCCCAACCGCTAGTGGGAGATGTTCCCTCACAGTGAGCCTCGTCCTGCTAAAGGTTTCTTCTTGCTAAAAGCGAGTGGTTCCTTCCCACTGTGGCCAAATGCTTGCTCAGGAGGATGCATTGCTGCAGAACCTTTGACTTGATGCAATCGGTTGGACTTCTTTAAATATATGAGCTTTTACTAAATGTAATTTTGTGATCAATTGATTAGGCCAAACTGTTTAATTGGATATTAATCTGAGTTAATGTTAATCAGATTTGGCTAAATGTGAACCTAAATGGGTCCTATTTAATTGGATTTTTATTGAACCTGGGATCGCTGTCTGCTGCACTGTCTCCCTTTTCTGTGACAAATCTAAAGGCGCAATAACAGCAATAACCCAAACAAGAGAAGCCCAGGTCTTAGACAGCACCAATATACAAGATACACAGAACAACAGAAGGCAGGTGTGTGGAGAACCATAGCAGTTCGATTTATGCAGCAAAAATAAATGATTTTTGAAACTTCAGCAATGGCCAACACTAACAGGTCCATTATTAATATATAGCAGCAACAGGGATAACAAGAAAACCTGCCAAAGCTTTTATTCCAAGATAAGTAAGGCTTTGGCACCATTGATTTTTTTTTTACTTTATAGAACATAATTCTGCTTTTTTCTTTAAAAACATTTCTAGTAAATACAGCAACCTTCCGGTTAATTGGAATATACGCTCTGGTGAAGAAGTACCTTTTAAAAGTAACAACATTTAAGCAGGCAACATATGGATATAGATATTTCAATAACTAAATTCACTAACTGAAACCCATTACACCCACCCACACACACACACAGGTTTCAGTCAGTGAGAAAAATTAATGAACTTTCAATAATATCCAAATTTTTGGAGATGCACATGTATACGCAGTTTTCTGTAAACCAAAGTATTCAATCAACAAAATGTTTGTCTTTGAAATAAAATGATCAATATCACATTTAAGTTTCAGAGATAAGTTGAATATCACTGTTTAGATTTTTGCAAAACTCATAACTTATAAGTTTATAATTTACAGTTAAATGTTTATGATAATAAACATTTAACTGTAACCACATCTCAAGCTATAGGATGGGATTTGTCCATAATAAGAGCTCACAAATTGCCTGATGAGTATTGCAGCACAAATAGCAAATATAACAAAACTAGACTAATTTATCTACCAAAACAAAAATGTTAATATTCAGAATGCTGACTAGGTGAGTAAACCTAGTGAGGTTGTAGATTGAAGCAGGAAAATGGCCCCTTCAAGGTATTTTAGCAGATTGAGAAGGGCAATTAAAATGACACACTCATGATCTAACAGGGAAGAGAACATTTTTGAAGACTAATAACTTCACCAGACTAGGTTTCACAACAAAGCATGACAGGACCCACCAGAAACAGAGAGCCCTAATGGAATAACATACCCCCCTTCAAATAAAGAGAGGGATGTGTAAAAGGGATGAGGTGAAAACTGGCCAGATAATGACGACCCATAATGCATTTTGGGGCGAAACTGGCTTAACAGTAATCTCGCATACAGAAATGGCCGGAACGGATAAAGTGAAAAGGATCTAAAGGTAGATCCATAAAGAGGAAAGAGGAGTTTAGGTATAGGGGATATAGATGGAGAGAGCATGTATGTGTCAGAGAGGAGACGAGTTAACAAGCACTGCTAAAAGAGAACGAGGGAAGAAGACAATGAGTAGAAGAGAAAAAAGTGAGGTGGAGCAGACAGCAGCTGTCCTACCATGTCAATGAGGCTCTCCTGGATCCGGTTCAGTGTGGTTCTCAGTCGGCTGCTGATAAGGCCCAGACCTGATGACTCATACTGTGGAAGGCACACACACACACACACACACACACACACACACACACATACATGGTGAGAGTCTGCACAGCGCACTGGCATCTTACTTTACAAGAACACACACAAACTGCAATAGTTGCTCTCTTCTCATGTCAACAGAAACAAGGGGGGTAGCTGCCGTCTGCCTCGAGCTGACTCTAATCCCAAAAGATGGAGGAGCAACTGGGAAGAACAGACATCAAAACCAAACAATCTCTGAATTGACAGCCCAGGGGGAAAAAAAAGAAACAATAATGGTATGGAGAGGGTAAAAGCACTGCAAACTCAACAAGAAAATTCTGCTCAATCGATGCGGAGATGTGCTTGGGTCGGGGAGAGCAAGTCACACGCATCCGAGGAGGCTCAAACGGACCAAACAACACATGTTGGCTAGACTTCTGGTTAAAAGGCTACTGCAGCCCACATGTTAGTCATCACGTGTCAGGATGTAATGCTTACCAAGCAGGCAGGGCCCACCACCCTGGCTGGGACTGCCTCTCTGCCACTATAGGTGGGCAGAGATGGGCTTGGGACGGGCTATAGATGGTCGGACAGGCAGCAGAAAGGAAAAACGAGAAGCAAAGACACACAAACTTTAAAAGCAACAATGTGGAGAAATTGCAACAAGACTGGAAAAAAACAAAACAAAAAAAACCCCCAAAACAAACAGAAGCAGATTAATGGAGGTAATGAGAGAAATAAATTGCACACCGTTATTGCCTCACACTTAAACAGCCTTTTAATTTAAGAGCAACACAACTCAGTCGAAATAAATTGGAATCTGCTAATGAGCAATCAGACCATACACTTGCTTCCTAAATCAAAAGACTGCGTTGAAAGTTCCACTAAATGTTGCTTGTATATCTCTCAGCTCTTTGATAGTCAATAATTAGGTTTGAACAGAATATACTAAAACAGAGGTTCGATTTAGCACAGGCTTCATTGAGTTTAAAACACCAAAAAACCTCAACTAAGCCCCCTTCACATAAAAATCTGCTGGAATGCGCATTTCTTCAGCAGGGTCTTGGACAGGAAGAGCTTTCTCCATTACACGTGATGAAGTGTGAAGGTTCCCACCCCATCCAAGTATGCATGAAGTATCCGTGGGGAGACTGTGGTAGTGCATTACTGTGGTGGAAGCATGGGTGGAGGAACATAGTACCTTATCCATGATGTTGGCCTGTCCTGCCTTCTAAAGGCTTGGCTTCCACACCCACACCTGGGTGGCACAAAGCCACTAAAGTGAGTGCTATGATCTTGGCGTCTTACCACTAGTCTAAGGGTCTGACCAAGGAGCTGAATCAAACAACTGATGATCTTCAAGCAAAAAAAAAAGAAGAAGATAAAAACAAGAAGAAAAAAAATATATCCACAGGCGGCTTCATTCAGCAAGGGTGAAACACGATGTGATGGGAGGGCCAAAGAAGAGTGGAAAAAAACCTATGTGCAGGATACCAAGAGTGCAGTAGGGTCACGATTGACTTCACCCTGAAATTAGGGTCGCCTGATTTGTCAACACTCAAATGATCATGAAGGTCCTAGAGGACATAGGGCAGGCATAATCCAGTGTAAAGACTGGGATAAGAGGAAAACAATCTCAGTTGTGAGTTTGAGACAATTTGACAAACTGTGCGTTCGGGGTTTTCACGACGCTCTGGTTGTAAGCCGAACATTAAAGGACCCAAGTTTACTTTCTGAAATCTGAGGCAATTTCGAGATTGACACACCAGGCAACATCCCTTAAAAACAGCCCTCTGTGAGTCATGAGCTGGGACAGAAAAATAACCTTTTTATGCGTTATTGCTCGTTTTTCAGGGAAGCCATTTTTCTATCGAAGTGTGTGACACTTTCTTGATCTATTTTCGCTTTTTCTGCTAAGTTCTCCAGCTCCCGTGTCTTGGTCTTAAACCTCAACTTTTTCTGCTCCCACATTTCTTACGTTCATCTTTCAGTTTGGAACTCTGTTGTGAAGGTCTTTTTTTTTCCTTTTTATAACCCTCTACTGTCTTTTTCCAGAGCAGACATATTAAAGTTATCCCCATGCAACTTCCCAGAGTTTTGAAACATTAATCACTTTTTTCCAAAGACGTGTAAATCTGCCTCTCCCATCCCCCGCAGCTGCCTGACTCATTACTGTTAACAGTGATGGAGAATCTGTGAGTGAGGCACATCGTGCATCTTTAGCGTATGTGTGACAGTGTCAAAGCGTGGTTATTTAGACAGATAATGGGCATATTTACTCTTTTACATATTAATGCCCGACCATTACTCTCTAACAGAGAAAAGTCAAGCAGCTCAATCTTGATTCCAGTGGTGTAAGAGAGAGCAAAGTGGGGGTCGCGGCAGCGGCAAATGTGCGGGGTAAATTTCCAGAAGCTCTTTAAAAATTCATAGAGACATTAACATTTTACTGTGTGTGTCTTTCAGTGAGACCCATTAATGAAAATAGGCAGGTTCCCAATATGACACTTTTCAAGACTGAATTAAAACGTTAAATTTAAAGAGGATTAAATTAAAAGCTGTGCTGATGGTTGACCCCACAAAAATAATTCTGGTAATACTTTGAGTGTAAATGAGAAAACGGAGGAAGGTTTTTCAGCTAAAGGAAGTCTGCCACAGGAAGTGCTTTTCATTTGTTCTCAGCACGTGAATTTGTCAGGAGAAGTAAGTGTGAACTATTATTATGAGCCCTAGATATGATGGTGTGTGCTTTAAGCCCAATACCAAGCATCTGTCTCCGAGACTCTTATTTTGAAGTAATAATGGAATAGGAATACCTTTATTGTCCCACAATGGGGAAATTCGGACGTGGAAGTGGCAAAAAAAAAAAAGAGTCTGGTACAGAGTACATCTATTCATATTGTTTATATTAAAAAAGGATAAAAACTTAAATTATAATTTATTTACACAAAATATTACCTCTCACATTCAGCAATGAATACATTATTCATACAATTATTTCATTTTATGATCAATATAAGTAATAACTTATCATTTAAAGACTACAAATAAACAGGAGGTGAAATGCAGGTCCAGACGAGCTGTGTGTGTGGTGATGTCACGAGTACACGAGTACGCTGCTGATCCAATACACAGAGATACGTTCTGCATGCTCCCGTTCTCCCCAAGTCCATACTTCCTGTGTTCTTGCCAAGAACGGACTTGACGAGAACGTGAGTCCGTACTGGCGTTCTTGTGAATTGAGAAACGGCCTGGGTTTCCTTCCTTGACCTGTTACCCTTGCAATTTGATCTCGGATAAGTGGAAGACAATGAATGAATGAATGAATGAATAAATGAATGAATGAACAGATGGCTAGTTTTATGAAAACTTTGTTTTCAATATATTTCGGCAGTTATCCAAACTTGTCATTAGATAAGCATAAAAAAGCACAATTTGTGGACTATTCAAACCTGGACTGGGTTAATCCCCCATTAAACACAAATGTACACACTTTACATGGACCAACAGTGGTCACACGCATGAAAAAAGGAAGCCAATGACAAGTCAGTTTTAAAGCCTGAGATTCCCTTAGTGCTCGCACACACACGCATGCACATCAACATGACTAAAATCCCCCCAAGGCATATACTTTGACTTTATCTTTTACATTCGGATGGGACAGAAGTCATTTCACTGTTATTATCACTTCCCCAGGGGCAAGAAATTGCTGTTTCTTTAAATTCAGTTTTTTTTCTTCCATTCCTTGAGAGGCATGGATAAATTAAGACGGCTTTTAATATCAGTGAAGAACTGGGCTGACCAACTTTAACCCTCAACTGAAACTTTTACCAACAAAGATGACTCAGCACTGGAGATCATCTAAAAAAATCATAAAGGAATTCATCTCTATTAAAGGAGTTTAGTTTAAACCATAAAAAAGCAACACCAACTCAGCCAACAATAGGTTCTTAATACTTTACACTAGGGAAGCAAACAAATAATCAACTTACGATTAATTGTCGATTAATGGTTAATGAGATTAAAGTTTGTTCTATCCAATTAAATGATCACGTCCACTTAGATGGACCTTCTTTCAGGCAGCCACCATCCAGAAGAGGGCGCTGCAGCTCATTCTAAGGTGGAGCCAGACCACAGTAGTAACATAAAAAAAGTAATGGCATAGGCAACGTGAAGCGGTCAAAATACAGTCCAGTGTGGGATTATTTTTGCACAGTTTAATGACAAGTATGCAAAATGCTTTTCGTGCAGTTCTTTTTTTAAATATAAACAATGAAAAAGTTCCTTAAGTTGTCAGCTAAACAGCTCCCATTCTGCTGGGCTGCATGGCAGAGCAGAGTCAACTTCTCAACCAAAACTCACTGATGTGCTCAAGAGGGCAAGGATGTGATGAAAAGTGGATGGCATTTTGCAAAAAAATTGTAAAATGACAAAAACATGATGTCAAAAGCATGGTTGATGAAGAGGGCTTTCGTGGGGATTATTAATGATTCATATATTTTATTCTGTTCAATTTATTTGTTTCTATTCAGTAATTTAATAGTTTAATAGTCTTTTAACAGTTTGTTACATTTTATAAATATCCAAGTTTGGTAATGTGTGAGAAAATCACAATTTTTGTTTATTCAGTCATTATTTAATACAGGTGGCACAAGAAACTGTTAAAATATAATGATGTGCCTCCTCCTAAAATTCAGCATATTGTATTAAAAAAAAGCCCTTCATGTTATGGAAATACCCTCTTGATACAAGAGAAAACTAGGTTTTAAGAAAATGGCCGCTTATCAATTAATCGTTAGTCGATCAATAAGATCAATCAGCTTTAGATTAACTTAATAATCAATAACTTTCATCCCTACTTTATCCCATTCAAAATTATACTTAGTTCTAGGGCCGGGCGATATGGCCTAAATATAAAATCACCAATTTTTACAGAATAAATGTAATTAACAATTTTAATAGATTTTTTTCTTAAAAAAACAAAACAAAACAAAAAACTAGAAACAATAAGGAAATCATTCAAATAAACTTTTTTATTTAAGACACCAAAAAAAAATTAAACCAAAATGAATTTCCCCATTGGGCTTGAAGCGCAAACCTTAAAATAAGGCAAAAATAAAAAGGTTCCGCTTGAACAAAGATGAGTGTCCCTATTGTGATTAATAGTGCAATAATTTGCCTTTCACAAAACTCAAACAGCTGCCTGTGCCTGTGAGACAGCGCTGAGGGAATAGGGAGTCCCACACAGCTCTAGCAGTTATCCTGAAACAGTAACGGTAGACAGATTGTTGCTTTGAAGTGAAGCTGCTAAATGGCCAAACACATAGAAAGGGGTCTGAAAAGTCCCCAAATATGAGTCACTATGTAGGAAACAATGGACTGTTGTCTCTAGTTTTCATTCTTTATTGACTGCAGAGCAGCGGCCAGTAGCTTCATTCACTAGCAGCTTTGCAGCGAGGCGGACAGGAGCTGGAGGAGTTGGTTTTTCAAAAGTAAATTTTAATGTTTCACAATATTTAAATTAATTTTAACCTCTGATTGTTATTAGAATAAGTGCACAAATATACAGTAGCCATGCTATATCATATGCGTTACATTGTTTTAACATATTTTTGAATTGATTCTGAAGGTGTGGCGGCTTTTATTTTGGTCAACATGTAGCAGAAATTCTCGGTAAAAAAAAGTTTCCTCTTTTGAGTATTTCCACAATATATTTTCCTAAACATATATTAAACATTGCAAGCTTTTACCAAAACTATTTCCACTTTCAGGACTGATATATATTGTTTTTCTGCATCGGCAAAAAAAATAAAAATAAATGAAAATATTGATTTCCCCAAAAAATCAAATCTTCATAAATTGCAAATTCGAATTAATCGATAAAATCGATTTATCACCCAGCTCTACTTAGTTCACAAAGAAATGCAGCACATACGTTCTGAAGGCCTTAGTATCATTTTCAGATGCCCATACACAAGCCATTGGAAGACATATGCGTCTGTATTTATATTGTTTTAGGGTTAATTAGATGATTTGTTCCACTCAGAGGTTTCTAATTTTCCTAACAACTTATTATGTGATGATATGGCTTCTAATCTTTTTTGTTCATCCTCTATTCAAATTTTTTGCTGTTGCTGTTGAAATAAACACTCCGGGCACACAAAAATGTGAACCGCACGCGAACATCCATGGAGAGCCTTGTTTGACCCTCATAGGTAGATACAACTTGTGAAATTAAAATCAGGAAATTTTTGGATTTAAGCAAGCGGTGGAGGATATGGTAAAAGTTTATTTAAAAAAATGTATGGCTTATGGCTTACAGCTAATAAAATCCCAAATAGGTTTCTCCGAAAATGAAAACATTACACTAGCCCAACACAAAAAAAGGATCTCTGATACAAGAATGTCAGTCAACTGAAAAGTATGTTCATGTACTGTAAAGTGTATGCGCTTAATATTTGGTTGGGCCTCCTTTTGCATAATTTACTGCATCAGTGCACTGTGGCATGAAGGTGATCTGTCTGTGGCTCTGTTCAGATATCAAAGATCCCCAGGTTGCTTTAAAAGCAGCCTTCAGTCTGCCTTGTTGGGTCTGTTGTTGGTCTCTCTCATCTTCCTTTTGACATACCCCACAGATTCTCTGAGGGGTGTAGGCCAATCAATTTGCTCTTCCTTTAAACTCTGTGATGTTCATTTCCAATTAAATGTTTTTTTTTAACTTTAACATTAAATAAGACTTTGGACCAATGAGAGACAGATTACTTATTTCTTCTTGACCCAGTTAAGCTGCTTCATACATTGTCTCCGCTTAAAGACAAGATAACACATGAACTGTGACGGCAGTAGGCCATGTCAAGGATACATTTATGTGTGATGGCTACTGAAGCTCTGACTCAAGATGCAGTGCAACCTTTAGGATTCTCCCCCAAACCTTTGACCTAGCTTTTCTGCTAAATCCACTGAAGGCTAAAGTTTTAGCTAAAGCTTTTTAGCCCTTTTCAACCACATTTTTCTTTCCACTTAACTTTCTATTGCCGTGCTTGAATAAAGCACTCTATGAACATCAAGGTTCTTTAGAAATAAGCTTTTGTCGCTTAAATTTTTTTTTACCGACTGTCTTCTGGACACCTCTGCAACAAAAAAGTCAGTAGTCTTCCCCATAGGCAGACCATAACATTCACACACACATATTTATATAGGATATAACTATAATATTTCTCTGCTAGAAACCCTTTTAATTGGTCTTCTCTACTATTCTAATTCTGATTTTTGTTCACTCCAAGCCATAATCTCCCAAAATTAACAGAAATAAACAAAACCTGTCACTCTGTGGGACATGAGCGGTATGAGTTTTGAATTAAATTACTGCAAAAAAAAGAGCTTTTCATTTATATTCTTATTTACTGAGATGCAACTTTAGTGAAGTTTTTGTTGCATTATGTAAAAAGGAAACATTTGGGAAGTTAATAAAAGCAAACTGCAATTACCAGTGTTGTTTAGGGACATGAACAAAATAATAAGATGTTGTCGTTACTGTCACCGTTGCCAATGCAAACTACGCTAATTGCACCGATTTATAACAACGGCTGTTAAAAAATGTTTTTAAAATGTGTCAAAAAATTCTTGACTTTATTTCACAAATAGTATTAAACTAAAAAGTTTTGTACACAACAGAAAGCCTTGTTAAATCACACTATTATTAAGACATTTTGTCAGTAATTGGACTGCTTTTCTGATTATTTTATCAACATTTTGCACCAAAAAGAGTTATAAAGTTGACAGCAGCTGCATTTTTAAACAATGCCTGTGCAAATTCTCAGTTATCCGGGTCATCACAACAGCAAACAGGCTTAAATCAGAGGCAACCGGACTTTTGTTCAGTTCTTTCTGAAAACGTTTCAACACCTCTCCAGGAGTCTGTGTCAATGCTGGTGGCTCACACTTGAGCAACCTGCAGCTGCTGCGCTGCTGTTTTTAAGGACATGGAGGCCCATCCTCCTGGGTGCATTCTAAGTCAGATGCAAATCAATGACCTACCCGACTCTGTCCTGGATCGTTAGAAGCTATTGCTTGGTGTAAGTGGGGAACTTGGTCACCTGAATCATGAAGACACTGCTGATGTAATCTCTTTGAAATGTGTTGGAGGACCGAGCTGTAAACACTGGGGAGTTGGAAGTGCAATCCTCCCCCTCTGTGTAGTGATGGCTTTTCTCTTTTGACCATTTTTAAATTATATTTTTACATTGTCTAAGCCATTGTGCACAGGTGTGTTTTCTTTCTCCATATTTCTCTCATCTCGCTTTCTGATTGGCTACATGTCACATTTAACAGGCTACATGCTTGTTTGTCCTCAGGAAACACCCCACACTCTAGGATATTGAGCCAAGACAATCCAACATGTTGAATATCCCCGATTTGAGGTCAGAACGGTCCCGATGTCCTTTGGAGCAGACAAGATCACTCTTAATCCATCATGCATGGCAGGAATATCTCTTAAAATCTTCTTAAAATCCATCCCAATAATCAGGAAATATCGGTCAGGGGAGATGGAGCAAAAATTGGGATAATTATCCTGCCGTGCGAACCAGGCTTAACTAGATTGGTTTCATACCTTTTAGTAACAATGTGAATTTTTAGCATTAAGCTAATAGATATCTGGATCAAAGACAAGAAAAAGTCAACCTCAAAAAAAAAAAAAAAAAAAATTGGTACAAAGCTCTATGAGCAATAAGAGCAATACGTCCTTACCATGTCATTGCGTCCAAAGAAGGTGTATACAGCATAAAGGTAGTAGTCAAAGAGTTGTGATACGCAGTGGATGACGTCAAAGGCTATCGGCTTCAGGATGTTCATCATCTGCATGTATTTTCCTGAAAACAAAGGATGCAAAGAAAGAACAGGTATTTCACATACTTCGGTCATCTGAATGCCTTACGTAGTGCTGTCTGTATCCCAGGTTGAATGGTACCATAAAGGCTTAAGCAGTGGTTTACAAGCAACAAAACTGTTCAAATCTTAAGTAAACGTTTTGGGACATTAAAAAGGGTTAAACACAGTAAGTGAATCATGGGGGAGCTGCATCCTTTAGGGAACAACTTGAACAGCAGTATCCTTCGGTTCCACACAAATGGCAAAGACTTAATTTAGCAGAAAGGTAATAAAGGCTATAAATACAGAGGTACGGGGGTGTAACAAGGTTTCTACCGAGTAAAAACTGATGAGGGGAAGAGAGGAGAAGGAATAAACTCAATCTTGCTGGCTTTGCCTCTGAGACAGAAATATTCCTCAAACTCATTTATTACAGACTTTCTCTTGAATTCAGTACTGAGAGCTCTGGGTTCAATCTGATTCCATCATATTCCTGCAGAGAGTGTATTGGAAATGACTTCAAGTTTTTCTACTCTTAATAACCCTGTACAACTAATCCTGAGAAATAAAACAAAAAGTAAAACAGAGTCCTCTCTTTTTCTTTTTCTGCTCTATATGCAAAGGAAAATTGAGTCAATCTAAATTCATTGGGTTAAAGTCCTAACCTCTGTGTCTCGATAATCATCTACTCTAATTCAGATTTCTCCAGGAAAATCCTTAGACAAGGTCCACGTCAACCAAGATGACATGTTGTCTACGAGGGGCTCCAGATGTCCTCCAAGCCTCGTCACAGAAACATGTGAGCAGCACCTTTTAAAAGTATGGTCACAGCTCAGGGTGAAGGCTAACCGTTACTCATGCAGCTCAGTCACACAGACACAGAGTGTGTCAATCGCCAATGATTTGCTTAATTGATGACTAAATTGAAATGTCAGCAGGTGGGAGGGCACTGAGTCTGAGCTCCTCAGGAGGATACGGTAACTTGTATAAAGGGTTCCTGTGCGTGTGTGCAGCACCTACCAACAAGCCGGATGACGTTGAGGGTGGTGTTGGTGAGGATCGGCGCGCAGGCCTTGCTGAGGTTGTAATCTGACTTTTTCTTGCTTCTTATGGTCTCTCGGGACACGCTGATGCATATAGAAGGCGGCGGGGGAGAAAGCAGGGAGGAAAGCATGTGAAAGAAATTCATGTTAATACCACTAATCTTTAGAAACGATTTGCTGGTGTGGGTCAAAGTCCTGTAATTGATCTATCAGAACCCATTAGACAGGGTGAGAGATGCAGCTGCTGCTGGGAAAGGCTGTGAACTGATGATTCTGGAGCACTGCATCCCTGACACCAAGCTCAATGAGCCAAATTAGTCAGAAGTCATCACCTTGGCTGCTGTCACTGCAGGAAATGTCTTATACCTGGACGTGTTCATGCAACCCATTCGATGATTAACCCTTTGTAAGCATTGCTTTCATTAATAGAAAATTAGCATTTTAGTAGCCATGTCTCCTGATTGTACAAATGAAGATGGAAACACAGGACAGAGTTGTAATATGGCAACAGCATTTCAATTTGTTATAGGTACCGACACAATAATACCATCTGACTTAAAGATCCCCATGAAAACTGAAAAACTTCAATGAAAAGTTCAAAGACAGCAAATCTGATCAATATTAGTTTTTAGATTGCAGACTGAAAAATGTGTGTGTCATGTATATATATATATATATATATATATATATATATATATATATATATATATATATAATACTGGACTATAACTGTAACCACAACTGTAATAACTAATGTGCAATAACTAACGTGCAATAATCAAGTTAATACACTGTGCTATAACCCGTGCAATAATCCTGAAAGAGGTGACCTCTGCTGCTATCACCAAGTGAATATATGTCAATACATATGTGTGTGTGTGTATATATATATATATATATATATATATATATATATATATATATATGTGTGTGTGTGTGTGTGTGTGTGTGTGTGTGTGTGTATAACCGTGAATGTACATATGACATCTGCCTACTCTGATTTCTTTTGTATTTTTATTCTTAGTTTTTCTCATTTTCTTTTTTGATCCACTGTATATATGAAGATACACTGTATATAACTGATGCACCTTTTCCGACTTGGCACCTTCTTCTGACTAATGATTGACTATTGAGCCGATGTGACAAGTGAATTTCTCCAACGTGAGATCAATAAAAGCCTATCTTATCTTATCTTATCTTAAAGGGGAAGTCCGGTAACCTGACAACAGCCAGATGTATGTTGCTCCGCCTAGCTCCACTCACATACATCTGGGACACCGCCGGTAGAGAGTGATTTCTCCAACCAAATTTATGGTCTGGCCAATCAGGACGCAGGGCTGGAGTTTCATAGATGTGACGTAGTGGAGACGCGACCATGACGTGAGACTGTTTTGATAGCAATGGCGGCTCGTCGAGGAAGCAAGCATTAACATTGATGCTGCTATTTCTTCCGTGTTGTCCAATCTACCTAATATTGTTTCATTAAAAGAACATCAGAGAACGCCTCTGAAGGCTTTTGTTGGTGGAAACCATGTTTTCGCCCTTCTCCCGACCGGATTTGGCAAGTTTTGTTTTCTGGGGCCAGCGATCGTGCAGACGCGGAAGCGCCCCGGAGCGGTTAGCGCTAACTATGTTAGGAGGCTTTTAGTCCTCAACGCGGTCGGCCCGGAATCGACTCCGACCCGCGGCGCTTTGCCGCCTGTCTTCCCCCCTCTTCCTGTCAGCTCACTGTCAATAAAACGCGTGCCACTAGAGCCGCAAACACATTATTATTTTTTTTTTTTTTTCCTGCGTCGCTATCATCAGCGTCACGGGTAAGCTTCGGTGTGAGTGGTTGAAATAGCACGTCGATAAAGATGACAGACAAGTGGCTTATCCAATCATATGCAAGAATTTTTGATAAGGCCCAGCCTTCTGTAAAGGCAATTCCTATGGCGGTGTCCCAGATGTATGTGAGTGTAGCTAGGCGGAACGAGACATAAATCTGGCTGTTGTCAGGTTAGAAGTCCGGTCAACAAGGAAAAATCAGGGTATCATTAGCTATAACTAAAACTAATACATTTGTGGTTATTTAATGAACTTATCTTTAATCAATAAGAAAATAAAAACATAAATTGTCGTCTGAATCACTGTCTATGGGGGCTGACATGACTGCCCAAATATGGGCAGTAAGGGGCGTTTGACATCACATCCTGCGACGTGGAAGAGCGGAAGCGGCGACAGCATTTCTCTCCGCTTTCCATGCAAAGTCAATAGGAGCCGTTCTACACAGCTGCGATCATCAATAATTATTTCGGATTTCCAGAGGACTTCACCGCTGACATTCCCAAGAGCTATTGCTGAAGCAACAATGCCCACGTGCATGGCCATCGGATGTTCCAACACAACTGGTAAAAGAGGAAAAAACATAGCTTATTTCAACACAGTCACTTCAGCGATCTCTCCTCCGCTGTGTGTGTGTGTGTATGTGTGTGTGTGTGTGTGTGCGCGCGCTCTGCTGCAGCGCCGGTGCAAAGCCGTGCTCAGCCCAGCATGTGCTGGAATGCTCTTATATTTTAATACTTATACTATAATAATCAGCTAACTTAAGTCACTTCAGCGATCTCTCCTCCGCTGTGTGTGTGTGTGTGTGTGTGTGCGCACGTTCTGCTGCAGCGCCGGCAAAGCCGTGCTGCGCGGAGCGCGCGCACACACACACACACACACACACACGCGTGTATAGATATATACTGTAGACCCGACTGAGTTTGATCTTGGAAAATAGTGCGCCGTGACAAACAGAGCGTTGAAACTTGCTCAACAGCGGGTCCGCCGAGTGACGTCAAAAAATGGGAGGTGACAGTACTATTCTTGACCAAGATGGATTCCTCCACATAAACATGATTAAATGAGAATTATTATTAATTAAAAAAACTTATAATTTTTTGCACAGTATGTAGTAGTTTTATATTTAAAGTACTTTCAGCAGTTTGAATTCTGATTTTGACCGGACTTCTCCTTTAAAATCAAATCAGAGGATCTGCAGAGTTTGCTGGATAGCAGCAAATTTGGAAAACTTTTTATTTCCAGGGAACGTCCTGTAATTGAAATATAAAAATCTAATATAAAATGTCCCAGGCAAAAATAACTTTATTCTTGTTCTAGCGGAGTGTGTGTTGGCTGGGAGAAAGAAGCCCTAAGCTGGTGTTATTTGGACCGGTTACAGGGACATTAAAATTTTCACATCCTGAAAACAAACATAAAATAAAATAAAAAACTCCAAAGCTGCAATCAATTAATTGCAACTTTAGAATAAACAGGCCTATGCCAGAAAAAGGCCAAATATTCACCAGTACTAAAAAGCTGATTCATTGTATAATACAATAAAGCTGTAATTTAGGAGGCGGTGGACAGAAAAAAGAAAAATAAGCTTTTTGAAACATTTTGGCTGTAAAGAGGGGTTCAATAGAGGTGAACTAAACTGGCTGTTGCTAAAGGCTTAAAAAAAAAAAAAAAAAAAACAGAAATAATTTTAAAATTTTTAGAAACACCTTCAGGGAGAGATTTAAAGAGAGATCAATGTGTGTTTCTTTAGTCTGTGCCTCTGTACACACACCTCCAAAGGCCAGGCCTGTGTGTCAGTTTGAAGCGATGTCGTGTAATAAGGCCACTCGGGTCTTACCTCTTCAGAGGGGCGTCGCCTGTCTGCTCATCAACGTAGTCTTGCTTGAGCTCATCGGGGACATCGCTGTCACTGTCGTAGTCCTGATACACGCTCTTCTCCAGTTCATCCGATTCGTACTGGAGAAAATCAGAGGGGACGGCGATCAAAGAGGGTCAAAATCAGATCCACCACGCCGCGAAAATGTCAGGAAAAAGAACAGAGCAGTGAAGTGGATGGGTTCAGGTAGAAGAGGTTAAAATATTCATTCATGTCTCAGATGAAAATTTAAATACATGCCTTCTAAAAGGTATAACATTTTCAGTGAAAGAGATATTGAATGAATTAAATATGTTATAAAAATACAGAATGTTGACTGTTATATTGTTTCACTTTTTGTGCTTTCTCTTATTGGTAATGAGTCTGTGGAGGAATTTAGCTTTATTGAAGCAGTTTTAAAGTAGATTACCTGTTTAAGGTCATACAAAAGGGTCCCAATCAGATCTAAGTCCAGACTTGGACCAGGCCAATCCAAAACAATCACTATATTGTCTTTTGGTCAATCAGAGGTGGATTTACTGGTGTAATTCAGATAATTGCCCTGCTGCGTAACTGCTGTGTACCCAAGCTTAAGGCCTCAAATTGAACGTTTGTCTTTGGGATTTTCTGATAGAGAGTGGTTCTATAAAGTGTGGCAAGTCATTCAGTGTGTCAGATACACCGACATTTGACAGCTGCTGCGACTGAGGCCTGATTATTGATCTACTGCTGTCTCTGTTCCCTCCTAGATTCAGTTCTGGGTTCCTTTGTGACCTCCTTGATGAGTCCTCATGGCGCTCTTGGAGTCATTTTAGTTGGCCACTCCTGGAAAGGTTCACCAATATTCCATGTCATCTCCAGCTGGGGATAATGTCCCTCAATGAGGTTCACAGGAGTCCCAAAAAGAGATAGCAATGCAGTGCAACCCTTTCCAAACTGACAGATGTTAATGTCTTTGTGTCACAGTTGGTTTTGAGTGTCTTTGGGTCCGGGCATGTGTATTGCTGTTTGAGAGCTTGTAGCCTAGTTCATGTTGTTGGACACATTCATGCAACTTCTTATGGGATAGGTCTGACAGAAAACAGATAAGGGTTAGGCTCTTCAAATCAAACTCAGTTTTCTAAGAAATGTAAAATATGGTTTTCTATATGGGGAAAGGCTGGTTTGGATCACTTTGTTCACTAAATAAATTAAAGCAGGACATGGAAACTGCTTTTCGTCTTTAGTCAAGTTATCTCCGTATTACACGAAAATGTTTGATCTGAAAAACTAAAGTGTGACAAAAAAAACAACTGAGGAAATCTTTCTAGGGGCAGATTTTTTCCAGGTCTGTTTGGTATGTATTAAAAGTGACTAGGCCAACACCTGAAGATAAATTTAGCTCCATTTAGTTGAGAATTAGCTTTCTTAGGAATAAAAACTATTTCCAATAACAGATGATTGGATATCAGAAACTAAACAACAACTTAATGTAAATCAGCATCTACATTTACAGAACGTTCATTAAAACATTATTTTACTACACAGACCCATTAATTAGATATAAAAGAAAGATTAAAGGGGTATATCTGTTTGCTGCCAATAAAAACCTTCAAAAAGCAGTGCTAATATTTACAAAATAACTAAAGAAGTTGGATGGGATAATTTGTGAAGAGCAAATACAACCCTATAACATAAATCCTTTATTTTTCAACTCTCTTTTTATTTTATTTACTAAAACCCCAAAAAGCGATCGGACTTGCAAACTTGCGATGACGTAGTTCTGAAGCCGTACCCCGTTAGAAGCAAGCACATCCTCCGTCTCCTCTTCCTTGGGCTCAATGTGCATCTCAAAGGGATTCCCTTCCTGATGATACTGCTGGAAAAGGGAGAGCTCCTCCAGGGCCGGGGCAACTGAGGACGCAGCCGGTCTGCTGGGGGACATGGAGGGAGACCGACACTGGCCCATGAACTTGAACTCCTGGATCAGAGAGGATGGGACCACAAAATCAGAGCTTTTATCTGAACTAAATGTAATTTACACCATCTCACAGAAAACAATCAGTTTTGAAAACTGTGAAATTTTGTAAATTTTAATTAGCGAATGAAACTGTTGGGGAGATTCTAAGTCATTCACGACAATCTAACTGAACTTGTTTCTGAAAGTCGTTTCACTTCTCAATCAAAAGCCTTCTTGAGTTCTGATCAAAAGTCAACTTGCCTTGTATGTAAGAACTTAGGATTGTATTTTTAAAACATTATGACCAGGAAGTAATAAAGAAGGAAAATAAAAAAAGAACATGGCTTTGGGACACATATATTAATCACACCAAACTTATACTAAAGATTTCACTCACAAAATTTCGGTTGCATTGTACCAAACCTAAAAAGAAATGAAAACAAAAATGTGTAACTGAAAAAGGGGCTAGGCGACTGAAGCTGCCCACTTGGAAATACGGTCTCCAGGACTTCCAGGACCGTTTAAAAACACCAGGATTGCAGCACATCTGGGGCATCTTGTTTCAGTGTGACCATAATCCTAGTACTTGCCAAACATTTCTGTTACCTGCTGCATTCCCAAACAAACAACAATGCTATCGGCCTAAACATATCTGCACAAAGCATCTACAAAATCTCCTTAGAAATGTGGGTATTTTCCACACTTCTACCATCAGTTTAATCCTTGTTGCAGAGGAGAAAACACTGTCAATAGTCCCATCAGTTTATTGGCAATATGAGAGGATGCAGGTATGGGAGAATTCAGTACAGAGAGCGTTGCATCGCCAAGCCCATCATGCTGTGTGGTACTTTAAAGGCACAGCAATATTTGCATGTATTTTGGCAACTGCAGTCAGAATTGTGCAATAAAAAAAAAATGTTATAGTTCTCCAGTTGCCCAGAAACAACAAAACCTGAGATGTCACAATGTGGGAAATTCTCTCTTTAAGTATGGCTAATGTGTTTTTGCATTTGAACTGCAGCCAGAAAATAACCAACATACTGTATTTTCAGACTAAAAGGCGCACTTAAAATCCTTAAATCCTCTCAAAAATTGATGGTGCGCCTTATGGTTCGGAAAATACGGTACTTCTGTCAACCAGCCCATGTGCAGTTTGGAGGCGTGTTCCCTTCTTTCACAGCAGAGAACCAAATTCCACGAGGAGACCAACACACATTGATTTCTACGTACAAGGGGATTTATCATATATTTTTTATTGGGGAAGGACAATTTGGATTTTTCACTGCAGCTGCTTATGGAGAAAAAAATATGGATGTAGCCAAAGCATTGGTGTGATGCAATGTGCATAGCAGATGCATTATGTCCTAGTTAAGACAAGCTAAACACACGGACCACACATTTATATTTTCTTGTAGTGAGTTATTATATGTGGACATCAGGTACACTTGAAATAAATGAGACAGGGCCATTCAACTTTTGAGATTTATTAACTGCAACCTAAGAGCGTGGTGGGAAAAAGAAAATCACCCAATCTACATGCCACTGGGGACATCAGTCGTTTAAATGTTCATCCAGGTTATATAATGAGCAACAAAAACACAAAGACACACACAGACTCATTCACACAAAAGCTTCAGTGCCAAATACATAAGAGATTTAGACAGTTATGCACATTTCTAATAGTGAGGTGTGCCATCTGTGAACGAGGCACATGGAAGCTGCCTTACACGAGCTTCCCTCGTCTTTTACTCACATGGAGCTGGGCGATGTTGAAGTTGGACTTGACTGGACACAGTTCCCACGTCTCATTTTCCAGAAACATCCTGAGCTCTTCCAGTCGTGCCCTGGCCAAATGAAATGAGCACAAAGATGAGAAAATGAATAAATAAAACAGCATCTGCTAAACAGCTAATATATGATGCTCCTGTGTGCAGCGGGTCCGAGATTAACAGCTTGGACAAGAACAAAACCAGCAAAAGGTCACCTGTTCTCAGCAGGAAGGAAGAGGGATGGGTCCGGTCTGTAACTGGTTTCGATGTGTTAACAGCTAAAAGAGGCCACCCTGGCGTTCACCTGCCAGTTTAATATCGGCTCTCACTGTGTAACATGTCATCACCGTGCTCACTTTAAACACTGCAGGACACCTTTTATGTCTTAAAGGTGTTTGAAATATAGGATGTGACAGAACACAGAGCACGAGATGGGAAGAAAGAACACATTGCTGCCTTCAAATAGGGTCAGCACATACTCTAAAACTCTAAAATTTACCACACCGATATATTTTTAAAATGTATTGGTTTGAGAATCAAAAGATGCTTGAACTAAAAAAGGAAAATCACTTTGGGAAAAGGATAAAATTACTGCCGCTGCTGCACCGGCAGACAGTCAAATTGAACTTAATAGCCACACAGGAGGCCTCCTCATCTATAGTGCAGACATCAGAGACTTTATGTGCCACCCGTGTTTCTACGTAAGTAGGCTTTCACACCCAGATCGCCTCCATCTCATCGCCATGAACCCTAAAACGTATTCATGATTTCTGCCTTGTGTCACTTGATCTTTGGACATTTCATCAATGACCTCTGACACGTAGCCTTATTGCTGATCAATGCGCGTCCACTCCGATGACAGGGCGCCGTCTGTGACAGACAGCGAGGGCATATTCATGAGATTGGCAGGCTCTAATGTAATCAAGATGTAAAAGAGATTTTTTTTCCCCCACTAAGAATTGCTATGTAATTACACGTCTATTCCAAAGAAGATTATGCAAGTGATGGAGTGTTAGAATCAGCCAGTGGCTATTATTTTGCATAGAAGTCTCTCTCCTTATGGACAAACTTAAAATCTACGAGGCTTTTGCTCTAAATAAGAGATTGTTTTCAGCTGTAACTTTCACGTTATCAAACAGACCAGTTTGTTCTCCTCACCTGTGATAGTTTCTGAAGTAGTTTACACTCTGCCGTTTGATAGACTCCTGCAGGACCTCTGATTTACTGCCACAGAACTCCTCACCAACCTGCATCAGCCTGAAAAAGAGAGCGAGAACGATGTGGCCGGTACAAGAAATAGAGAAAATAATCCAGAGGAACAAAAATCCATCAGAGCATGACGAAACATATAAAATGTCCAGAATCTGGGGAAAAAAAATCCAGATTAATGTGATCAAAGGCTGATGGAGTTCTGAAATACTTTCATACTTTTCTATTTTATTCTTTTTTTCTTGCGCTATAGACATACATTTTTAAACTTCAGTTGTGTTTGTACTATGATTGCTTTGTTTTTTAATCTAGCTTTTCAAACCGGAAGCAATTGGGACCCAGTCCAGTTTCATGTATTTAAATATACTATATGTAGCGGATCAGATGGTACCTTATATACTGCATCATGAGGAATGCTGTGGTAGCCTAATGTACCATACCACAGTTGGTAATATATATTATCATGTTTTGTATTATATTGTGTTGCATCATATCATAATTGAATGGATAATGTATTACATCACACTGCATCATATATATAACATACATAGTATTCTATATACTGTGGCATATGTAACACATTATTTTGTATCATACTATGTTGTATTTTATTATACAAATTTGGTTAAAAGTGATGCATTGAGGAGAGCAGTATGGAAGAACTGAAAGCTAGAGTCCTTAAAAGACCATTTTCTCAATGAAGTTCTAACACATGTGCCTCTGAACCTATGTCAAAAAAGTTAAGATGATGATGTTTGTATTTATTTGTTTGGGATGTAAAACAATTTCAGACAAAGAAGAGGATTTGAGTGGCGGCAGAGAGCTGCAAAACAAATACACTTTTCTCATAACTGTAACCTGCAGTCAAAAAGTGTGTGGGGCAGCAGGATAATCAAAAGCAAGCAGAGTGTGAATAATAAGCTAAACAACAAATTTAATCTTCTAACAACTGGCTAATTTGTTGCTTTTATCTATTTTCTTACACTTGTTTGCACTTTTTATCAAGCATGCATAAACTTCTATTTTTAATCAAGCGTTAGACTAAAAAAAGTAGTAATTTATCTAATGATCTGTTTTAGACTTTTGACTTTTTCACTCTATATTTCCTCCTATGCATGTTTTAAAGTTTTCCAAATTCACCACTAGTGTAAAATGAGCAGAATAACTATACTTGGCCTTGATTTTTGTTGATATACGAGTATGTTTGGCATGATTTACAACCTTTTATATTTTTTACTACAAACCTAACCAATTAAACATTTAAATTTGTTGAAAATAAGCATCATATAACGAAATATGTTTTAAACTTGGCAGAAAATAACCTTGACCTCTTCCAGTGCTAAGAAAAGCTGAAATTAAATTACATTGCTTAAGTGATTACTAATGAGCTGACATATAACAAAACCAGGTCATAGGTCAACAACTAGAAAGAAGCTGTGTAAGTTGTAGTCAGGGTGACATCACACAGGAGCGTAGCTATAGTGTTCTTACACTTTATGTCAAAAATTCAAACTCAAACATCCAGAGCCGATTTTTAAGGAATAGATTTAATATTTCACAGTGGATTTGTCTGGGATATTGGTGTAGAGGTCAGACATTACATAGAGAAGGACTGATTTATAGAAAGATCAGTAGGTAGGACAACAGATTAACGGATGTACATATGGAAAACACTTTTTCACAATGGTACGGAAATAAAGTCTGGAAAGGTAATTATCCTTTGAATTTCCAGTTCATATGATTCAAGTAAATCTAACCAGAAACGTCAGCTGTAAAAATACATTTCTTTAATAAAACCTTTCTAATGGACCCTGGTGTAGGAGGGTTTTTTTTCTCTTTGAGTGGATGTGTCTCAAAAAAATGAGCACTTTGATGGAGACAGAGCACACAAAAAGGTCCTGCAGGTCAACCTGATTAGTGTGACACAGACACAAGGAGGAGGAGGAGGAGGAGGAGACGGTGAATGCAAGACAATGGAGACCAATTAGCAGAAACGAGAGCGAGCCGTCTAGACTGATGCTTGCGCGTACCTGCTGATGACATCCAGCACCACTATGAAATCATCGTATTTGAAGTTAGACATGTCCGTTCCCAGAATGTACACCTTCACCTTTAACTGGACGTCCTGGAGACAGACACAGAGACATGGGTTGGGTCATTTGAAGGATGGGACCCTCGAAGGGGAATCAAGGCCTGAGTAAAAACAAATGAATTGGGAAGGAACCAAAACAAAAAGCTAATGTTTTGAGTGCCAACCTGCCAGATCCGCGTTAGTCCGTGCTCCAGCTTCTTCTTCACGTAGCTGCGGTCCACAGTCAACTCATCAGCCTCTGCTGCTGCATCGTCTACAGGCAAAATCAAAGAAAGCACCCAAAGTGTTATTAAAGCACAACAGAAAAGACAGAAGAAGAGAATATCTTATCAACTTGGTTCTCCAGCTGATACAGGATCAGTAGCCAGTTACCTCAAAGCTGACATAAAAGATGCTGATTGTCTGATAACGGATGTAGAAAAAAGATTCCTACAGCTCCAATTAATAGGAATATAAATCGGCCTATTTGATCAGTAAATTTGCCAGCTTATTAAAAGTCCTTCCCTGTCAGATGATGACTCAGCTGAGAAATGCTGTCAGCATTGGTTGCCACTCAGCATCTAGAAGGCATGAAGGTCACAAACTCCCAGCAGAGATGAAAGACTGACAGCAGCTCAGAGCCCAGTAGTACAAGCGCTGGATCACCTTTAAATATCGAGTCCTGCTCGCTGTCAGACATGATTCCTCCCCCGTCATCAGCTCGCTATCCTCTCTGCGTTGTCTCTATTGTTTTTTCGCTCCCTTACATAACCTGACATATTGTGCAGCGTTATAGCTTCATCAATACTTCTCTTTAGCTGAAAATTGCTTTGCCAAATCTCATGCTGCTTCCCCCTGTATAAAATGGATTTTTAGGAAAGCCAGCAGCAGTTAGCCTTGAATTCAACAAGGGGTCTGCTGTCAATCTTAAAGTAAATTAAATTATAAGTGACACTACCATGTGATGTGGTTGGTTATACTCCATTTATAAGCAGACAAATTCCGTAATGGTAATAAAACTTTCAAAACTGAAAAGAATTGGCGAAGTGTAATAACTATACATTATGATGGTGTAAAAAAAAGTGCTTCCCTTTTAGATTTCTGGAGTTTTTGCTTTTTTGTTCCACATAAATGTTTCAGATCATTGAGCAAATGTTAATAGCACGAAAGATAACCTGGGTAAATACAAAAAGCAGTTTTCAAATTATGATTTTGATCATTAAGGGAAAATGGTATCCAAAACAGTCAAATCCTATGTGCAAAAACTAATTGTTACATAAGTAACATCAGTTATTATGGCCCTTTTCCAGTAGTGCCATGTCAGCACTGTATGCCCCAGCTGTACTTGGTTATTAGGGTTTTACAATAATCATGGTTCCATGGTACCAGTCCCTTTTTTAGTACTTTCTTCGCAGGGATCAAGTCGAGTCAGGCTGAAAATGCAACGTCACAAGCAGTGTTGGGTAAGTTACTTTAAAAATGTAATCAGTTACAGTTACAAGTTACTTTGTTTAAAATGTAATTGTAGTGTAACTTTTTCGATTACTTTAAAAAAGTAATGTAACTAATTACTTTCATTACTTTTTGATTACTTTAAGGTTTTAATGAGTATTGACCCATGTTCAACATTTAATATTTGAGAACTGAATGTGAACCTTAAAAAAGCGGAATTGGGAATTGACACTTGTATGACTCTATTCCTGTATATTCATCAGTAGTTAAAGGACAAGAGTCAGCAAATGCAAATTCTGCCCTGTAAAACAATGACAGCACAATTGTTGCTGTATGATCTGAAGCCCCATTTGGAGCTTTTAAACAGGCTTTGAAAAACTTTGATAATTTGCTGCTGTAATATTATAGATTTTTTAGAATATAAAGCTAGCAGATGTGCATAATCAAAAATAACAGAAATACAATTATAGAGAATTCAGTATTGTAAGAAAGCCCACACTGTTTCTGGATAAATATATTATTGTATGAGTTAAGTTCTGTTCCGTTTTCTGCCTTTTTCGTTGTAAAACTGAAATGTCCCATGCTCCTGAATGCACCATAGCTTTCCGACGCTCACGAACGCAACACTGTGAACGCTGAGCTGTGTACGCGCGTTTGATTTTCCGCTTAAGACAAAGTTTTGCAGTTTCACAGCACACGTCGGCTCTCACGGTTTATTGTTGTGTGTGAATAACAAGAGGTGGCTGTCAACAAGCTTGAAGGCTGTCATTTTTGATGCGCTGCTTGAGCTGAAATAAAACCGTGAAACGTCCGCTCGCTTGCTGTTCTTTCACAAGGCTCCACCAGCACAGGATGGATCATCAGAGTGATAGAGACAAGGAGCCGTAGCGGGAAGCGGCGATACAGGGCGCGAAGCAATAAAACTATCATTACATATTTCGCAAAGGTTTTTCTTTATATTTTTTAAAAAATTTAACTAAATTTGTAATTCTTAATATTTTCGGAAGTAACTGTAACTGAATTACATATTTTCTCATTGTAACTGTAACAAATTACAGTTACTCTTTTTTTGTAATTAAATTACGTAACGTCGTTACATGTAATCCGTTACTCCCCAACACAAGATTGTCGGTCACTGACGAGGTAGGGGGTGACATCACAAGTTGACTCACTCGAGCGACTCCCTTACAAGACTCAGACACATGAAGACAATAACGTTGCTAGCAACCATCAATGCTAACCCTGTGCTCCGTTTCCACCTCTCTTAATCTGGACCTTCCAGGCTTCCTGCTTCTGCCCCTGCAGCATCGACACAGCCAATGTCCAGCACTACGCAGCGACATGTCCCTTCTCAAATGTAAAGTCTTTGTAGCATGTAAAAAAAAAAAGAAGAGACATATTTAAGTGCACAAGAGAGTATTTTTAAATAATTCCCAACAGGACAGCCATCTGAAATATATGCAGTATGACTATCTTCAACCGTTAATTTGTTGTACACTGGACTTATTGTGTATATGACCACGACGGCAAGCTAGCATTAGCGTACCCTCACATGTCATCTAGCTCATAACCTTCGGTTTGATACCACTCTGGCTTTCCACTCACTCCTGTGCGTAAACAATCCCCCGGAGGAAACAAGGCTTCATCTGGGAACTTTTCTATGTTTTCATTGAGATATATGGCTACGTCTCGCATAAATAAATGATATTTTCTTATGTGAATGGTCAACACTTATATGCACGCCATGCTATTCTGTTTACATACCCTGTCATGCACAGCGCTGGAGGAGCTGGTACTTTGCAAAAGCTCCACATCTCATTGTGCCATTGGCAGAGAAAAGTCATCATGGGTTGTCCCCATTTCACTGCTTTTTCCTACTAAAAAGAGCCTGGACTCGCTCGATCGCGCAATTTATTAGTCAATTGTTTTCAATTTCATCTTTTAACTCATAAAACACTGCATAAAAAGCATTTTTCTTAACCCGACACAAATAAATTCAGATTTTGTTCCTTTAAATGTTACATCAGAGTGCTGCTCCTAAATTTCTTTCTACCAACTTTTGGGCGGCAAGTTAACCTACAGTTCTTGATCTTCTTATAGAATGATAATATATTTTCATATTTTAAGAAAGACCTGTTCAAACATTAAAGTGAAAATAACATTTATACAGAACAGTACAAGTGTCAAAATGTTTAAGATAACATGACTTTCAAGCTGTATTTAGGATCACTGGCGATACCAGTGTAAAAACAATCTACAGCAAAAACAAAAAAAATGTCTATTACTGCTTGTCTCTTAATGTCTTGATGTTTTTGCCCCATCACTCCCAGAAATGGCACTGAATATTTTCTTTCGTATCAGTATCAGATTTTAATTTTAATTTTGTGATTAGTTAACAAGCAGCATCAACTCTGGACAATTTTTTAGCTTTTTTCTGACATTATTCAGTTTGCAGCATTATAAAAAATGTCCCACTCCTCCTGCATGATTGACCCTTAACATAATGTTTTAGCATGTTTTTAAACTGCTTGTTTTTAATAATTTCTTTTGAAAATTTCCACCACCAAACTTCAGTTCTAAGATTTTACAGATAATTATGTATTTGCCCCAGTAAGAAAGGACAAAATAACTTCAAGCAATGCAGGTAAATTTGGCTTTCCAACTCTATTCTTTTGACTCTAATATCGCTGGTCAAATTTCTAAAATGATTAATATAATACAGAGCTGCTGGAAACAAGTATGTCACTCATTAAAAAAATAAAAAGAACATAAGGGGTGAGAAGGCAACTTGACACATAAAGGTCCGGTTTAATGAGCATACTAATGGCACTGTACGATAGGGGCTGTGAGGAACACAGGGCAATAGAATTTGGGGAAGACAAATTGAAACCGAGTCGGTGAAAGCTGAGAGCTCTGAAACAAGGTGAGAAAGCAGAGACTGCTAATGATTAACTGATTACGTAATGCACCCAAAATGAAATCAATCAGTGATCCTGGTACAGAATTAAATACCTATATTCAACATTTATTGATCCCTTTTAGCTCACCCCTAATTCTAAAAGTTGTATGTTTAAAATTTTTGCAAGAAATAGGGAAAAACACCTAGTCTAAGAATGGCACTAGACTAATATGCCACCCTGCGCTGAGGATGGGTACTGCACTGCCCAAAGCTCAGCTTCCTAGAAGATGCAACACCAGTGGCATCTATCAGCAGGGTTACCGCTACATGTATTATATTGTTGCGCACCTCCACACCAAAATAAAAGCCGCCACACCTTCAGAATGAATAAAAAATATGTTAAACAATGTAAAGCATTTAATATAGCATAGCTACTGTATAGTTGTGTGCTATATCAGAGTTTAAAATGAATTTAAATATCATGAGATGTTAAAATGTACTTTATTTTGAAAAACCAACCCCTCCAGGTCCTGTCTCTCGCTGTGTAGCTGCTAGTGTGTGAAGCTACTGGTGGCTGCTGCTCTGCTCTCGGTAGTGAAGGAAAACTAGAGACAACAGTCCAGTGTTGCCAACTTAGCGACTCTGTCGTTATATTTGGGAACTTTTTCATAACATAAATATGACAACTTTAATTCAAAAAAGCAACTAGAAATAAATCTAATGACTTTTCTGTACTTCTGGCAGTTTAGCAACTTCACATGAAAGCAGCAATCTTTCTACCATTACTGTTCCACAACAGCTGCTAGAGCTGCGTGAGGTCTCTTTCCTCCCTCAGTGTTGTCTCACAGGCAGTTGCTGTGAGTCCTTACCTGCTGCCCTCAGCGCTGTCTCACAGGCAGCTGCCTCATCCTAAAGCCCTGCCTTCATTGTGAGCAAAGAGAGCAGAGAAGTGACCTGCTCTGTTTTCACACTGCAAATGTATAACGCATGCTTAAAGGTGCCGATGATTCCACCGTGGATTAAAAGTTGGTATAAATATGATAAATAGGGTTTTTAATCTAGTGTCCTTTTTTCTCCAAAACTCTTGCACTGAAATGGTTACTTGATTACCACACAGCTGGAATTACTTATTTACCTCTTTCAATGTGTGTGAGCTTCTGATTACTATGTTTTTGGTAAAGTTAGATGTACATAGTTCAGGCAATGTACAAAAATTAATACATTATTTCATTAAATAATGCTAACGTATGCTCTTTGACCACCACAGTTAAAATAATATCCTAGAGAGAACCATGATCAGGTCAGCCGCCCTTTTCCCTTATATATATATATATAAGATAAAATAGTCTTTATTGATCTCACAATGGAGAAATTCACTCGTCACATCGGCTCATACATCGGCTCATACAAGACTATATATATATATATATATATATATATATATATATATATATATATATATATATATATATATATATATATATATTTTAGGGCTGGGCAAGTTAACGTGTTAATATCGCATTAATTCATTAGACTATTAACGGCGATATTTACTTTATCGAGCGTTTGTGCATACAATGGGATTAATCATGATTAATCAGGCAAATTATGCGATTAATCGCGATTAAAGATTTTAATCGTTGCCCAGCCCTAATATATATATATATATATATATATATATATATATATATATATATATATATATATATATATATATATATATAAGCTCTACTCTCTACTCTCATTCCACGCTCAAACCTGGCAGACACAGTACAGGACTTTATTTATTTATTTATTTCCACAAAACCACCTTAAACAAATTTCCCTTATCACAAAATTAACAGCCACCTTCAGCTGTCTGCAAGAGACCTACAAATGTTATTTGTAGGTCTCTTCCAATTCTGTTCTCCCTCACGTGTTAAAGGCCTTGTACAAAAGTAGCAAAACAAATCTCTCCCCCACATTGTTTCTCAAAATAACATTGCACGCAGGATCGTTTTTAGAAAAGTTTTCATCCACACAAACCCATGTAAACCACTGATAGGTGTTTTGAACATGCCAAACCAATAGGGGGCAGTGTACCACAAAGCTAAATCCTACGTCCTTCAAAATAAAGGCAATGTTGAACAGCATTGTGACTCTGTGTTTAGGAGAGTTAGCGTAAAACACTATCTTCAGGCACTTTTTCTCCTTTGCACCTCAAAATATTGGAGCAGCTGAGCTTGTAAAAACAAATAAACAAGAAGTCTCGATACCAAGACGTAAACAGGAAAGGCTGTGCAGTGCCAAGGTATCATCATTTGGAAGGAAAATGACCAGAGATACCCTAGTCCAGTTTAACATGATCAGACACAAATTGTAAACAGTCAATCACAACACCAGCATATAAATCAGCACCTCTCTGATAACATTAATTCTTTATTTCACTGTATGGCCATGTCTATAACAATGGCCGCACATGTGACATCATGATGCGTGATGCGCCGGACCCTAGAAAGTTTTTAGAAATCTCCACTTTGGCCGAATCATTAATTTTTAGGGATGTAAACCGACGTCAACGTGTGGATGAAAGGCCTAACCGCATAACAATGTATCCGTTTTCCCAGATATCCGGCTACGTGTGGACTAGGCTAAAGTCTCGAACAGGTAGCTAAAACAGCATTAGACAAAGACCTGAACACCTTTGACAATTCTTTTTAGCAACAGTTTTCTAATAAATATTTATTTGTCACTGGAGTAGCTTCAGTGCAGGTGGACTTATTTTATTAGCAATGCTATTTCATATGCATCAGATTAGAGAAAACGCTGGAGTTAAACATACATTCATCCTGACAAGTGTCAACATCTGTAAAGCAGGACTTCATTTCCTGTCATATCATGTTGCAAATTAGCACCAAAAAATGCACACAGAGAGAGCTCTTTAGCTCTTTATCTCTTTTCCAGCTCACACAAGTCGTTTGATTAATCTATTGGCTGCTTTCAGTGTAGATAATGAATTTTCAAAGGGATTACTACATAAAAAAAACTGTTGATGTTTTTATATTTTACCTGTAATATTGAAAAACACAAACCCACGTGTCCAAGGCAGCTCTTAATGTAACAGCACTGATTCACATCAGTGATTTCAAGATAAACAGGACAGGGAGAGTATGGTGACTTCATACTGTATATGGTTAATGGACACTTTAGTAGATGTACCTTGCTAGTAGCCGCTTGGAAACTTTCTAGCCAGGTCATTTTATTTCTAAAACAAATAGATCATTGTTGTGCCAAAAAGCTTTGAATCAAATAAGAATGCATTTATGTCTAACATATATGGTGAATAAATTAAAGGCAAAGAGTTAAAATCAAGTTCAAATAAAATCATATAAACATGGAGCACAGCCTTTCTAAAAGGCTTCAGAAAACGCGTGTCTTTTTAACAGATTTAGAAACGTTTGAGGCTGTCACCCTGTTACCGTCAGAACTGTGTTCATTCTTTTGTGCCGTGCATTCAACAAAGTCTCAGACATACTCCTCAGAGGCCCTGGTACATGTCCTCAAGACAGCATCACGAAGCTGCCCCAGATTTTTCAGCTGCACATCAATGGTGTGAATCTCCTGTTCCACCACATCCCAAAGGTGCTGTATTGGATTATCTCATGACTGTGGAGACCACTGGTCATCCAAGGCATGAACATGTTCAGCAACAATCCTCAGATAGGTTTTGGTGTTTAAATTACTAAGTTCAATTGGCACGCTGGGGAACAAAGCATGGCAAAAAAATGGCAATCTGAACGCTGCAGCTAAAATTAAGACTAATCAGACCACAGAATCGATTTCCACATGACAATGGTCCAATTCAATCTGTATGAAGTGTAGCCTTAAGTTTCCAGCTCCCAGGTCACAGGAGTAGCAGCAGGTGTGGCTAGATTTTACCTGCAGTGTAAATTCATAGAGAGCGTTCTTTAGACCTTGGCTCCAACAAGTAGTATTTGAGCTGTCGTTGCATTTTATCACCAGAAACCAGCGGTTCCCATTCTCTTCTGACATCAACAAGGCAATGTTTGTCCACACAAACACAACGGTAGCTACCTGGATATTTTCTCTTTATCAGATGATTCTCTCTCAACCAGATGGATGGTTGCACATGACAATCCCAGGAGAGAAGCAGTTTCTGAAATACTCCGAACAGCCGGTCTAGTACTAAGAACAATGACACGTTCCGAGTCCCTTAAGTCCCCTTTGGTACTCATTCTGATCCACGGTTTGAAGTTGTCTCTAAATACATTGAGTGACTGGATGATTTGCTATTTATGTCGATAAAGAGAAAGAATCAAACACCTATTAAAGTGATCGGTGAGCATGTTGTGAATTTATTGGGGGGAAAAAAAGCATGACACCTGTAGTTTGATGTAGTGTTTGATTAAACTGACTAAACAGACGCTAAGGGGCAATGTGCCTGTGTAATTCCTTTTTCAAACAATATGTCACGATTTATATAATCAGAGGTGGTCAAGGTGAAATGGACCGAACTCAGTCATATGGCTAATGGACACTCAGACGTTATGTCCTTTGAGGATCGTGAAAAAAGACAGAAAGTATCTGGGTCTTGACATTTTAGAACCAAATCTAATCAAGCATTTAGAGAACGGACAAAAACAAGACCAAGGCAAAGAGAGACATCACAGAAAACGAGGCTCAAAGGACTAACTGTCAGGCTCAGAGTGTCAGACTTAGCATGAAGCCCCAAGGACCCCACTGTCCATCTATGCACTATTAGTCACATGGTTTTTGATAATAACTAGCAGCTACTATACTGCACTTTTACTCACTGCCTATTTAATAATGGCGCTGAAGAGCAGTTTTATAGATATTTACAACATCCAGGACCTCGTCTATTAAACGGATGTCATTGTCATCAAAACACAATGTTCAAGGAGTACATCAAAGCCTCTTCAATAAATCTTTACATAAAAACACCCCCCACCAAATTCATTCATAGACCCCCACAAGCTAAAAGAAAAAGGTGAGAACCACTACAAAACCAAAGCTGAGGTCACCTCTGCACTGAAGTCATAGGTGACAGCCAATCAAACACAGAGATGATAGATGTGACTGGTGAAAGTTAATTTAGAATGTGTCCTTTTCCCTCCAAGGAGGATGGCATCTAATGAATATTGAGAGAAAGAAAGGAAGTCACCGCCCGCTCAGAGTGCATCGTCTGTCCTCATGTTCTCATGCATCATTTTATGTGCAGTATGTGACAGAAAAAAGCTTTTAGATTTCTTAGGATGTTGGATATAGTGGTTCTATATGACACTATATCAGCACCGATAACATATTTGGTGAAATAAGTGCACTCGGATGTAAAGTCTGTCAAGAAGAAAATTGCAACACTTCATTAACAGCATCAGCTTCTCACAAAGGCTGCTGCTCAAATATGCAGTATTTAATAAAAGATCTTATAAAGGATTCAGATCATGCTGAGTCCTGATGCTCTGTGCATTCGTTCTGCTGGCATTGGTGGACTATCGGTGCATTCTCTTTGGACTCGTCAAATTTGACAAGGGACATACCTTAAACTTGGTCTTCCAGCTGAGAAAGTTGGAGGTCACTGTGCAGACCCAGTTCAGTTTTAAATATGGCTACCGTGCATATAAATTGCAGAGACCGTTGCAGGAATAAAGTCTTATCAGACCAGCGCCACAGACACTGTTCCTATACTATTTTAATGCCTAAAATGCTGAAAAATACATTGCAAACGCCCCATACTGTTAATAAAATGTAACGGCACATAAATTGAAAATCCCATTGATATTCCAACTCATTCAGCTTTAGTGATCCATCACTTAAAGATCCAAGATCAAAACTGAATGCAGTGTAAAGCAGGAGTATAAGTATGGCAATTTGTTCCTACTCAAAATAAACAGAATTTCAAACAGTTTTTATAGTCTTGTGCCTTCAACTTTTCTGCACATGATCCATGAGTAAAAATAGTAAAATGCAAGTGATTAGATTTATGTTATACGTTTTATTCAACTTTTCAAGCAATATGAAACCTTTGATCTAAACTGAAACGACATGCAAAATATATATTAAGGAACAAAAGTTTTGCAAATATAAAACAGCCAGAACGAAGCAAAACAAACTCCTCAGTTATGGCATCACCATTCATCATATAATATTAACTGAACACACACATAGTTCTGATCCAGGGAAACCAGCCAAAAAGCACCAAGCTGGCTTTCAAATCCAGCAACAATGTCCCAAACAGTTAAACCCACAAAACCATTGTGATCTTATCTCTTTATGGTTACATTTTTAAGCTTCTCTGATATGGAATTTCTCACAGCTGTGCCTTTAATTGCTTTGCGATTCTGTATTTTTCAATTAAAGTTTGCACGTAATATTTACCTCTGTGTGATATTGTTTATACGACACAAAAATCCACAGAAACACCTGATTTGTGAATATGCAGTTCCTCCAAATTTTATGGATGGTTGTAGCTTAAGCAAGGTGCCAAAAAAGGGTTTTTTGGTTAACTTGCACCCCACATGGGTGCAGTTTCCCTGAACCCAAATCCAGCCATTAATTTGAGTAAAATGTGTGTATCTTATAGCTTTGGTGTATAAAAACCGAAATGCAGTACTTTGTCTTAGTTTGTAGGACTGGAGAAAGAAAAGCTGAGCAGTCCTACAAACAGTGGGACATATGGTCACAGTTCTGCTACTGTGAGTTGATTTTCTCCCCCCACAGCTGAAGGTATAGGTAGTCTATTTCTGTGAGGATTTGTAAAACAAAAAATGTATTTTAAGAGACTGCCGACCTGTCAAGGATGCACCCTGCCTCTCGCCCCATGACCGCTGTAGATAGGGGCCAGCCCACCCACAACCCTGCACAGATAAGCGGGTAAAGATAATATATGGATGGCTTTTAAGCGTAAAGAGGGGAGAAGCTATTGTGGCTTATGTGGCTCTCCAAACAGTTAGAGGCTGTAATCAAGCTTTCACACAGAGCTAAGAACCTTGCTGTGAGAGCTCGGAGAATCAAAACTGGGGCTGCGCAATACATGGCTAACATAATGCAATATCAGCGTGTGCAACTTAGTGTAGAAAAGGACTGTTTGGAATGCAATAAGTTGTTTCTAATATGTGTTATGAATTTACACTCTGCATATCAATGTTCTTATTCAGCCTGTTGCACGGAGGCTCACTGCAGCAGATGTCCCCAGATCCCATGGATGACAGTGCCCAAAATGCTAAAGGCATCATAGAGTGATGGAGTCACACACAAAAAATGACAGGAGGGGAGAAAATAGATTTATCACAACTGATATTGTCATCATCGTAATACCAAGCCCGACTCATGGCTTTCTAATATTCGTGCAGCCCACGTCAAGAGCTGACAGGTTAGAAACCCAGAGAACTTTTTTCGATTAGCATGAATTACAAAGGGGAGCACTCCTACCTTGTGAGGGTGCGGCCTTCTGTTTGTCATGCTCTTCATGCCACTGCATGGTGCGGTGGTAGCTCAGCATCACCTCCCACAGAGCCTTGCAGAGATCCGTCAGGCAGGGAATGTAGCTGTCGAGGGTGATGTGCTGCCAAAAAAAGAAGTGCAAAAAAACACAAAACCCGATCAAACACCGTCTTTTCTTGGAACAGCTCTCTTCTCAGACGGGTTATAAATACTTTAGTTTCAACAGGGAAATAAAAAGAAATTAAGGGATACGTTTAGGGTGAGCTGGGAGTTCTCTCTCATTTTTATCCAAGGATGTCTACAACTGTGACATGCAAAAACCGCAATCAAGAAATGGTCCATAACTGTTCCGACAGAGATGAATGACCAAATACTAAAACAGAGAAATTTTCTGACTTGGGACAGCAAACTCTTCCATAAATTTCTAGAAAGATTGAGGGGAAGTGCTCTTATTTTATGAACTGACTTACAAGCAGCTTTCGCCTTGCTTCTCACTAACGAGCGGAAAAAAACAAAAACAGCTTTACTCTCACATTATTTTCCACACCTATCTGAAGGCGTGTGGATTTAACAGCAACACAACAAAGAGCCTCATCTGCTGTTTTCTATGTGTTGTTTGATTTCCACAGTGAGCTGCTGTAACCTGACACTCCCTCACAATTCCAGCTTTGAGACCACATCTTCGGCAGACAACCGCCTCAGAAATTGTCAAGACCAAACCAACCACTCGGCTAAGGTAATATTCATCTTTTCAACCTTGTACAGAACGTCTGAGTGTGCTAAATATCAGGGTGGTGGCAAAGAGGCTTTCCAACCTCAAAGACTTGGAGCTCATCACCGAGAGTAAATTATCAAAACAAGTGGAGACATACAAAAATGCCAGTGAGCAAAAATAAGCAATTACAGGAAGGGCCTGATGAGGTTTTTCAATCAAACGTAAATAACTTTTACTTTCAAGCTGATGATCCCCACCGCAAGACAGCAACAGACATTATTTACTATTCTGAAGAATAGTTGTAAATGGTTTACAATTTTTTTTTTGTTTCCATTTTATAAACTTGGAAATAATAAAGCATTTTGTTAATTGAATCTGTCTAAAGAGCACCCTGGCTTGTGGGTCTTCATGCAGACAGGTGTTATTGTAATTTTAGAAGAACTCTGCATTAAATATTAAGAAAAGCCTGTCTGCACCCTGATTTCTTCTACCTCAACATTGCACATCTGGCTCTAGACGTCTCCTTCATTGCTTGACATTCCTCAGGGAGGAATATGTAAGAGGATATGTAATCAGAGAGAGGCCAAACTTTTTAGAAATGGATTGAAATATTTTCCAGCCTCACCAGGAAAAAACAAAGATGAGAGCATAAAAGACAGCTACTGGAGGTCCACACACTTCATACATGCACAGATGCACATATTGGATCATTTTCTCAGAATAAATAAAATCTTAGACACTTTAAATTGTGTTCCCTTTGCCAAATGTTAAATTAGAATTACAAAATAATTCTTCAAACTAGCAGACCAAAACAACTTTTCGCTAGGATTGAGGGGATAGAAAGAAGTCTTTACCGTTGTATAAACGCCTTTAGTATCCATTTAAAAAAGGATAATTAAATAAAATTCAAGGTGGTTATCGTGCCAGAAACACGGCTAACCTAAACTTATTTCATTATAGTCATTATAGTAACTAAAATGCAAGAGAAGAACCCGGCTACAAATAGACAGAGAATAGAATGCCTGTATTGTTTTTGCATTGTTCAACTGTACAGTACAACAATATTTATTTAAATAGCTCCGTTATTTAACAATAACTTAGCTAATTAAAAAGGAATAAAAACAGTAAAACAATATGGAGCAGTTTTAGAAGCAATAAAACAGTTTAGCAGCAATAACCTTTTTGTATAACAGCAAAAACAATTTAATTAAAGCCTAAAAAGGAGAAGAGAAACTCAATCATTTGAAAACACTCCGTAACAATGTAAAACAACAGTAGCTGGGGTGAATTGGGAGCAGGATTGCGCTTCTTTTTTTTTTTTTTTTGCAAAGATGAAATGATCAAATATAAACACATTTGCAGCATAGCCATCATATCATACATGTGCAAAGCAGGTTTTTGGCTCAGAACAGCCACCCCTCTGAGGGAAAAAGCAATTTTTCAATAATATGACATTTTCACCAACATGCCGGATTCTGAATTTTGGTCCAAAAGTATGCACAGATCCATGTACTGACTAACAATTTGATCCAATTATGACAACTTCACTGCTAACAATAGCAACCACTGGCACAGTTCAAGGCTGCACCATCAGCAGGCAGAGTCTTGCCAACATGTTCACAAAAAAATTCATCACAAATAGATGAAACCCAACAGTTGCAGAGTAGCCAGGGTTTGCAAACGTAGTAACCACAATAACAACACAGTTACACACTGTAAAAGTATTGATTTATACTCCAAAAATGTAGTTTTTCACAGAGACTATGGTTGACAGACCAACATCAGACAATTTCTAAAAACAATACAATGGTAGAACCGCATCTGAAGTGGATTAATGACTGGAAACAGTCAGAGAAACCCAGTACTGGATTACATTTATCACAGATTCCTAAAAGAATGATGAGCATGGCTCGAATTTATCAACAATGCTTAAAGGACATTTCAAAGTAAAACCGCATGCTAAAAAACAATGGCATAAACAAATAGTTTACATGACTTTTTTTTAAATTGTGAAATTCTTTAATATTACCAGGTTGGTTGTTGCACCTAAAATATATATATATATATATATATATATATATATATATATATATATATATATATATATATATATATATATATATATATATATATATATATATATTCTATGAGAAGAAATTAAGCTCATTTAGTGAAACATGAATTTCAGTCATGTCTATGACGTATATGCTGCCACTACTAATGCTGCATCCAGTGTTTCCCCTAACATTCTGCAAGGAGGGCGCCCCGCCCAGCCAACAAAATCGCCCGCCTGCCCCTCCACCCCCCCATATAAGGTCACAACATGTAAATTATTAAATGTCTGTAGGTGTTTGTGATTAAATTTAGCCTTTCTAAATAGTGCCAGACCATATACTGAGCTATTTCTGGCTCTAGGCTCCTACAAGGGAGACACGAGTCCGCAGACAGATACGCACAGAGCTCAATTTAATGCGCGCTTATGCGGCGACATGCTATTAAACGCTCGGCGGGAAGAAGACTTCTATTTGTTTTCTATGTGACTCACACACACCTGTGGCGTCACACCCCGAGTTATGTGGCATGGCATCATACTATTATTTTAACTATATAACGTTATATTATTCAATGACTTGGTAATTAACTTGTACGGTGGTTTACAGGCAAAGTTTAATATCTTTCCTTTTCCATTTCATCGTCATCATTTGACGTTTCAAACCTCATTTTATTGAAAAAGCTGCCAATTTTTGCACATTTAGCAGCGGCTCTTCTCAGAGCTTTCCTCTTTAATTCTAGTTTTCTCCACCGTGCCGCCCTTTCTCTTCCTACTCTCCATCTTTCAGACACCGTTGACCGAGTAGCCTACACTCATGTGTTACGTCAGGGTGGGTCAAAAAAAGAAAAGAAAAGAGCTGCCAGTGGAGCCAGAGGCAGCCCATGGATACCAGTAGCAGCGTAGCTTACGTCATCTACTCTAGTGTCATAATATATCCGGCCCACCAGGAATTGTCCCGGTCCTCTTGATTAGCCACTCCAGGCCTGTATCCAGATGTTAGGATTTGGTTAATATCAGTAATAATTGTAACAATGTAACTCCAAGGAATGTTTTAGATACATAAGAAGCATATTACAAATCAGTGCAATTCCCAAAATGTGTTCACTTATATTTGTCAGAGATGTTACCTTGGAAAAGTTAAAATAATACTAAACCTTGCGCAATACTCCTAAATGATGAACACCAGCTTTTGAGCAGGTTTATGCCTCTCCCCTTGCGCCCTCCCCTAGAATTTATGATGTTACTTTGAACAGTATTTATTAGATCATTTTGTTGGCTAGTAAAAAACAAAAACTTGGGAACGTCCTCCGATGGCACAAGGGAGGTGAGCCCGACCCTTATAGTCCTCATGGCGCCTGACCCGTGTTCGATTACGGCCTGAGGTCCTCTACCGCATGTCTTCCCCCTCTCTCAAACCTCCTTTCCTGTCAGCCTACTTTGAAAAAATGAGCCATTCAGAAAACATACATCTAGCTTGGCTCTTGCGGTGGTTGAGAAACAACGGGCTAACGATACATTTCTATGAAGCTAGCAAAATTATCATACTAATTTGTATGTACAATCATGAAAGATCAGGGACCACAAGTGCTTAACTGCCACTAGCCGATTAAATCAGTCGAGACGGTAAAATTGCAAACATCCTTTGAAAAGCTTTGAGTCAGACCAGACAAAACCAACACACACACCGACGTTCTGTGTCCTCCATCGGCTAGCAATATCACCGGAGTGTGTTGCCAAGGCGCTGGGGTGACAGGTGATTCAGTGTGTGGGCTGAGATCTTCTGCTCAGTGAGCCTTAATGAGAAGAAGTAACCTGAGCTACACCCACACAGAAGCGCTCTGCTGTTCTTTTTGTGTGTCAGTACACCTGTGTCTGTGTCTAAGTGCTGAAGGGCCCAACTGACTTAGACTGGGCTATAATAACTGGACTGAACTGGACTGAAGACGGTGACTGCACCCATAACTGTGAACATAGTTAAAGATGCTTTTCCAATAGCAGCATCCAGGACCTGAACAACTTCATTTTTTTTTTTTAAGAAGCTTCGTCATTCTGTTGCTTTTTCACTGACATCTACAGAGAGGGGCAAACTGAGTCAACAAACATATGTCACCACTGCTGTGCTGAGGTGAGAAAATAACTTTTTTAAAACACATTTAAAAGTACAACAACAATGAATGCAGGCAGGGAGTTTTATATGTATGAAATCCAATAATGCAATCCATGACACTGGAAGTGTTTTACGTTTTACAGCACCCCACTGCTTTTTTATCATAATGATAGTTCTCTTCACTATTGTGCATTGATTAATGTAAAAAACTTTAAAAAAAAATAAAGGAAATGTTTTATGTTGTCAAGTTCTTTTTTTTTTTTTTTTTTTTTTTTTAGAACTGCAGTAACTACATCTTGGTGCTCCTGCTAAGAAAGAAAAAGAAAAATGTATCTGGTAAAGTATCAGAATCACACACTAAAAATGGGATAAAATTAAGACTTTAAACAATCCATGCTAATTCCTTTGATGTAGAAATCAATCCCACAATAATTAGTAGATAAACAAAATCAGTAGTGTCACATTTATTGAGAACTGTAATAATCCCGCCTTTTATCTGCTAAAACAATCTTAGGCTACGTTCTCACTGTAGGGACTCATATCCGACCATATCGGTCTCTTTCATGGCAGTGTGAACGGCCAAATTCAGATCTTTTCACTCCCAAAAGAATCCAATTTGTGCCACTTCCATATGTGGTACTAATTCTGATAGTCTGCGGTCTGATCGGTCATGTTGCATTTCATCCGTCCGTCACTTCACTCTCCTGTCTCTCACTACACATCCACACTCAATAGTAGCAGTTAGTGCTCCATAAAAGACCATTAATAGCTGTGCTGCTTTCTTCTTACCTTATTTCGTCTTGCTATGATGTGGTCTTAATATTGTTGGCTCCCATTGCGCATCAGTTTTCTAATACTAGCAAGGAGAGATGCAGCTAAATGCGTTTTAAAAAAAAATTCTAGAGTTTTTTTTTTTTAATAAAACTTTATCGAACACTTCTAGAAACAAATACATTCACCATTAGTGAATCGTGCAGACAGAAGTCGACGACCGCATTTAATAGCAGTATGAACAGCCATCACAAAAAATACGATTTCAGCAAAAAATCGGAATTGAGCATCAAGACCTGCAACATAAACGTAGCCTAAGTCACTTGTTCTTAATTTATTTGCAGATGTTAAATTACAAAGAATAGAGTTACAAAATAAATCCTATCAATAGTGTCATACATGATTATTTGAACATTTGGTAAAAGAAAAAATAAGAAAATCCTTGAAAAAATGACCTTTAAAGTCATCAAGATCCCACTACAGGCAAATGAGGGCCAAACCTGACTCTCCTGGGGTCAAGTGACCAGGCCATACGTTTTAGAACAAGTGTGAACAGTGTGAACAGTCAGATCTGACTCAAATTGGATCTTTTCAAGTCAGATTTGAGCCACTTCCATATGTGGTCCTGAATCAGACTTGTATCTGATTTTGAATTTGACTCCAGTGGGAACAATCAAGGCGGATTTGATGGGACTTTTAATGTCACTTTCCATCAAGGTTTCTTACAACTTTGCACCGGTGGGAAGTGATAGCAGTTAGCAAGATTGACGACAGCTGCGACAGCACTGCACAGAGGAGTGAAGATGTCAGCCCTCATCAATAGATGGAATGACACCTCTACTCAAGAAAAATTGGAAGGACCTGTGCTGAATTGGCAGCCACAGCTCCACAAAATACCAGAATAGAGATTTTCACTCTGTTTTTATTTGTGTGTTTTCTCCACAGCGCCTGCAGACACATTAAATAGGTTCTGTTGGACAGACACTTTACGAAAGCAAAAACGACCTAATACTTCAACGTCTCCTGGTCCAGAGACTGCTGTGCGTGACATCTCTGTTATTGTTCTTTTGCACATGCGGACCAGTTTGGAACCACAAACTCTTCACACTGAAGTGGGATGTAGGAAACATTTTAAAAGTAATGGGAACGACTCAGGAGGAGGCATTGCTGCAAAGTCTATAAAAAAGATTGGCTGGGTTGCCTTAGATAGAAAACTTTTTACCAATCTGAATAATTATAAAATGACCTTTATTGCACGATTTTACAACTACGATCAGACTGAAATGCATGTAATTGATTAGGAATGGATTAGTTATGTATTTCTGTATTTTAATTGGATTTGTTTTGTTTTTTTTTGTAACGTGACTCGAGACGATATACATTACATGGCAAAAAAATATCCCCACAAGGATTTAACTAAGCAAATAGGTATGAGCTACCTATGGGATAATTAATGCATAGGTGTTCATCTTTCAGCTGTGAAAGAGTTATTTAACCCCAACTTATGCAATTAGTAGCTTCTGATTAGATAAACAACCAAGTAGAAAGACACATCCTGTGGTCGTGGAACAGGTGGCATGCATCAAAAATAGAAAACATTTAAGGAGATTGCAGAAACCACTAAGATTGGGTTGAGAACTATGCAAAGCATTAAAAACTGCAAGGATAGTGGGGACGCATCGTCTTCGAAGAACAAATGCGGTCGAAAGAAAATCCTGAATGATAGTGAGCGGCAATCATTTGAACTCAGGGGTATGCCGTAAGAAAACCACTAATCAGTAAGGCCGATCAGACAAAAAGTCTAATGTTTTTAGGGAGCATAAGGATTGGACCCTAGAGTACTACAGTAGAATGAGGTCATGTGGTCTGATGAGTCCAGATTTACCCTGTGCCAGAGTGATGGGCGCATCAGGGTAAGAAGAGACTCAGGTGAAGGGATGCACCCATCATGCCTCGTGCCAACTGTACCCGCCTGTTGGGGCAGTGCTATGATCTGGTGTTGCTGCAGTTGGTCAGGTCTAGGTTCAACATCATTATGTGCCCAAAGAATGAGGGCAACAGACTGCCTGAATTTACTGAATGACTTGGTTATTCCATTAAGGTATTTTTTTCTTCCTTAATAGCACGGGCATATTCCAAGATGACAATGCCAGGATTCATCAGACAGAATTTTCAAATATGGATCGGCCACCACAGAGTTGTGAGCTTAACCCCATTGAAAATCGTTGGTATCTGCTGGAGAAGGCACATTAGGTACTCTTCCCATCACTAGTACAAGATCTTGGTGTAAAATTAATGCAACACTGGATGGAAATAAATCTTGTGACGTTGCAGGAGCTTATTGAAACAATGACACAGAGAATGTGTGCTGTAATCAAAGCCGATCCAACAAAATTTTAGTAACTTCCTTTTGGGGGGGGGGGGGGGGGGGGGGGTGTTAACATTTTTTACCCAGCCAGTATATTTTGGTGAATCTGTGCTCTGTAAGTAAATTGAACTGAACTAAGAAATTAGTGGAGGTTGCTCTATATTTCCCAGTACTGTGCAGTAGGACGGTGGTTCATTAGTTGTAGCTTTGTGGTGGTTGTTTGAAGGGACTAAAAGTCATACTCCTTAAATATAATTAGCTTTCACACCTTCCACTGTGAGATTTTGATTTTGAGTAATGAACTACACCAGATGTAGGAAATGACCAGTTGATCAAAATCTTTGTTTAATAGAACATATAAAAAAATGCTTGACAAACAGCATCAGTCTAAATATGTGCATTTTACAATTTCAATAAAGTAAAAACTTATGTTTCACCTGAACTCGCAGTCTCATAAAGCGCTGCATATATTGGGACCCAAAAAGACAGAAAGTTTTGTCAATACTGCAAAAACAAACCATGGGGGTTAATCACTGTGATTTCCCAGTCACTGAAACTGCACTAGAGCTTATAACCAAACTTCTACACCCACCTCGGACATTTTTGTAAAAGTCTCCTATTTGCATCGAAAAAAAAAAAAGAATGCTAGACCAGGGAATGGATAAGAAGTGAAACTATCTTTTAATGAGATGTTGTAAAATTAATAAGACCCTTTCACAATCAGACCTGACCTTTGCCGATGCTCCCATTTCCCCTGAATTTTTAAAGAGCATAACTTAGTGGCAGGTTCAGGGGGGCTGGAACACTTTCCTAAGCTTTATTTGTCTAGGGAAAACGCTCAGAAGTTTGTTCTTTTCAGCAAACAAAGTTTTCTCATCCTGGTCCAGCTGCACAGGGGACAGTGTGAGTTCAATGTGCTGCTGAATGGAAAATAACCATCCCTGCTGTGTTTTAAAAAAGAAAACTCACACTTAGACAGATATCATATCCAGTGCCTTGCAAAAGCATTCATCACTACCTGGTTATAATTTAATCCTAGAATACATGCACCTGTTCTGTCAAGGCCTCAGAGGTTTGTTAGAGGACATTACAGAACATATAGTAATATGAAGACCAACGAACACACCAGAGGAGTCGGAAATACATTTGTAGAAAAAAGTTTAAGGCACAAGCTTTCAATATACCATGGAGTACAGTTCAATCCAGCATCTGAAGATGTAAACAGTAAAGCATTATAGAATAGCAGAAATGAGGAGAGTCTTAATCAGCTAAGCAGCCAAGAGGCCCATAGTTACTCTGGAGGGGCTGCAAAGATCCACAGCTCAGATGGGAGAATGTGTTGACAGTGCAACTACTGGGTTTACAGACTTTTACGGAAGATTGGGGGAAAAAAGAAGCCATTATTGAAATTAAACAACAAGAAGTTCTTTCAGTTTGTCGGGACACAAAAAATGAAAGATGGCGATGTGGTCAGATAAGACAAAAACTGAACGTTTTCACCTATGTTTAAAACAATAAGACAGAATTATTGGACATCACCCTATAAACATATCATCCCCACTGTAAAGCATGGTGGTGGCAGCATCATAGTGTGGGGATGCAAGCCTTCATCAGGGACAGGAAGGCGAGCCTGAGTTGATGGAAAGGAGGATGGAGTTAAATGCAGGGCAATCCTGAAAGAAAACCTCTTAGATACTGAGATAGAGGTTCACTATTCAGCACAACAATGACCCTAAAGGTAAAACCAGAGCAACAGCAGAATGGTTTAGATCAAAGCAGATCTCTGTGTTTGAATTGGCCCAGTCAAAGTAAAGAACTGAGACTCAGCGGCAAGGTTTGAGGCTCTCACTGACAATATTTGGTGGCATAAAATATCAGTTTCCAGGTACACAACATTGACAGCGGCATAGCACAAACACTGGCAGTTGTAATTGCAGAGAAAGGTATGACACTTTTGAGCTGGGCAGATATGGCCTCAAGAAAATTATCTACCACGAAACGTCAAAGCAAGAAAATATCCTAAAAACCTTGCCGCACAAAGGCTCACAATTCTCTTACTGGCAGAGATGAAGTGTGTGTGGGTGTTCACATGTGTCTTTATTCAAGTGTGTGAGAATGTACTGCCCCTTTAGCATCGCATAGCTGGGACAGTAACAGAACATCCTCGCAGTCTGAACACAGTGAGCTTAAATCCACAGTGTGCGTTTGTGGTGTCAGAAGAATCCGCCTGGCAACACGCTGTGTGAGAGGAAATCTGTCAAACACAAGTGAAGACAAAGATGTGTCTGTAACCACGGCACAGTTTCATCATTCAGATCCTCAACTACTTTCAGGGGCCATTAGAGGGACACAAGCAAATAAAAGTGGAATTAAAGGGAATACTACAACTCGAAGTTGGAAAACAGAGCACAGAAAATACCCTGCAAACAAGATTGCAAAAGTGGAAGTGAAAAAGTAGCAAAACAAAAAAACACAACTGGCTGAAAGATCCAGTAGAAGACCGGACCGTGGAGCGCTTCATAAATGCCAAGGAAAGTCCCTCTAAGGCCAGGACAGGAAAACGCGTAAAAAAAGAGGAACAGATGATGGGTGACATCAAAGAGAGGTAACACAAAGGTAAGAGGTAAAGGACAGGCCATTCCTGACATGAGCACAGCTGGCAACGCAGCCCCCCCCCCCCTCCCCCCAGCAAATGTTGTGCTCTCAAACTGCAACGGCAACTGGACCGAAGCATACAGTACCATAAGGATGAGATAACATTTCCCTCCCCGTATTTCCCTCCCTTCTGTTGGTTGGATTAAAACACAGCCTTGGGGGGGGGGGTAGCTCTGTCTCGACAAGTTAGTGATACATTGGCCAAGTTCTGGCTTACTGAGCATGCAAATAAGATTTGTTTGGAATTTGGGGGTGGAGGGGTAGAAAAAGACAAAGGGCGAGCTGAGATGTGTGGGCCTGACAAAGGGTGCTACTGCGACAATGCATTCTGTTCTGTATCGTGAGCAAGATTAATTATCTCGTGAGGAGCTACAATGCGCCATGCACTCAATCATTTGCTCAATGCTCTCATCCTTCATTTCACCCTCCGAGGGAACTGTGAAGGATTCCCTCGTCATGAAATGAGGCAAATTTACATTTGGCTGTACAGTAAAACAAATGTGAAGGAGGGGTTGCGAAGTGTGAGAAAACATGAATTTGGTGTCTGCTTGTGCATGCGATAAACAATACATCATGTTAATTTAGCTTTGTAGGTCACACAGTACTCACACAGTCCTGTCCTTACCGTGCAGAGGTCCTTATACTGCATCTTTTGGAACTTGGTGTCGGCGTTGCCGGCACACAGCTCAACGTATCCCAGTACGACCTGGAACACTGTGTTGTGGATGGCCTGGGTGAAATGCATGTGCAGCTGATCCATCGCAGTCTACAAAGAGAGGTAAAAAGATTGGTAAGACGGCAGCGCTGACAAGATGTCATTGTCCGCAAAGTTCCTCAGTGCTGAAGCTGGAAATTGGCAAATGAAACCAAATGGATGTACAAACTATCTGTTTGGGGCTTTGAATTTTCTGCAGTTATTACTAAGCAGTGAAGGACGGATCAGATTGCCCGCAGAAACTGCTGTTTCCAAACTGACATTAAACCGGTTTATGATGTTGCTGCCTTTAGGGGGGAAGTCTCAGAAAATGTGTATCCATTAGTATTGGGATAGGGCATTTGCTTTTGGTGCTGGGGCTTTGTATCAGTTTTAGCTCCAACCTTGTCCTAGAAAAGGGAGGGACTGAAATAACATAGTATGATAAAAAATAAGGTTTAAGACTTACCCAGTGCATTTTAATTAGATAAATAAATGAGATGGAAATAATTAATACATGCTAGTATAATAGTTATCAAAAAATGCTCATGCTAATACTTAAAAAACAGATAAAACGTAAAAAAGAAACCTGCTTAAAACAGAATTGTTGGGTTGGATTGGTTGCAATCCACCTGGCAGCTTGGTTGTGGGGTTAGATTGTACTGGTTGGGTAGTCGTTGAGTTAGGTTGGACTACTTGGCTGGTTGTTGGGTTGGGTGGATGTGGATGCTTGTTTGGCTATCTAGAAAACTGACTAATTCACTGGTTGGTCTGTGGAAGCATTATATCGGATAACAAACTTTTTACTTTTATGCAGTGTGAAGTGTCTTTTTATTATGCTTTCTTTTTATGTTAAAACAAAACTTCTCTAAAAACTGGAGACTGATCTTTTTTAACAGAAGGGATCAAATACTTATTGTCCACGGTTTAACAAAGTTACCTTCCTTATACTGGATTAAGCAGTAATCAATATAACCAAGTGGAATATTTGATTTGTAGCTTGAAATCCCTCAGAAAAAAAACTTTAATTAAAAGTAACTTGCCATTTTTTAGATGCATATAATCAATGTATTTCTTAGCAAGATGTTTCTATTTCTTTGCATCTTTGGATGAAAAGGTTAACAAGTAAAAAACTAATTTACTATACATACGTCAAAGTTTCTTGTGCAACTTTTCCTTGATAAAAGTGGAAATTTACAAGACAGTATTTACCTATGCTGATCTCTTACATTAGGGTAAACATCCAGTTTATGTTACACCCCAAGTTTATAACATGATACAGCTGAGTGATAATTAACCCACCTTCACGCAGAGAAACCAGTTATCCTTGACGGTACCCCGGAGAACCACAGATTTCTTTGCAGGTCAGGTTCATGGCAATTGTAAGCTCGGGAAATGCTTTACTTGGGCTTCATTTTTCACATTATTGCCTCTCACAGAAAATTGCTTAAGCTTCATCAATAATTAAGCTTTTTAGTCTTCAAGTAAATAGAAAAGTTTCAAACAGTTTCACTATCCTGATGTCCCGTATTGTGCCCAGTCAGAGGTCCATTGTGTCCGATTTTAATTTAAAGTGAAGTAATATTTGCAGCGAGGTACCATTTTGCATCATCCCACCTCCCGTCCTTTCAATCTCAACTGTCTCATCTTTGAACCCTCCAGAAACGAGAACACCGGCGTTTCGAGGGGATGCCGGCGCAGTGCTGAGTGATGCCGTCGGTTAACGGACGCTGCAGTGTAATTAGATTTTCTTACTGTCAGGGCTTGACCACAAACTGCGACCCACAGTCCATTCTGACTCCCTGCTGACGTAAAGTAATTCAAGCATTTCTTTCCCTCTTTCTAAAGGGACTTTCACCTCATCAGACCTCAAAACACACTGAAAATTAAATGAAAAGAAGGGACAGAAGAGGAAGAATATGGCACCCTTCATAACAATAACCCTAATCTCCTGTGTCTCTCAAACTATGATCAAAACAAACAGCTTAACCAAAATCATTCTTCTGAATCTCCATAATAATAAACATACCAAATCTTAGGCGATTTGTCAAGCTGGAACATTATCCAATTGGAAGGTATTAAATCAAGGTGCGCATCGTACACACAAACGAACAACTCTAACCCGATGATGTAGTAAAATGTAGCAGCTACATCTCGACTAACAAAATCAGCAGATGATGTTAAGGTGTAGTAAAGCAATCAAAAACACTAAACACTTCAGCACAATGGGAACACGCAACCAACAAAGACCTCTTTAGGCCCTATTGTGTCTGAAAAGGCTCGTTGTCCCAGCAACAAATAAAACATTAGTTCTCAACAACCCTCAGTGACGCAGCAGCCACCTCAAGGATGGCTGTTGGCACCGAGAGGCATACTGAGTATTCACTTACATCATCACTGGTGCAAGCTGGAAATACCTGGGATCTGGGTTGGGGGGCTTAAGACCCCCTTGAAAACAACTATGCCCCCCTCCCGAGACAGGCATTGTTGATGAAGTATTCATATTTTGAAGGTTGGTTGTTTATCTGATCCAAAGTCAGATCATATCACAGCTGTCATTCCTGCTCTGTGTACATCCACGGCACACATTTTGTAGAAAAAAAAGCATTCCCATGGACCTGCGGCTCCTTTGTCGCACAGTTTGATTGGTCGGATAACTGACTGTGTGTTACTCGGGCTGCTGACAAGGCACTAGTTACAAAACATTGGGAAGAGTGAACAAAATGGACGACTTTATTATACCTACTCACTCCAATGAGTAAGGCAGAGAAATGAGTCAAAAGAAAAAGAAGGCAGGAAAAAAAAAGGTTATTTGTACCACGTTCACCGCAACTGCATAACTACGCTCACGGACAGGGATGGACTGGCAGTCCAGGGCTGTCAGTCTGGCTGGTTCATTACTCGAACAGCGCTACAATAAAGGGACGCAGCTCAATTCAGAGCAGCCTTGGGGCCAAGAGGGGAGCCTGGTGTGTGTTTGCGCACAGGAAGAGGTGGCAATCAGGCTGAAGTTAGCAGTAAAACCTGAATGCTGACCCAGAATGGGCTGATTGTAAGTTACGGCTAATCACTTATAAAAGTTATTAAACATTTCACTATGGTTACATAATGAAAATAACAGCCCTTAATTCTTATATTCACCCAGCAAGAAATGAGGTGGAGATTTACTCCAATAAGAATCATCTGGGTCCTCTGAGGAACAGAGAGAAGAGGGACTCTCACCTGATATACAGGTGACCGTAAAAGCTCTGGTTGTGCTAGAAAAATAGGGGAACCCTCTCTGGGAGCCTCTAGCTGGATCTGCATCAAGATGTGAAAATTATAAGGTGTTTATTTAGGTGAAAATCAAAGCATTTATTCCTGAAGTAGCTGAAAACATTAAAAGGTAATTTAGAAAACCAAATTACTTTTCACTCCTGCAGCCGGTCCAATTATCTGCTGACAGAAAAAGGGTTTGCGCAGAAAACTTGGAAAATATAAGCCATGGATGAGGCAAAATCCTACTCACAAAGTTCTAAATTTTAACTCCGTGAGGCAAAGTCTGGATCAGATAGATCAGTCTATCTGCTCCCCCACGCAGCACCACTGCGGTCCCCGAGCGCGCAGAGAGAGTATGTGCTTTATTTTCATTTATTTATACCAACAGAAGGAGAATAGAATGAAGCCCGGCGAATCCGAGCGGCCAGAATAGGGTAGGATTAGTATAAATGTGGCTAATGAGATGTAATGGCATCTGCAAAAGTTGTCCAGAGTCCGGATGAGTGGCAAGAGGATACGGATGCAGCTTCTCAGCCTGCCTTTGTCTGTTTGACTTATGCTGTCTTTTTGCTGTCACTCACTGGACCGGAGTAGAACTGCAGTTTTCCTCACAACTTCACCACACATCATTAACCCGCTTTGCATAAATGGCCCTTAACAAATGGAACAACCCCTTATTTCAAACATCTTACCCAAAATATCATCCCCAAGAACCGCTGAGGCTCAAATCTCCCATAAACTAAAAGATGCTTAAACACCGTGTCAATGTCCATGTTTGAGGTAAGTTTCTCACAACCATGGACTGAGAAAGTGCCAAGCAAAAAGGAATCACCTACTTGAAAACTGACACCGTCAAGCTTTTCTGCCAATTGCAGCTGACCACGTGAACAAGGCATCTGCCTTCTGGATAGGTTTTATGGGCAGGTGACATGATGAAGATTGAGCTATTTGGCAGCAGCAACAAGAACGACACTTGAAAGAGTCAAAGCTAGGTTTTGAAACCTAAAATCTTTTTTTTTTCCTAACTTAAGAGTGATGGTGGTAGCATCATGCTGAGCGTACTGCAGCTCAGCACAACAATACTGGCACAGAGAACATTCTCCCAATCCTTCACCTTTAGAGCAGAATAACCCAAATAAATCATTAAAGTCCATAATTAATAAGACATATGAGCTGATAAGAAGTGGGTGTAAACTACTGACTTGAACTACTCAGTGCTGGACTCACATATCAGCAGCCAGAGAGATATAGCCCGAAAGAGGCTAGTAACCTAAGTTTTGAGGTGAGACAAGTCTGTTTGTTACCCCTTTAAGCATTTTAACAGAAGTTTATGTTCATTCTTGAAGTTGACAACTTTCCCTTAAAAGTGAAGCTGGGTATAAATCTGCTTGTGACATGATCCGCTCTGTTGTTTTGACATTCAGAAGAAGCAAGCTTAATATTTCCCTAGGAATTGTGAGACAAATCTGAATCCCTTATGTGGGGAAGGTGTACGCGCCTGGCATTTAGCTGACAGAAAAGAAGTTAAAATGGAGTCACGAAAAATGCCGTATGTGCTCCATGGCCTTGTTCATTTAAAAACTGTGAACTATTCTATACTCCAAGGAGAAGACGGCAAACCTGTGGAGCTTAAAATATCCCGGCACAAGAGTGAAAACATGACAGCCTGTCACAGGTTGTCACAAATATGATGGCCTCTATGACAATTTTCATAATAATAACTGAACAGTTGCCCCCTACCCTATTTATTCAGTCAGCCAGTCATTATAGGGGTATTGTATAACCCTTGTATTTAATTAATCATTTAATTCTGCTTGATATAACCCGATGGTAAATATTAAATGTTAACAGGAAGAGTTTTGTTATGAGTCTACACAATAAAAATAAACACCATCAATTAGTCACTAATTCAATTAAATGGTGTTCAAATACTACATTAATTTAGCTCTTGGGGTGTTGCTTTAAGTTCACAAGATGAAATCTATTATACTGGGCTCACAAGAATGAAAAAGGATGAGATTTTAATCATGTTTTTCTGCTTCTTTTTCTTGTTCAGTGTTTTGAAACTAAAGAGTTTAACCTAAAAAAAATAAAACAAATTGGGCAAACCATGGGGACATATGCTTTGTTGCAGAAGTGGGGAAATTCCTGTAATACTTTCAATTTTGGTTGGAATCAAAACTACTACCACCATTAAAGAAACTGTGACACACATTTTGGTTTTTACAGTTTTTAGAAAAACATTTTTTATCTGAACTGACAGGTGATCTTCAGATAAACATGTGGGATACATATTCATACATGGTTTAAAGGGCTCCCCATTGGCCTTTCTCTGCATCATTGTTCAACTGTTTAAATTTTAAAGCTAAGGTTGTGGGTTGAGTAAAGCTATTTTAACTCCAATGTGCTCTAGTTGAGCAAAATATATTGGCTTTTACTGCAAAAGCTAATTTCTGCATTCATTTTTACACTGACATTCTTAAATTTTTGACTATTTATTTAATTAGTGATTCATTAATAGTATACATCGGAAAGCACAATGGTTATTATATTTTTAAATTAAGCCTTTATTTAACCAGATAAAAGACCCAGTGAGATCGAGATCTTTTTGACAATGGTGAACTGGCAGAGAATGGCAGGAACGCAATAATCATCTAAATTGAAATCACAAACGTATTTTAGAAACAAAGTTTACTCGACCACCTCAACTAAATTGTTCTGACATAATGGTAGAACGGTAAAGAAAAAAGAAAATATCCTATGTGAGTCAGGACAAGAGATTCCAACAACAGGATACAAGCAGAAAGTGAAGTACAAAAAGAGCAATCACATTCAGACATGTTTAATCATTCCAGAGAAGACACAAACTAGTCAAACCACTGACCTGGGTTTTCCCAAGGAGCGTGTAGGCCTTCTGGACCTTGGTGTAGTGCAACACATCAAAGTGCTTACAAGTCTTTGACAGGGCGACATCAAGCTGCTCCTGGAGACAGAAATAGACAGAAGACAAAGGAGAGGAGGAGGCGAAGCCAGGGTGGGAAGAAGGAGAGGGATTATCAGCATTAAGACAGGGGGATTCTGATACACACAGATGTGCAAATTTAAAACTATCAGGCCAAGGGCAGGGTACCTGAATGTGGATATGAGTGAATGTATAACCAAGTGAAAGATAAAGAGATGAAAAGGGAGGCATCACACTTAAGTCAAGTTTAGGAAGAAATTAAGAAGTGGTGAGATGTGTGACAGGTTTGACACAATAATCTGAGCTCAGAGAGCAAAGTGCCTACAAAGGGTAAGAGATCAAATGTCTTGCATCACCCAATGTTGTTTTAAGCCTTGTGTGAAAGTGTTACACACGAGGATGAAGTAAAACATGCAGCTGACGCACTAAGCCGAATGGACATGGCTGACATAAATTGGGATGAAATTTATCCAGACTTCTTGGTACAACGGTGCGGCAAAACTAACATAAAATCTTAAATCCCAATATTTGAGGGTATTCATTGTGATAATGAACGCAACACAGGACAATTACAGCTTGCTGTAAATTGTAGATTGTAAGCTTCTGACTGTAAGGCACTACAGGTGTGAAAAGCCCTAAAAACACAAATACTCCAAGTAGTACAATTTTACTGTTAGACTGTATGACACTTACATATTTTGTGTTTTCAAATTTACTGATGCTCTTATGAAACCAACAATGTATTGTGGTTTCAGTGGAACCAGCTATCCAAGCCATATTATAGGTTTTTGAGGTGTGTCATCATCATCAATTAGAATTCATCATCATCGTGATAAATCACAGATCTTATCATAATAATATAAAATGTCCAATAACTATCCACCCTGTGATACTTTCCGATACCTTGTTAGTACTTCTGGCAATAATGTGTATGGAAAACAAAAAAACATAATGGTCTGCAATTAACATCCGGACAATGGAAACCTCGGCACACCTTCAGAGATCTGGTACAGACTTTGGCTTGATGGATCAGGGCTGTTTTGGCAGTAAAAGGCGGAACAATGGCGTATTCGGTCAAAATGTATAGTCTAATCAGTTTGTATTGCTTCCAAGACTTAGCAGGATTTTTCCATTACTTCTATTGTTGTATATATCTAAAGTCTTTCCATACTCTCTAAGAAACACCTCTATAATGAAAGCAGCTACATTGCATATGGGTGCATTTAGGGCATAATGTCCTTGACTGCAAACAGTGCACTAACTCATTGAACCCTGCTTTAGAAATGGCGAACTGTGCTTTGTTCATGTGTTTACTCTTATGATTTAGAGGATTTTGCATTGCTTGTTTACTGGCTCAAGCTGATGGGTAAACAAGCAAGAGGCTATATGTGTGTGCATACATTCAAACATCCCTCCTGTTCACAGACCCAACTGTAGGCAATTAATCTGCTGGAGCATAGCAGCACTGGTGCTGCCATAATTGCCTCTTCATTATTATTTATCACACACAGGCATCACGACACAAGCAGAGATTGCACAGATACAATTTACAGTGGTTGCACGCTCACGCTGTCGAGTGTGAGATTGTGTCAATATGTGGCAGACCCAAAATGACAAAGCCAAACAATCGGAATGTCAAATCAAAGCTTGATTTGCTTATTCTAGATGAAAAACTCTAAAAACACAAGAGAAATGACAAATATTACACGGCTTGAAGTTTCAACATGTTACCTTCAGATAACAGTTTAATAAGTAAAACAAGAAATTCAAATACCTCTATTTGCTCCAGAGTGTCTTGTAGTTTAGAGTTCAGCTCACTGTGGAATGAAAACAGATTTTTTTTAAGCTTCATAACGGCAGACATCTCTTTTACCTACTGCTTGCTGACAAAAATTCCAAATTAATTTCTGTAATTAACAAAAAAATTATGTAAAACATCATTCACACTCAAATAATTGAATAGTAAATATAGTATAGTCTGTAAAAAACACATTTTTTTCTGTATCTGCTTTCTCTAGAGAATGCAGGGGTGCATAAGGTGGAAAAGTAGTGGGGCGATTATCCCTGTTGCCTTGCTGCAAGAACATCCCAGCTTAAATCTTGGTTGAGCCCTGTCTCTGTCATGTGTCTACACTGATGCCATTTTGCTTTGGGTACATTGGAGTCTTCCCGCAGGTTGAAAAAAAAAAATGCATCTTATGTTATCTAATGACTAGGTCACATGGCCTTGAATCACCGGTGATAGATTTGGTGCCTGACCAGGGTGCAATCCAACTTGTAGTATCGGACAGCTGTGCCTCCTGCGATCCCAAACTCCATAAAGTAGATCTAAGGAGTTTTCAGCAGTAAACGAAACCATGTTTCATATCTAGTATTCATCAGATTGTGAGATCATCGAAACATGAGCAGTTTAAATCTAGTGCTGTTGTTCTCTGAAGATTCCAGGAATATTTTTCTAATACCCAAGCAGCGACGTTGCTTGCCAGAATCAATGCTCATCTAAACCAGCCCATTTGCCTGCTGGTCCATTTTCGTCTACAGGAGCCATCCAAATGTTTAGCCTGCCTGCTCGCTCTCAGTCTTTCTATCCAGCCTCCATTTCCCCGCCAGAACATTCTCTGGTTCGCCAACGCTCCCTCCGCCGCCAGAACACTGTTGAGCCTGGCTCCTTTCTCATCTCCCTTTTCTCTGCCTAACTCCCTTTATTTTCTTAACTCTGCATTGTTGCAAACAACTGGTGAACTTGCCTTGCGTCTTAGTCTCATCTGAATGCACCTCTTGTTTAATTAGTAATTCAACACTGCATGTAAGATGTCTTCACTATCTTTGGTTGCTGCTCTGCTTTTGCCTCAGAAAATCCTTTCATCCGAAAAAGCTGAAAAGTAGCAGCAAGCATTGCAATTGTTTTGCAGATCCCGAGACACTAAGTTATTTCCCTTGTGACTCCGCCACCCTTTACCGCCTCCATTCACAATCATCTGCTGTTCCACCGTTCCCCTGCCTCTGTCCTTGCTTTGCTTCCGGTCTTTACCAGGTCAACTTGCTCTTATGTTGTGCCTTGTGAGTCTGCAGCAGCCCAGGGGAGTGTGTGTCCTTAAAAGATTGCTAATGAAGGATCTGGGCTTCACTTGGAGAGAGAGAAAATGATGAGGGTGCGTCAGAGAAACTAAGAAGAGATACTAGACTAAGTAATAGATGCACATTCCTAATCACACTTTGACATACACTCATCGTTGGCATGAATATCATATTCATTTGGGGCTTTTATTTACTTAATTGAACCATTATCTTCTGGATCTTTATAGACAAGAATTAGGTGCAGAAGTTTGAATTTATTGTTGATTTTCTCTGGTCAACAACAAGTCAAAATCAGACAGAATGAAATTTATGTATGTAGTGTTACTAAGACTCAATAGCACTCGAAGACACTGTTTACTGTGAAGACATTTTTCACAGGGTTGAGTTTGGCTTTGTGAAGGCTAATCTAAAATATCTATGTCTTTCCCCTTAAAAGTCCCTGGGATTGCTAAGGTGGATAGCTGTGAATTTCTATTCCCGCTTGAAGGTGTCAGTTTTGGAGCAGGGGCTCTGTGTCACTCTGCGTTGGTGTTAAACTCACTTCATCATGGACTGGTGCTTCAGGAGCTTCCAGTTCATGCTTCAAGCTTCAAATTCTATTCAAATCAAGAATAGAATTTAAAATTCTTCTTCTAACGTATAAAGCCCTTAATAATCAAGCTCCATCATATATCAGAGCTCTGATTACTCCGTATGTTCCTAACAGAGCACTTCGCTCTCAGACTGCAGGTCTGCTGGTGGTTCCTAGAGTCTCTAAAAGTAGAATGGGAGGCAGATCCTTTAGCTATCAGGCTCCTCTCCTGTGGAACCAACTCCCAGTTTTGGTCCGTGAGGCAGACACCCTATCTATTTTTAAGACTAATCTTAAAACATTCCTTTTTGACAAAGCTTATAGTTAGAGTGGCTCATGTTACCCTGAGCTACCTCTATAGTTATGCTGCTATAGGCTTAGGCTACTGGAGGACATCAGGGTCTAATTTTCTCACTCTACTGATTTCTACTGTTCTTCATTCTACGGTTCTCCAGTTTTGCATTGTATTACATTGAAATGACTGTCGTCATTTCAGCTTTTAACTTTTTGCTCTCTCTCTTTTTCTTCATAGTAGGTACACCTGGTCTGGCGTTCTGTTAACTTTGACATCATCCAGAGAAGACGGCTCACCCGTTACTACCATCTAATGTAGAACAGATTACTAGATCAATGTGTGCTTCTGTGCTTTTTTGTCTCTCTTGTTGTGTCTCTGCTCTGTCTTCTGTAACCCCAGTCGGTCGAGGCAGATGACCGTTCATACTGAGCCCGGTTCTGCCGGAGGTTTTTTTTTCCCGTTAATGGGTGGTTTTTCTTCCCACTGTCGCTTCATGCTTGCTCAGTATGAGGGATTGCAGCAAAGCCATGTACAATGCAGACGACTCTCCCTGTGGCTCTACGGTTCCCCAGGAGTGAATGCTGCTTGTCAAGACTTTGATGCAATCAACTGGTTTCCTTATATAGGACATTTTGACCAATCTGTATAATCTGACCCAATCTGTATAATATGATTGAACTTGATTTTGTAAAGTGCCTTGAGATGACATGTTTCATGATTTGGCGCTATATAAATAAAATTGAATTGAATTGAATTGAATTGAATGGTAGTCTTGAGCCTTGGTGGATCCTGGGTTGTTTCTGAAAACCCTAACCAAATCCCTTTCATCTAAGGGGGGCAGTTTGGATCAAATTGGCTTAAACTCGGCTATGATCATGTCTTCCAACAGAAAAATATCCCAAAAGTATCTCAAAACTACTTTTGAGATGGGTAAAGTACCCTGAGGTAGGAAGTTAGAATGGCCTTCCTAAAACCCTGATGTCAATGTTGTTAAAAAGCCCAGAATGATGATAGTAACTTGTTGATGGCAAGTAAAAAAATGTGTGGCTGAAGTACAACATGCTAATAGACATTTAGCTATAATTAGTGGTTAAGAAAAATCATCAAATTCAGCAATAGCAGTACCTATGATCGCTATCAGTCCTACACCTGTTGTAGGAACACTATAAAAAGTTACAATTGGAGATGGCAGGACAAAACCAATACCTTCAGTGGAGACAAAGATAGGAAGGCAAGGCAAAGAAAATGGAAACAGTTAGAAAGCTGGCTCAACTACACAAGGATGAATTGATCAATGTCAGATCCAGACTGCTGAGGAAATACATCTGATTGTTCATAGGCAAGGCTCAGGAGAGTGAAAAGCAAAGGCTTTTAGACTTCTGGCAACCACAGTATGGAGATACACCCATGGTACTCATGCCAAGAGGATAAACACCCTCCGGTTCATTGCAGAATATTTTAGTTGGTCCCAATGTTCCAGTTTAGTTGAGCAACTGTAACTAAACCCCACACTGAATGGTATTAAAAAAGAGCACAAAGAAAAGAAACAGGAGCCAGTCCCCACACAATGATAGCGATTAAACACTGATGGACATAAAGCAACAGGGCTCAACATGGCCCACACAAAATGGGTAAAGTTCAACAAATATATTCACATCGCTTTTTTTTCCCCAGACTTGGATGACATCAATTTTGGTATCAATTTTTTTCTATGTTTTGATTTTCACCTTCGTATAAAGCCTGTACTGATTTATTCAGCCTTTTCAGGATTGGAGACGCCAACAAAGGTCACTCCACTTTTTTCAGTGATTAAATACACACATTAGTGATTAAAAACACACATTCATTGATTCATTAAACACACAGTGACATATGTCAAGTGTTTCTTTATGATCCTTTTGATCTTTATGGCTTACAACTACTAAAAAAAAATCAAATTAAGTTTCCAGAAGAAAATGAATGTTACATAAGACTAGCAAAAACCAAAAGGTTTTAAATACAGTAACATCAGCCTATTAAAACAGTACTCTAAATTACAGTAAATATTGATTTAATACTTTGCTTTACAATCATCTTAATGTGTAAATCACCTTTTTTGCAGATTAATGTATAAACTGGGCCCAACTGTGTTACTTTAATGTTACTGTGCAATGTTTTACATTTTCATGTGACTTGGTTTAGTTCTGCAATATTTGTCTTAAAACCATCTTAGTGCTGCCCTCTTAGGGTTGAACAGTAGCTATTACATTTCAAATTTCCTAGGCAAGGCAAGGCAAGGCAAATTTATTTATATAGCACATTTCAGTACAGAGACAATGCAAAGTGCTTTACATGATCAAAATATAGGAAAATAAAACAGAATAAAAGCAAGCAGGAATAAAATGCAGAAACAAAATAGAACATGGGAGAATAGAAATTAAAAGCAAACAAGTAAAAACAGTTGGACTACAAACTTAAACTAATGATGTTTCAGTAATACAGTTCCATTAGAACAGTCGAAGGCAATCCTAAACAAAAGTGTTTATAATCTTGATTTAAAGGAACTCAGGCTTTCAGCACTTTTACAGTTTTCTGGAAGTTTGTTCCAGATAAGTGGAGCATGGGAACTAAATGCTGCTTCTCCTTATTTAGTTCTGGTTCTAGGTATGCGGAGTAGGCTGAAGCCAGACGACCTTAGTGGTCTGGATGTAAGCCATTCAGTGATTTATAGACTAACAGAAGTTTTTTAAAGTCTATTCTCTGAGATACCGGGAGCCAGTGTAAGGACTATAGAACTGGGGTGATGTGCTCTACTTTCTTAGTCTTAGTGAAGATACGGGCAGCAGCGTTCTGGATCAGCTGCAGCTGTCTGACTCACTTTTTAGGCAGACCTGTGAAAACACCATTGCAGTAATCAATTCTACTAAAAATAAACGCATGGATTAGTTTTTCCAGATCCTGCTGAGACATTAGTCCTTTAATCCTGGAAATGTTCTTCAGGTGATAGAAAGCCGACCTTGTAATTGTCTTTAAATGCTTTTGGAGGTTCAGGTCTGAGTCCATCACTACACCCAGGTTTCGGACCTGATCAGTGGTTCCTAGCTTAAGCAGCTGAAGCTGTGTGCTAACTTTTGATCTCTCCTCTATTGGTCCAAATATTATTACTTCAGTTTTGTTTTTATTCAATTTAAGAACATTTTGGCACATCCATGCATTGATTTCTTCTAGGCATTTACTCAGTGCCTGAACTGGTTCATAGTCACCTGGTGACATGGTGATGTAGAGCTGTGTGTCGTCTGCATAGTTATGGTAGCTGATATTTTTCATGATCTGAGCTAAAGGGAGCATGTAGATATTGAATAGGAGGGGACCCAAGATGGACCCTTGGGGAACCCCACATGTAATTTTTGTCATCTGGGATGTAAAGTTACCTACTGATACAAAAAATTCCCTGTCCTTTAAGTAGGATTTAAACCAGTTGAGAGCTGTACCAGAAAGGTCGACCCAGTTTTCCAAGCGCTCTAACAGGATGGAGTGATCGACAGTATCGAATGCTGCACTGAGGTCCAATAGTACCAGCACGGTGGTTCTTCCACAGTCTGTATTTATATGGATGTCATTAAACACCTTGATAAGGGCGGTCTCTGTACCGTGGTGAGCACGGAAACCTGACTGGAAAACGTCAAAGCGGCTGGTCGTTGTTAAGAAGGTGTTTAATTGTTGAAACACAGCTTTGTCAATAATCTTACTGATAAAGGGTGGTTTTAGATGGGTCTGTAGTTCTGGGGTAGTAGTTTGTCTAAATTGTTCTTTTTCAGCAGTGGTTTGATAATTGCGTTTTTTAGGGACTGGGGGAAAACACCTGACAGAAGGGACGTGTTTATTATCTGAGTCAAGTCCGACGCTATACCAGGCAAAACATTCTTAAAGAAAACTGTGGGTAGAACATCAAGGCAGCAGGAGGAGCAACTTAGCTGCTGAATGATCTCCTCTAAGCTTTTGTAGTTTATTTGGCTGAATTGGGACATTTTGTCAGGATAAGTTCCAGTTGGATACAGCTTTGGTTCTGGAGTTGATATGGATGTACAAACTGATCCTCTAATTTTTAGGATTTTCTCAGTAAAGAAGTTAGCAAATTCATTGCAGGCCCTGGTGGAGTGGAGTTCCTAAACATGCTTTCGTCTCCATAGCCCTGTGTTCGGGTAAAAAAGCATGTCAGTCAGACATAGGCCTCCGTAACGATTCAGGAGTCAGCTTTGTTAGCTTTGTTATCTTTGCCAGCATTGATCATAATGTTAAAAGAGAATCTCATATGCTTTCAGCAAATTAAAATTTAAATCTAAACTTTCAGACGGTTTGTAACAGCTTTGAACGTTAGCACATGTTAGCAACAATGCTGCTAATATCAGACACTGGACCCACCATGTCCACCACTGTCTACGGGCATTGCTGATTCAGCGCCTTGAGCCAGCAGCTTGGACTGATGAGGCTCAGCCTCGCTGGACTCCACAAAGCCTCCCCCAACCTCCGGTGATGAGGTGTTGAGAAATCCTCCACCTCAAAAGACCGATTCATGACGAACGTGCTTTGCTCACTCTCCTTGCTTCAACATGTCAAGTTAAGCTAGCTACCACTTTCCCTCGTCCTAACCACAGCCTCGCTTAACCTCCACCACTCATCCCCACACTTAGCCCTGCCCCTCATGGTCTCTTGGCACTGCCCACTTTGGTGGCATGTTTGAAAATGTGTCTGAGAGTGAGGTTGTGCTTTTACATCAGGGTGAGTTACACTTTACGGCTGTGGTTGTAGCTCTTGAATGTGAAACTGCTTCTACCACAGTTTTTCCTTCCACTTAACTTGCCATTAATAGGCTAAAGCCAAACATTATACCCGTTTCTTGAGAGTGTCAGTGACTGCCTGCTAGACAACTGTCAAGTTTAAAGTTTTCCTTAACATTGTCGGGACCATAATATGGTTAGAAAGAAACATTTCTATATTAAAAATACTTTGATTAATTGGCCCCGTTTTTATTCCAATTTCGAGAAGCTGATTTTGTTTTTGTAAGCCATACTCATCCAAATGAACTAAAATACTTTAAATGTATCAGTCCATGCATTTAATGTATTTAAGCTTTCTTTTTGAACTGATTTACTGGAATAAACTACCTTTTGATGCATTTATTACTGACTTAATCTGGGAAAAGGAAGGTTAAGTCTACATGTTTTTGGTTGGTATATTTAGAAAATACCCACAGCACACCGATTCCCATTAAAAACAATCTCTCACCTTCTGTTAATCTGTCCATGTCCTGTATAAAATGTACAATAATTACTCACACAGACCACAGTGCACTTTTGTGTGCACAGATGCTGCTCCTCCCCAATACTGGCACTCTTCTATGATCAGAAAGAATGCATAAATAACATATGAGGAGAAATAGCTAATTAACGATCTGTTGCCTGTAGCGGCCACCAAAAAATTCAGCAGGGTCACGTTGAAATGTGGGAGATTTTTATCCCCTTTTAAGTATTTTTCAATTAATACTGGCAACAGGAGCCTGTAGGGCTTTGAGGCTTGTCCCTTTACAGTGATTTGCTGACTTGCTAAACAAGTATAAGCGCCTCAAAGGGTCGGATGGATCTTCGTGTTTTGTAGGAGCATTGCATTTTTTTATTTTTTTTTGCTGCAGTCGTGTTGGCCGGTGTTACAGAGCAGGTGGGAAGGAAATTAAGAGGCAAGGGGAGGGCTTCAAAGAGGAAAATGTGGCAGAAGGAGACAAAGGAAATTAAGCAGCCATAAGAGCAGAAGAGGTTATGTTGGAGTGAAAGGCCAAGAGGGGACACTTTCACCAAGGTTAAAGGGGCCTTGGTCCAAGTGAGAATGCCTGACCGGCAAAACTTCTTTAGGCCTAATTATATTATATTCTCTGTAGATGTTGCAGATTTTTTCTGCACGTGTTGAGTTCTTGCTTGTAGATTTCAAGGTTAAAAGAGCAAAATGAAAAGCTTTGATCTTGATCTGTACTTAGCTTGTACTTTGGTTTTTGAGAACAAAATCCTTGCAACCTTGGCAAAGGTCGAGGAATCTTTGCTAAAATCACAAAATACAATTATAGTCGAAAACCTGAAAGAAGCATTCTTTCTTTTATTAAGTAGGTAGAATAAAACAACAGGGAACCTGTCAGTATGATCTGGGTAAATACATAAAAGTGATTCATGTATGACAAACTGACTATTTGCTTTACGAGTGGATATGATCAGCCCACAGTGGGTTTAAAAAAAAACAAAAACTAGATCCATCTCCTATCTTAAGCAAAAATCTGCCAAATATTTTATCAGCACAACAAAACAATCACATTAACTGTACCCAGACCACTCATGCTCTGCTGTAGGGCATCAAATCTGTTCCAACGGTCTAATGAGACCCGAATAAGGGAGGCTTGGCTTGTAGTTCTGAATGTTTGTCTCACTTTCACATCAACAAGACAAAACATTTCACACCAATTCTAAAACAAGATAAGATTTACACTTTGAAAAATATTCTCCTAGACTCTATAGCATGGATTTGTCCAGACTCCATTACATAAGTTAACTGTGTCTGAGAATACAAATACTTAAAAAGTTTTTGCTTGATCATTATTATAAGACTTAATTTGCAAACATTATAGAAACAATACTATTAGACTAGATAAATAATAATTATTATTTATCTATCTTGTTTTACCCTGCAAACCCTTCAGGTCCATCGGGTTCTCTGAAAAAGGTTTCCTGATTGTACCTAAGGTTAAAAGTCAAACTTTGGAAAGGAGTCATTTGTTCATTACAGCCATCCAGAACAGGTTTCCTGAAGATTTCAGGGCAGCTGTAAGTATTGATGCTTTTTAAAGCAAACTAAAACTGTTTTATATTCGGTCTCTATCTCTTATTTTTCTTTTATTTACTTATCTTGAAGCAATTTTGTTCAGTTCTACAGAATTGTATATGTGATCTTAATGTCTAATATAATTTTGCTTTATAATGTAGCTTTATTGTCATCATGTCATTTTAGCAGAATTTACAATAAACAAAATAGTTTTTTTTTTGTTTTTGTTACAGTTCACTTGCCTTTTGGTAAGACGACTTTTTTCATTGTTTTGAAGATCTACAATGTTTTTATATTCAGTGTTTCCCCTACCGTTCTACAAGGGAGGTGGTCCGCCACAGCGACAAGATAGCCTGCAAAAACACCATTTGCTCCTATTTTGTCGCAATTCACCAGAAGTCTGCCTGTTGGAAACAAATATCCACCTTCCTGAGTCCATCGATGAAAACAGATGGCTGTTTAATTCTTGGAAAACGCATTTTTGTTGCTAGATAGACCCCATGAATAAATCAGAAACAGATCCCAAATGTAATAAAATTAAAATAGAATAAAGTTACGCTCAAAACTATTCTAAACTCTGGCAGATCTAGATTTTAAAGAGATTTTCATTCAATCAAGAAGTAGTAAGGAAGAAAGCAGGTAGCTTTTAAAATATAACCATGCATGCATGCTCTTTCCTTTGTGTTAACTTCTTTGGTTAACATCTGTTTGTATGAAAATTATTTTCTTAAAAACTTTCTGATTTGAGATTCCATACGTTTTTAGGTTTGTGGGTTTTCATTCAGTTTTTAAGAAATTATGGGCATTTGAGAACAAAACTAAACCTAGTTTGATTATCTATTAGTTTTTAACCAATCGTGCAACATAGTCTTAAAGCTGCCGGCGGCAGCAGCAGTGCCATTATTTCACTGTTTTTTGTCTTGAGATTTGGATAATGTTAGATCAAATAAAAATAAACTCTTTAATTTGGACTAGATTAGCCTAGAGCCTTCTATATAGAGCCTTCTAATCCCAAGTTTATGATCAGTGATATATTAATTCCATAAATTTCTAAAGGAATAATTGATTCAATGCTTTATTTCAACAGTAACTAAACAGGACTCTATTCAAGTACCTTGGGTTCAGTTTAAAACCGTCGTGTAAAATTATCTAGACGTCATAAAAGCAGGGACATTACCCTGTTCCCTAAAATAGTGTGTTTATTGGTTAGTGGCTTAAGAATCTAAATGATCAATGTGTTGAACAATAACCCAAGTTTTCCTGTGGCAAAGTATAGATAAAATTACTCATGTGAAAAGCATTTTATGTTTATGAAATTTTTTAAAAAATCTTTGGATAACAGACAAAACCTGGAAGCTTTTCCCCATGCTATTTTTTCATTTCTTCATACTTATCCAGATTTGGATAGTAATACAATCAAATTTCAAACTTTTCAACATAGCGTAGGAATCCTGAAAACGTACAGTTGCACGCTTATTTTGGAAATATGAGCCTCCATCCATAAAATTGCTCCACATATAAATACACTAACATGTAAATGGTACATTATTGTGTTTGCACTTTTCACCTGGTGTGTAATCTATAAACTATTCAACGTTTTTATACATGGAATATTTTATGCTGGTATTTTAGCATCTGTGAGTGTGGGCTATTTGAAAGTAGATCCCATGAGGGGTTTTCATAAATGAAATCCCATAAAAATAATGTTTCCTTTGCTTCATATGCTGACTCAACTCATAACAGAAGCAAGGGAAAAAGTCAGGTTAACACCACCCTGTGTTTTGTTTTGTATTCTCCTGGTGCTGTAAATGTGCTCTGATGTGCATACAATATGTAAAACAAAACCTCTAAGAGGCACTTCATTTGCATATTACAAATAAAAATCAAGTAAATTCAGCTTGGGCTTTTCTGTCTGTTCTCCACTTGCTCCAGTGGTTTAAGACAAACCAGGATTAGATATAGGCATTTGCAAAGAAAATATATTTACCATGGTTGAGAAAGACTGGGCAACAATTGAAATCACAATACATCTTTTTTTGTGTGTGAAATGGAAGTGAAACAAAAAAATGTTTTGATCACAAGCAGGAAAAAGAACTGCATTGAAGTCAAATGTTGGTACCTGGCTATTATTTTGAGAGGAGAATCACATGTAACTCACAACAACCACTTATACTTCAAAGTCTGTGCAGAAACAATTTCACAGAGCCTCAAACAAAGTGTGTATACTTTTAAGAGAGGCTGAAAGGCACTGTGTGAATAAATAATATGAAAAACTTTGGCCGGTCTTTCCCTGTCAACTGACTGTATATTAAAAAAGCCGTAAAAAGCAATGACTGGCACTGGTCCTCTGGTAAAGATGTGTAAAAAGATTATTAAGATCAAATTTGTGCTTTTTTTATTCATCCTTTTTTGCAGTTGCATACTTTGGTTCTGAAAACATTCCTGTACCTGTCAAACAGTGAACTTCACATAAATCTTTTATCTCCTTTACGATCTGAACGGTGCACAGCGGTAAAATTTATATTATCTCTCATCCTGACTTAATTGTTCCAGTTGCTGTTAACTTTATCTCTATGACAGTAGATATGACAAACTTAGGCAAGCGTCTTGCAGTTTTTACCAATGTATGAAAATGAACATTGACCATTCGAGAATTGAATGTTCTCTTGTCTTTCCTAATTTGAAGAGTGGCTGAACGAAATAGAGTTGTGTGCAACATTACATCAAATTACCTATTAAATGTTCTTAGAGACACCTATATCAACATTAAAAACGTAAAAAATACATAACACAATGATTTATTTACACCTATTTCAGAGGAATTGCTGTGGGAGTCCCCTCCCCGTTTATAGGCTAAATATATTCAACATTTATTGATTTCTAACATTTTTCAGTCCAATCACGTTGATGCAATACAAAATCCATTTATTGTAAGGCATCTGACACATCTTCACCCGCGGGGGTCGATAAATTGTGACAACCTTCACAATTACATCTCCTAGGCCTCATCTAACAAACCAGCAGAATATCTATCCAACCACTGCCACAAGATACCTACAAAACATACATTTTATCTTAACTATATCCAAAACATACCACTATTCTCCAATTAAAAACAGGCTATGATATAACTCTACTTTAAATTATGTCATAATGTTGAAAAAATAGACATTGAGCCACGTAATTGGCTGGATGACGGCTTTGCTATTCCAAGGTGACATTAGTTGATTAGCTCTAGACGCAGAAACATTTGGACCTGAAGCGCTCAGTGTTGCCTATCTGGGCTTGTGTTGGTCGCCTGTTCTGGAAAACAATCTGACCTTTCAGAGAAACAACGGTTTAAAGAAAACTCTGCCTGAGTAGTTAATATTTATGCTTTTAATCCAAAATAAAGCAGAAGTAAAAAGACTAGACTGAGTTTAGTAAGCTGCTATTTAAAGTGGATAATAAAGTATAATGATGAGTTGACTTTAGAGTCGCAGTTTACCTAATATATTTAGTTAAGGCTTTGGGATGAAATATCGTCCATTACTGAAAAACCTCATAATCAGAGTATGAATTATGGCTATAAATATGTTATCTAAAGGTCACAATGACCTGCTTGTTCGCCCACAAGTCCAAAGGAAAACTGATGCCGAATATGAAAACAACTCCCTGATGACATGCCTGGAGTATTGCACTCATAAAAATGGAATGGAAGGACAGACAACCCAGAAGAAAACATCCTCCAGCCAGCATCATTTCATCTTAGGATGATCCCAGACACATTTCTACACAAACACACCCGTTAACAGGCCAGAGTGCAGTATTTTAAAGTCGGCATCAATTACATGTCTGCTATTGACAAAGGTCCATCCAACGCTGAATAAGCCTATCATTGGCAGCTAACTATCTCGGTGCACAGGAGAGTTGAACCTGGCACCTGTGGAGAAAATGCCTGAGTATATGCAAAATGGAGAAAGGGAAGGTGCATGCAATGATCTGTGTTCAGAGAAGAATTTATGGTACAGAAAATACAGCCACTAAAGGTAAGAAACACATACTGTATTACCACGGAAGCTTTTATTGTCAGGGTTTCTGTAATTGTGTTACAGCCTTAAGGAGGACGTCCGCTTACGTCTTCCCCCTCACTCTCGTGTTCATCCCACTTTTCATGTATCCCAGATTAAGCCCGTTTTGGACAATGATTCATACCCTCCTTCCGGACCCCCTCCACCCTCCCAGGACAGTCAGAATCCTCGCGTCATCAGGGTTGTGGATGCCCGTCGACGAGGTAGGGGTCACCAATACCTCGTCGATTGGGAGGGTCGCAGCTCTGGGGATCGCTCATGGGTGTCTGCAGCTACCATCGCCAATCAGGATTTGATTCGGGATTTCTGGTCTACTCAGCCCAGCACTTCTTCGTCTGGGCCGCCAGGAGGCGGCCGTTGAGGGGGGGATAGTGTCAGGGTTCTCTGTGTTGGCTGCTCTAACTCTACTCCTCAGGTGTGTCTAGTTGGCTGAGGAGGCGTGGTCCACACCTGCAGCTCGTTGCAGGCGGCTTCCTCTGGCTTCTTAAGCAGAGCACTGGCAGATGGAAGACGCCAGAGCCTTAACCAGTCGTGGTACGACGTGGCCTCTGTCACAACTCTCGGAAACCAGCTTGTGAGTTTTTTGCTCTTCGATTTTGACTAATTTTTGGATCTCTCTGTTTTTGCCTCAGATTTTGGTGCTTGGATGCACTCACCTGTCTTGACGTTTCGTCCGAAGAAACAGACCAGCAGAACCTGTCTGCTTAGATTTTGCTCTGGCGCTCCCCTCATACTTACTGGATGTTACCCAGCGAGGCCTGAGATCCCCTCTCCCGGATTCTGCTGGTTCTGTGTTCACTCTGGTCAATCCATCTGTCAACCGTTGCCGATGAGGCTCGCTCAGGATCCCTCGCCAGTTACATCTGCCGTCCTCAGCCACTAGCCACCTATCTCCATCTGAGTAGTCACATAGAGTTCTCATGACGCTACTTCTTCCCGGTTAGGTCCGCCCAGCCTAATGGTAAGCAGCGCAACTCCTAGCAAGTTTCTTGGCTCTTATTTCAGAAGAACTCACTTGCTCTTTCTTACAGACTCTCCAGCCGTGACGTTCTGACCCAGCCGAGTCACCTGTAGTTCCATCCATAGACCTGCCTGTTTTCCTTTAATAAAAGTCTTAAAACTGTGCATTGCCTCCCGTTCGTATCTGCATGTGGGCTCGTCATCTGAAAACCATGACAGAAGAAGGCTCCGGCCACCTGAGTCCAGCGGATACGTTCGGGCGGCAGATAGCCGCACAGCAGGAACAAATGCAGTCGCTAGGTTTTGCTGTCAATTCTACTCAGGAACAGCTTCAGAGATTAGCCGCTCAGGTTAGCCTACTTGTGGACACAGTCACTTCCGCGAAGACGTCACCTGTCACTCAGGATCACGTTATCCCGCCTTCCGACGCTCCGAGCATGGAGAATCAGGTTTGGACTCCACCACTTGAGGGCGCGTCACCTTGTCCGGAGAAATTCTCCGGTGACGGTGGAAGTTGCGGTGGTTTTCTTTTCCAGTGCAAACTGGTGTTTAACCGTTCTCCCCAGACTTTCGCCTCTGATGAGGTAAGGATATCTTATGTCTTACGTCTACTAACGGGTAGGGCTCTTAGGTGGGCCGAGGCTCGATTCCCTGATTGTCAGTCGTTTGGGATTACTTTTCAGGACTTCATTGCTGAATTTAAGACAATTTTTTCACCTGAGTTGGATTCGGCACAACAGTCTCGTCATCTCCTCACTTTGAAACAGCGCGGTCGACGCGTATCTGATTTTTCCGTGGAGTTTCGTACGTTTGCTGCTGCTGCGGGTTGGCAGCCGAGACCGTTAAAGGCAGCTTTCTTTCAGGCTCTAGACGAGTCGTTAAAGGATGAGTTAGCTCGGGTTGAGGAACCTGAGGATTTTGAGGAGTTTGTAGCACTTGCTATCCGTTTGGATTCTCGATTACGCAGCCGAACCCGTTTTAGATCCAACCTTGCCTTGCAATCATCCACCTCCACCTCTTCTACATTTACCAAGAAGGAACCCCGTTCTTTTACACCTCCTCCTGAACCCATGCAGTTGGGGCAGGTTGGTCTTTCCAATAAGGAACGTCAGCAGCGTGTCTCGGAAAACTTATGTCTTTATTGTGGAGGTGAGGGTCATTACCTCAGAGATTGTCCTGTTCGGCCAAAAGACCGAGTCCGCCGCTCTTAACGGGGGGATCGGTGGACAGGTTGGGATCTAATCCCCGGGAGGCTGTTAAGGCGTCATTTGGTTCTCGTTGTTGTTTACCAGTTACTTTAATATTCGACCAGGAAAGTTTTGATGTTTCAGCTCTAGTAGATTCAGGCTCTGATTTTAATCTCATAGATCAGGCGGTTGTGGACCAGCTTCGAGTACCTGTCGATCTTTTACCCGAGCCACTCCAGGTCTCGTCATTAGATGGGCAGAGATCTGACTACTTCCTTGACAGATTCCGGAGACATGATTGACCTCTCTCGCGTTCCAGAGGATTACCACGACTTACGGCAGGTATTTAGTAAAACTCAGGCTTGTTCTTTGCCCCCACATCGCCCATACGACTGTGCGATTGACTTGTTACCTGGGGCCCCTCTACCGGTGAGTCGGCTCTATAACATCTCCAGGTCAGAACGTCAATCGCTTGAGAAATACATCAGTGAGTCTTTGGCTACGGGGTTAATTCGTCCTTCTTCCTCCCCATTAGGGGCTGGTTTCTTTTTTGTGGGCAAGAAGGACGGGACCCTTCGACCCTGTATAGATTATCGAGGGCTGAACCAGATAACCGTCAAGAATAAGTACCCGCTTCCTCTATTATCATCAGCCCTCGAGCCAGTCCAGAATGCCAAGATTTTTACTAAGCTTGATCTGCGCAACGCTTATCATTTGGTTCGGGTGAGACAGGGGGATGAGTGGAAGACGGCTTTTAAGACTCCGTTAGGTCACTTTGAGTACCTAGTCATGCCCTTCGGCTTGTGTAATGCCCCGGCAGTTTTTCAGGCATTGGTTAACGACGTCCTGCGGGATTTTTTGAATGTTTTTGTTTTTGTCTATTTAGATGACATCCTGATTTACTCTCGTGACCTAGAACAACACACGCAACATGTGTGACTTGTTCTCCAGCGATTACTAGAAAATCGCCTGTTTGTAAAAGCCGAGAAGTGTGAGTTCCACCAGACTTCAGTTTCGTTCCTCGGTCTTGTTTTGGAAGGCGGTCAAGTGAGGTCAGACCCAGAAAAAATAAAAGCAGTAACGGAGTGGCCAGTTCCTGAGTCACGTAAACAGCTTCAACGTTTCCTTGGGTTCGCTAATTTCTATAGGCGTTTTATCAGGAACTACAGCCAGATGGCTTCCCCGTTACATGCTCTTACCTCCACCAAGGTCCCTTTTAGCTGGAGTCCTGAAGCCGATGAGGCATTTAATCGACTTAAGTCCCGTTTTTCCCAGGCTCCCATACTCGTTCACCCTGATCCTGCGAAACAATTCACCCTTGAAATAGACGCTTCTAACACAGGTGTGGGAGCGGTCCTATCCCAACAGTCTGAGATAGATAAGAAGTTACACCCTTGTGCATTCTTCTCCCGTCGCTTGTCCCCTGCCGAGCAGAACTATGATGTAGGCGATCGTGAACTGTTAGCCATTAAGTTAGCCTTGGAGGAGTGGCGGCACTGGCTAGAGGGATCCGAGCAGCCCATCATAATATGGACAGATCACAAGAACCTCTCCTATCTGCAGACAGCCCGTAGACTCAACTCAAGGCAAGCCCGTTGGTCATTATTTTTTTCTCGTTTCAACCTCACCATAACCTACAGACCAGGCTCCAGAAACATTAAACCAGATGCTCTGTCTCGTCAGTTTGCCCCATTTGAACAAGAGAAGGAGCCGGAACTTATTCTTCCCCCCACATGCACTGTTGGAGGTCTGCATTGGGATCTGGAGGACAGGATTAACCAGGCCCAACTATTAGATCCGGATCCTGGTACGGGTCCACCGGGACTAAAGTATGTTCCCCAATCTGTTCGTCCGGAGGTTTTACGCTGGTGTCACGATGCTAAGTTTTCCGCCCATCCGGGCATTTATAGAACCCAGTCTCAGGTGTCCCGGCGATTCTGGTGGCCATCGTGGACCAAGGACGTCAGAGACTATGTTTTAGCTTGTCCTGTCTGCGCCCAGAATAAGTCTTCTAACCAGCCACCTTCTGGGTTGTTGAATCCTCTTCCTATCCCCAAACGTCCATGGTCCCACATTGCCATTGATTTCGTTACTGGACTCCCTGTTTCCCAAGGCATGTCAACGATTTTGACTGTTGTTGACCGTTTTTCGAAGTCTTGTCATCTCATTCCCATCCGTAAGCTACCTAACGCCCTCCAGACTGCCCAACTCCTCATTAAACATGTTTTCAAGCTCCATGGTATCCCTGTTGACATTCTCTCTGACCGGGGTCCCCAGTTTATTTCTCAGGTCTGGCGGCACTTTTGCTCCGCTCTGGGTGCCCGTTACACGCTCACCTCCGGATACCATCCTCAAACCAACGGCCAAACTGAACGAATGAATCAACAATTAGAGACCACTCTCCGTTGCCTCACGTCATCTTCACCTACCGACTGGAACAAGTTTTTGCCTTGGGTAGAGTATGCCCTGAACTCTCACATCACCTCAGCCACGGGACGTTCACCTTTTGAAGTTGCCTTAGGATATCAACCTCCACTCCTACCCACAGACGAACTCAGGATTCCCTTCACCTCCGTCAACGACTATATTGCTCGCTGCCAGAATATATGGAAAGAGACGGTTACAGCACTCACTCGCACCGCAGAGCGGAGTAAGAGGTTTGCTGACCAGCACCGCAGACCAGCTCCCCATTATCGCCCCGGTCAGAGGGTTTGGTTATCATCCAGAGATGTATTGACTAACCCATCCGCCAAGAAGCTTGCTCCCCGGTTTACTGGTCCCTATGAAATAGAGACAGTTATCAACCCGACCACCGTCCGCTTACGTCTTCCCCCTCACTCTCGTGTTCATCCCACTTTTCATGTATCCCAGATTAAGCCCGTTTTGGACAATGATTCATACCCTCCTTCCGGACCCCCTCCACCCTCCCAGGACAGTCAGAATCCTCGCGTCATCAGGGTTGTGGATGCCCGTCGACGAGGTAGGGGTCACCAATACCTCGTCGATTGGGAGGGTCGCAGCTCTGGGGATCGCTCATGGGTGTCTGCAGCTACCATCGCCAATCAGGATTTGATTCGGGATTTCTGGTCTACTCAGCCCAGCACTTCTTCGTCTGGGCCGCCAGGAGGCGGCCGTTGAGGGGGGGGTAGTGTCAGGGTTCTCTGTGTTGGCTGCTCTAACTCTACTCCTCAGGTGTGTCTAGTTGGCTGAGGAGGCGTGGTCCACACCTGCAGCTCGTTGCAGGCGGCTTCCTCTGGCTTCTTAAGCAGAGCACTGGCAGATGGAAGACGCCAGAGCCTTAACCAGTCGTGGTACGACGTGGCCTCTGTCACAACTCTCGGAAACCAGCTTGTGAGTTTTTTGCTCTTCGATTTTGACTAATTTTTGGATCTCTCTGTTTTTGCCTCAGATTTTGGTGCTTGGATGCACTCACCTGTCTTGACGTTTCGTCCGAAGAAACAGACCAGCAGAACCTGTCTGCTTAGATTTTGCTCTGGCGCTCCCCTCATACTTACTGGATGTTACCCAGCGAGGCCTGAGATCCCCTCTCCCGGATTCTGCTGGTTCTGTGTTCACTCTGGTCAATCCATCTGTCAACCGTTGCCGATGAGGCTCGCTCAGGATCCCTCGCCAGTTACATCTGCCGTCCTCAGCCACTAGCCACCTATCTCCATCTGAGTAGTCACATAGAGTTCTCATGACCCTACTTCTTCCCGGTTAGGTCCGCCCAGCCTAATGGTAAGCAGCGCAACTCCTAGCAAGTTTCTTGGCTCTTATTTCAGAAGAACTCACTTGCTCTTTCTTACAGACTCTCCAGCCGTGACGTTCTGACCCAGCCGAGTCACCTGTAGTTCCGTCCATAGACCTGCCTGTTTTCCTTTAATAAAAGTCTTAAAACTGTGCATTGCCTCCCGTTCGTATCTGCATGTGGGCTCGTCATCTGAAAACCATGACAAGCTGAATGTAATTTAAATTTCAAACATCAAATTTTAAATAAAGGCTCATATTGTTATATGATATATGATGAACTTTATTGTCCCAAAGGAAATTTGTCTTCCTATTTTCTGTTCATTTATTGAACAGAAAATATTCACATCAGTCATTCAATGAGCTAGCAAGGACAACCAACTGTAGATAAAAATTGCTTTTAGTTTAGATTTTCCTGTTTTATTTTGTTTCAATTTTCCTACATTTTATTCCAACTGTTTTTTTACTTGCTTTTATTTTCCATTTTTTTTTCTCCAACGTTTTAATCATGTAAAGCACTTTGCATCGTCCTTGTACTGAAATGTGCTATGCAAATAAATTAGCCTTGCCAAGATAGTTGTACACTATCAGGCAGAACGTAAACATGTGCAATTCGAGTATTTTGATTGGACGATCCGAGCTTGGGGCCACAGGATTTGTGCCCCACGGCTGTCCACTGAGAGCGTCTTGGGCATGCGCACTGCGATTTCAGAGGTTTATTATTTAAACAAACGTTGGTGGGCCGGCCCCGATATCAAGGCGCCTTAATCGAATTTAGCCTACTGAGTTTTATGGCAGACTTGGATATATAGACACAAATGTTTCTAACAGACTTTTATTGGTAAGGGAATCTGTCTTTTATTTTGCAATATTGCTCTGGAAAGAACTATCCTGTCCCATTCATTATTGAGAACATTGAGCTCCACAGTGACATCTGATGGGGTCTGGTCTCACTGGCCCCAAATGCAGAGATGCCACAGCCGTGCAGACCTCGCGGATGCCTCAGGCATAAACCAGCCTTAATGGGGATTATTGTGAACATGCAAACTGATTAATCAGTACAAACAAACATGACATGCAAACAAAATGAAACCCAGAATTTAATGGCAAATACATGCTACCCAGTCCTGTGTGCTCTACAAAACACTCAAATTGTCTGAAGTAAGTCTCATGGTCTCTACGTGCCCACTGGAGTCTGTTTAGACTTTATATATTTCAGCATCCAGATTTCAAAGAGTGTTGCCAAATGACTCCAGGTCAGTTGGTTTCTTCATTAAAAATTGGTAAGAATCACCCAAAGCTTCAATGGTACAATATGACAAAACGTGTAAAATGACCAGTACCCGTGGCAGATATACAGCAGATAGAACACAAAGAATGATCAAACTGAACTTGTAAGTTCATTAAATGGTAAATAATTTTCTGCTACTCTTAAGATCAATTTATACTGGTAATGATCCCACTTGCGACAGTTGAATCTAATAAAATATGTCAGATTATGGACCATGATCAAACCAAAATAACTTTAAGCAACATTCAGATGCTTGTTTGTTTTTTTTGTTTTACTGGAGCCATAAAACGTTTCCGTACAGTAGACATACATAGATTATAAAAAATAAGACTTTCGTTGTCAAAACAGGTACCAAACTCCATGTCAAACGCTGGAAATGCCAGGCAAGGAATAAGCATATCTAATTACTCAGTAAATCAAGGGATTATTAAATAAAGTCCTTAATATCTAAAATGTTTAATAGACTTCATGAGACCAGAAGGACACAAAAGCTGGACTGATCCTGGTGAGAAAATAATTTTGTTCTCTCAAAACACTCTCAAGCAAAGAGGTTGCATGAACCCCAGAATTGCAAAACTAAAAGGGGAAAAAAAAATATTAAAAATCACATAAACCTCAACCCATCCTATCTTTGTAATATGCAGGCAGGTGTTTGGAGTAGAAGACAGTTTCCACGTTACTTTTAACACAGCATCAGTTCAGGTATGATTTCGATTCACTAAGAAAAGTCAGAAAGGTCACCAATCTGGTGGGGCTCCGGGACCCTAACATACACTCATGTGTGCTGCATGCAATCCTAGAGATAGATACGTGAACATACATCCACCTACTTCATTTTATTCTCTTTATTTAATTCCTACCCTCGATCTAACAGGAGAATAAAATGACATACATTTGTTAATACATTTTAATGCTAAGGGTGAATATTTAAAATGTCAATGAGATACAGTAACATTTTCTCACATATGCTGGTATGTCTCCTGTGAATTAATCGTTACTTTTAGTTGCCTTTTCATCGAAGTGTTTCACGCTTTAATCATCTGCATGTCATAGCTCACTGGGTGCCTTCCAGAGTCTCTAACTCTTGTAATTGGATGTTTTCTCGATGGGGGATAAGCAGTAATATGGTTAAATTGGAAGCTGCCAGATGTATATGCAATACGCCATCTTGTCTGGGAAGAAAACTCCCGCTGCAGTGAGACAACATTCACTGTCCAGTAGCTTGAAAACTTGCCTTGCAAAACCATTCATAGACCTTGAACTGATTTACATACACAATATAACCATGGACTCTGACGAAATCTGGTGATCTTATTTGATAAACAAAAAGCAGTAAATTGGAAAGTAGCTCGAAAGTGATGCAAAGTTAAAAAAAATAGTAAAAACCTGACACTGTGGCTTGAATTTATATTCAGTTCATCTGAGTTAATAATTTGTGGAACCAGCATTTGATGCAATTACAGCTGCAAATCTTTCAGATTCCTCCATGGATTAAGGTCAGGACTTTGGACCATTCTCAGACATGAATAAGTTTTGATCTAAACCAGACCAATGTACCCGTCGCTGTATATTTAGGGTTATTGTGCTGATGGAAGGTAAAGCTCCAACCCAGTCTCTGGTCCTTTGCACCCTCTAACAGGTTATCTTCATAGCTTGTCCTGTTTTAAGCTTTATCCATCTTCCCGTGAACGCTGACCTGCTTCTCTGTCCCAAGAGAATTAAAACATCCCCACAGCATGATGCTGCCACCACAAGGCTCAGCATAGTGATGGTGTATTTAGGACAGAGCTCCTAAACTCCAGCACTCAATGTCCTGCAGCTACTAGATTTCTCCCCGGTCCAGCGCACCTTTAATGGCTGAAGTGCCTCCTCACCGTGCAATCAAGTTATACAGACTCCTGCTAAGGACTTAATTATAGGACTCAGATGTGTTGAAGCAGACGCACACCTAAAAGTCGCAGCACACCGGTCAAGGACTGGACTTTTGAAATTCCTTGTTAGCTTTCTGCCACACATAGCCTTGAACCTGTAGGCTCAGAAAATCCCCTCTGATCTCATCTGACTGGAGCACCTTCTTTCCCATGCTTGTTGTTTTAATCTATCGCATACAACCCAATTAAAATATGGTACGTTTTGTGTTTGTAATGAATAAATATGTGAACAAAAAGTCTACGGTAATAACTACCTTAGCAAGACACTGTGCTTACATAGATGGAAAAGGCTACTGAACATTTCAAACCTCTGACATCATGGGAGAAGCAAGACCGCAGCCATGAGGAAATGGCAACGGGCCAAACAAGAGGAAACAAGCCTCTAAGTGAGATGTCTCCGAGCAGATCAATTAGGTTTCAACCTTGAGAAAGGAGGGTAAAAACAAAAACGTCTGGCGCTCTTCGATCTGCTTTATCAGAGGAAATAGGATTTAAAACTAAATAAAAAAGAGAGCTATGTGCAAATGTCGGAGCAGAACTGAAATCTGATTTTTCCATCTCCGAGAAATCCTGTTTCTATCATGAAATGCTCTCCCAGCCAAAACAAGCCTGATGGTTTTCCCAACCCTGGACTCGACTAAACCACTGCGTCCATCTGCTCGTACTGTACCTGATGCAGCTGTAGTGTTTGAAGGTGCTGGCAGCCTTTTGACATTCTAGACAGAGCTGGATCGCGCCTGGATAGTCTTCCTCCTGAAGGAACAGAGCAGTGACGTCATTTAACTTATTCCCCAAACAGGCAGAAATTTCAGTACAGTTTACTGTAAACGCTTCCTGCTGCAAAGACTCTAGATATAAATAGTAATAAAGACCGGTTGCAGCCCTGATATGTGTGCCCTTCTCTTTGTATTAGCTTCCTGACCCAAAGGAATATTGTTTATCTAAAAATAGTTGTCACAGCGGACACCATCCAGGTAACCTTGGGCGGCACAGTGATTGTCAAATCCATTCAACACGCAGCATCTGACCTTCGCAATTGATGGGTTTTTTTGCCAGATAATCTAGCATTAGTGTTGGTTGTGTTTTCAGAGCCGAACGCCTGCTGAAGTGTGACCTTTTAAGTCACTGATGAACATTTCTGTGAGTATTTGTAGGGATTACAGTACCTCAAGCATCTCGCTGAGTCTAACATCTGTCCTTTGCTGTAAGGGGAAAAGAAGAAAAAAAGAAGCATATGTAAAGGACGTACAATACTAATCAGTAGACAATGATAAACTCAAAGATGCCGTTTGCTGCGTCAGTGTTGATAACATTATGGTAAAGATTGTAGCTTGAGCAAATTATAAGGGGGGGAAATGAAAATGACTGAAACAGAATATGTAAGATCAAACTCCACATTTAAAATTATCAAATGTATGTGACCCCAATGGTTACACTGCATCATTTCACAGATTAGGCATGTGTCGGTTACTGGTATAAAAGCTTAGAAAAAGTTTCCGCTTAAGCACTTACAGTCCTCTCAATAAAATGCCAGAGACATTTCTTGACTTCCACAAGCTGTTTGAAGCCTGAAGCAGTGCTCCAACACCCCTCCCCCGCCTGTTGCTACACACTGCAGCTCAGCTGGCTGAAGGAAAGCTACCACATTTCCATTGCTGAGAACAAGAAACTAAATCTGGCTTTTTGGAAATATTTCTGGTTGCAAAAAACACAAACATTCTCGATGTGTAAACAGAAGGAGCACCCCCATCACTCTTATTAAGGTCATATTGTGTTAAAACTGCGTTTGGCTAGCTACAAACAGCATGTCAGGTAATCTGTCAACTGAAGACAGACTACATGAAACGAACAATTCATCACCTAATATTAGCTTTTTACAATTGCGTCACGCTATACAGATCAGAAGGACATCCAGGAATAATTATCAATGCAATAAGCATGTTTAGTTGGAATGTATGTCTTAATACAGCAGATGTTTACACTATATTTTGATAAAATGAAACAAAATAAATCTTATTAAGTATCATTATTATGACTAATCAATATATTCTATCATTTTAGAAGCAATGGGAATAATTGTTGCTTTTCTTAAAAACAAATCATGTTATTTGTTTTTTTTTTTTTTTAGAAAATACTGTTTGAATCTTATATTGGACCAAATTTATTGCAGTAAATTCACAGCCACCTATTAGAGCATAAAATAGTTCTACTTCTAGGAGATTATATTTTCCAGAAATGATAATAGTAAAATGCAATAATCAACTTTAATCGCCCAAAATGCATGAACTGATGAATGGTGGACAGACTGTAGCAGCATTTATCATATGTGAACGTGTTGGGACCGTGGCAGCGGTATGTTAACATTACCAGAGTCTTGATGGTCCTGAGGGACTTGAGCAGGCCTGTCAGCAGCTGTCGCCTCCTCTGATTGGCTAGCAGACCCAGGCTGGCCTCTGTGAACTCCTCCTTGGAGACTCTGAGTTGTCTTCACAAAGAAGCCCCAGGGTGAGTTTGACCACGCTCAATAATGTATAAGGCATTATATTTACAAATATGCAACAGGAAAAAAGATACAGCAAGCGGGTAAAAAGCTGATATGTACTGTAGCTACAGTGTCCTTAGCAATTACTGGAACTCTTGGTAAAGGCAAGGATAAAAGCTATTAAATATATGTTTGTTCTGGAGACATGCTAACCCCAGGGTGAAGTGAGGTTTCTAAGTCATTTTTCCTTCCTGATCCTGTTGTGAAAGCAGGAGGATTTGTTCAACATGTGTCCTCCTCCAACCTTGTTAGCCTTTAAATATTGGTTACTCATTAATTATTACTGGGCAGATTTAGGAAGGCATTTATTTATTGTAGCCTTTTCCAGACTTATAAACTGACACCTAATTCCTGTTTTGATGAATGCTAAAAGAAATTGGCATTACTGCCTATGACACCTTTATACCCCAGGGAAACATAACATCATGGATTTTTTTATTCAAATTTTCTCAACAATGATTTAACTTATAATATAAAGATAATAATGCCCCAGTCACATGTCTTTCCCACAAATAAAGGGTGCCAATTATTGCGGCACCTTTCATTTTATTTTTTAAAAAAACAACCTAATATTCCTTGACATGTTTTCTTATATGTGCGTACATTCTTGCAGTTACCATCTTTGAAAGGCAAGTTTTCTTGTCTAACCCATTTTGAAAAATAACTAGAAGTCATGGGCCTCTTTGTCACATTTCTTTTTAAAAATGTGTCTTCAAAAAAAAGGGAGAAATTTGAAAATGTACTGGTATGTTTATATATTCTTGACAGGACTGGCAATACTCATGGATTAAATTCAATTCTAACATATTCTAGACCAATTTCTATGGTTATTTAGGACATAAGGCAGTAAAAAACAATATGCATAACTTTCTGTAACAGATATGGATGAGATAAACATCAGCAGCAGTAGAATGATGATTAATATTACTGTGCATGCCGATAAATATTAGAAATAAAAATTTTTGTGAGCATCTATTACAGTTAGAATATGTGACAAGCTGTATTATGTACAATGCCCTAGGCAGCAAAAACTTGTCTCCGGGCAGGTTGGACTTGCACTGAATTTTATCCTGCTACCCTGAGACTCTCTGTTGCTACATTTCAGAACATTCTCCTTTGTGTTATCAAAGCTCGAAACCATCAATTTGAACAGATGGAAAATATATAAGGGGAAATTACCATCGTTATGACACAAGCACTTTCTGTGCAGAAGCAATTTCTGTAAGAGGGTATTTTTGGTTGGTCAATGGGAAGCTTGTTGCAGTACATCATTACCTTCTTGCATTAGTGCAAATGACTGCTGCCAGCTGCAGATTGGCCTGCAATGCTGTCACTCGCTCCAGTTCCTGTGAAAAAGAAAAATGATTCAGAAATTAAAATCACTGAAACAGCAGTGATTTCTACCTTCATTTAAGTTTACAAGGCCCTTCTCTTACTCTTTGGAATAAGCACCCAAGAGTTTATCTCTCATTCGCTGACATTAAATTAGACTAAATATTTCCTGGTTTAAGACAGTAAAGAGGACCATATTTTTTTTCATTTGATACATGCAGAATATCAAGGATTAAAAAAAACTGAATTTATAATTCCTTTCCTCAACATCAAAGGCTTACCTACACTACTGTGCCTTTAAACTATTTTTGGAAAGTCCAGATGATCGTGACTTTGTACGTTTCTGATTGGATGATTCACAACATTTGAGTTAAACGGATGAACAGCTATGGATGGACCGAAAACATACTGCTTTCATTGGACATTCAGAAGAAATCAGGTAAGACATCAGGTAGAGAATTGTGGACCTGAATAAGTCTGGTCCATTCAGATACCTGAATCTGCCACAATAATCTGTTCAACAACATTTTCCAAGTATTGCATATAAGACCATGGGGTTGTTCAGTAGTCACGCGGTTTAGTAAGCAGACATGTTATGTGTCCCAGATGGATGTGTTTTTGGGGAAAAGTCTGCAAATCAACCCCAGAACAAAAGAACAAAGACCTTGTGATGGTGCTGGCTGAGGGTGGTAAGAAACTATCATTACCCACAATGAAATGGGTCCTGGAACAACATGAGCTTAAAGGCCACTCACAAAGGAAACGGGTCATGATTCCAAAAGCAATATAGAAAGCCGGATTACAGTTTGCAAATGCACACGGGGACAAAAACCTTAGTATTTGGAGACATGTCCTGAAATCAGATGAAGCTAAAATTGAGGTGTTTGGATATAATGTCCATCATTGCATTTGAAGGGAAAAAGGGGGACTTTGAAGGCCTGAGAACAGTATTCTAATTGTGAAGTAAGCCACTGGAAGCATCACGTCAGGCCCATTTAATTTTTAAAGTTGTGAGCAATCAAAGTGGCCTAGAAATCTGACTCAGTTACACCAGTTCTGTCAGGAGGATTGGGCCAAAATGTAAGAAAACCACTGAGAAATTTGTGAAAGAATGCACAAAGCCTTTGACTCAATTCATAGAGATTTAAATTCAGTTCTACCAAATACTAAGGAAATCTATATTTATATCTGAATTTAGACCAAGTTAAAAAAAAAATTAAACAATTCTCTCATAATTTAGGCATTTTGCAACTAAAAATACATTTTTCTAATCATAAATGACATAAAAAAAGAAAGGTTTAGTCTGATTTAAAGTCAGACTCAGAAAAAAAAATGTTTATGTGCCATTTTATACACGCAAACATCTGAATTCAGTTGTATATCAAATACATGAGAGCACTTCTTAATCAGAAGGACCTTGCCGTGAGCAGACCGATAACGTAGTTTTAGTGAGAGATTTGTTTCAATGCCAATGGACAATACAGTTCAAGAAGACAATTCCTAAAACAGAGCGAAACCTTTTGCTCTTTAGAGCTGTGACATTTAGAGAAGCATCAATGAACAGTCTGCTTTAAGAGTTCAACAACCATCCCTCTGCAGTGACCTCTGCTGAGAAGAAAAACACCCTCAGACAACACTGGGCTTCTTCTTGCCTTCTTCGTCCTGTTATTTTCCTGATCTCCCAGATGTCAGGCCTGAGGTGCAAGATGTTGGTATCTTGATCTTATTTTCAAAACGGTACCATCAGTTGCAAAACAAAGGTCCAGTGTTCTTAAAAAAAAGTGTCTCATAACACTGTCAGATGAAAAACAAACCTTTCACCAGGAGAATATGAGCCGAGGAAATCCATTTTTAACGGTAATAAAAACAGAACAACAAAAGCACCACTTTAGCTGTGGGCGCAAGTTTAGTAGCTCCTTTTAAACCAATCTGGCCTCATGATCTTGACTGTTGACGAAGATCTTGATGAGACGCAAGATCCCTTTGCAAGAGTTTATTCAGTAACAAGGATTTTCTCCGGAGGGACAAGCGCCTTGTGATGTTTTGTTTTTAAGGGACTGAGAAAGTCTAAATAGGCTATGTTCATGCTTGAACCAAAAGGGAATAAACCGAAGCAAAATATGGTACTTACACCTTTATTCACCTATTTCAACAAGTTGTTTTTCTGAGCTAAGTAAATTTCACTTTTTATAATTACAAATAAAGTGATATATATATATATATATATATATATATATATATATATATATATATATACATATATATATATATATATATATATATATATATATATAAATTGATAGACTGGTAAATGCACAGACACACCTCAGGTATAACCTTTCACCTGCAAGAACCGCCTTTTCACCGGACTGTCGGCCTAGCCAAAATAAGCTCCCATTCAACACATTAGCGCCCTGAGATGGTTGTTTTTGTAGCTTCTGTTCACAAAAAAGCTGTCAACAGATGTGAAATGTTGCTCCCAAGATGAGACAAATCACATATTTAGCTATTTAACCTTGTATGACATATTTTGCTTAGCAAATTAAGAAATCCATAAAGCCCTAAAAATCACAAACCTATATAGTATTTCGGCTGAAGGTGTTACCCCTTGAATGCTAATGCTGCTTCTTTTATCAATTGACTGAGTGTGTTAGAAAAATAGTATGTAGAGAAAAGCCTCAGTTATAAGTTATCTGAATTGATAAGTTGCTGACATTTGTAGTTGTTAGTGAGGTCCCTTTCAGTTTAAAGAATGTGGTTTAAAATAAATTGCAGAATCCCTTTTTTATTAGGCTGCTTCTGATTGGTTGATCAGCCATTTGTGACGTCTCCTGACCCAGAAGCACACGCTACCGGCGGGAGTTAAGTTCAGACTCAAAACATCTAAACCTTAGTCAACAAGGCGGCTAGCTGAGGCTGTCCAAGTCAGACAAAGCTATACAAGATTCAAGTTTCTCCTCTACACCTTGAGCTTAATGTCACTTAGTAGTCGTTTTTCACTAAGATCTTCTAAATATCCCTAACTCGGTTCAAGAGATGATCCAAACACAGGAACCACTGAGCCGAGTGCCTTTTTCAAAACAGGGTTTCCCCATCAGCCAACCCAAAAGACAGGGAGTCAGAGGTACACAGCTCAAAAGGTCCACCGGGTCCACCAGGGGCCTGTGAGTGAGGAATGAGTCGAACCACAGCAAGGCTCTGAATTCTTCCTTCAGTAACAGGTCTGATGTTCGATGCTCATTGATCCAGATGATTCTCAGAATTCATCTCACACAGAAGTAGAAATATGACGCAAAGTTAGGCTGTAAACCCTTCAACCTTCTGAGCGATCACTAAACTGGTGAAAAAATCTTAGCTCTTCAGTCGGTTTACATATTTTTAATATTAAATTCTCTGGCACTAAAAGGCAGCTCCAATAATTGCCTTGTGTTTACTAAAGAATGAAACCACCTAACTCAACAGGAACTTGGAACAAAGACTACTAGCAAAGAATGTAACTTTTAACAATGATCCTGACAAAAAAAATGTTCATTCATCAGTTATGCCAGATTAGCAGTAAAAGTCAGGCAAACTCCAGCAAAATCTCCACTTGTTTCAGTTTATGTGACAGCTAGCAATAGCACAGCAGCACACCCAGAAAAGCCCTCTTAGTTAAAACCTGTAACTTAAGAAGTGTTTTAATGTTTACGGTAAACATTTGCCAAATGTTTAATGCAGTCAGCGTGTTTAGTAATTCTGCTGCAGGTAACGGTGATGTGGAGAACTTGCTCTGTTACTGGTAATAGTCACCCATAAATAAATTACTCATACCCTGCCAAGGTCATGGCAAGTCATGGTAATAAAAGAAATAATCTGCTCCCCTGTTTTACATTTTCAGGTTTTAAATATGCTGTATGTACCCTGGCGTTTCAGGGTGTAATTACTTTTGACATTTTTTGTTTTCATTACAGCTCCATCTTTGTTTAAAATTAATTAAGGCATATTGTAACATATGGAGTGTCGTTCTATAAATTTAAGGTTAAATGTAAATCACTTTTTTTAAAAATTAGCTGGTAAACAAATTGTCTATTTTTACTTAGACACTTTATAATTATTCTATTTAACATGAAAACAAATACAAATTACAAGTTTTTGTTGGTAAAATTGACTCTAAATAAACTTATAGCAGAATCTTGCAAATTTGTTTTCCTGTGCACCTGGGTCGATTTAAAGAGGGAGATAAATAAAATATATTCATCACATTGGTAATTTGCCCCAACTAGGCCTTAAGCTAATTCCCAGTCTGGTTATAGGTCTTTCATGGATTTCTTCTATTATCTGACGTGACAAACAACCCTATGAATTAATGCACCAAAAACAGCTTCATAAAAATAACCCCCAGGGGCAATAATAGAAAGGCTGTGTCCAAATTGTTACTCTTGGTGATTAGTGTCCTAAACCGTAAAAGAGAAAGAGCATGAAAACCATTCACAAAGATAATCTCACAAGATTTTATTCTTTCTTTATCGAAACCTCTTACTTTGCATGACATAAACCAATACATGCACAAAACAAATATTTAATCTAGACAGCAAGGAATCTAATTAATAGTGGATGTTTGTACACCCCTGTGCACTACACTGCTCTCCAAATGGCCTTGTCTTCTAGGCAGTAACATGGGAGCAGGTATAAAGTGACCTGCCAAGTCCACCCGAGGAATACATTTAAAAACTGAATCCGGCTGATTGTATCTCCTGCTGTGATCATGCAGCCATGACGCCAACTGAGGCTTCATTAATAACTGTAAACCTCTGTTGTCTTCAAGGCAGTGAAAATTCACTGAAAACGGTTTCCACCAAAAGACTCGACCTGAGGGTGCAGAGGCAGCGATATCCCAGCCAAGGTTCTGAAACATTTTATCGCCAATGAAGAGACATTTCTAAATGTTTCTGTCATTATACGTTACTGGTTAGGACATCCCCTATTTGCCTCTACAGACAGCAACGCGCACACGGGCGCCACTGCTATGCGTCGAGTCTTGTCAACAAAACCATGCTGTTCTGATACGGAGCGAGCACACACATCTGTCAGATAAATGGTCGTGACACTCTTAACTTTTACACGGTTTTTAAAAAAAACATGGCTCAAGTTAAAGCTGAGAAAGTTGCTTTTTTTGATGTTATGATACATAGAAAATATGTACTCTCCCTAAACATTAATCCATAAGCAATGTTAAAACTGAGCAATTATAGTGTTGACAGGAGTTCTACTGTGCTATAAAGATCGCCACGCTGTCAATTTAATTTCTAACACCTCAAACTGCATCATTGCATCACAGTTTGTTGGTTTCTGGCCTTGAAGCTGAAATTTCTGAAATGATATAGACCAATACAAGAGGGTTTCAGGGGCAGACATTTCCTGGTGTGTCAGCCTGTCTCTCGCTCCCGATGATGACCTGGCCCGGCTAGGCTAGGCTATCACCAAGAAGTGAAACCAAAGGATTTTTTTCAGGTCCCGCTCGACTTTAAAAATATTAAACAATCCATGCGGTCTGTGCGGCTCAGTCGGGTTGGGTATATCTGCCTCGCTGAAGTTCCCAGAGGACAGACACCCCTTCACCCCCTGGCGGTCACAGCAGCACAGAGACACACAGAGAGACAGCCGAAGGGGGAAGGAGGAGCAGAGGGAGAGGATTAAAACATCTTTAAAAGCCCTGGTCAGCTGTAAATTTATATTTGTTCGTAATGGAGGAAGTATGACAAACACTAGTGTCGTTATGTCAAAATGCTAGCATAGCCTGTCCAGCAACACCTAGTTTAAAGCCTATTTATTGCTAAAATGACCAGATTCCGTGTACCCTTCATTAACTCCGCTAATAAATTACTATAAATGAATATTGACATCCTTGTATTATATTATTTAGTTTAATCTTTATTTAACCAGGTTAAATGTTTTGTTTTAGTATCTTAAACACTACTACTACTCAAGGCATACCTGTGTACATTGCAAATTTTTCCTGGAATTTCTCACAAATTACATTTTACGTCATTTAGGTTTCAATGACATCCAAGTCCAAACTGTCATAGCAACGTGTCGTGCTACTTCTAAAAGTTTATTGGCCTTTAAAAACAACCAGCTTTGTGTTCCTCTGCTGCTACTTCTGCAGCAGCCCCGACTCAACGCACAGCAATGGCGCCTGTGTGTCACGCCCTAGTCATGTGACGTCCTATCCAGTTTTTCCACCCTGGAAAAGGCGAAGAGAACTTGGATGGAGATGAAAACAGAAGCGCACGTAAACACACCCGCAACATCACATGTGCTGAACACGATGAGAGCTCAGAGTCCAGCCTGAGGCTCCAACTTTCTCTTATATCGCACCTTCCAGCTGTTTACTGCATCTTAACCTGACAGTTCAGTGGGTATATAACCAACAGCTTTTAATACTTTCCACAAACAGGACAACTGAATCCAATATAGCGTCCAGTCAGGCTGCTGCTCTATACAGCCTGAGTGGGAGAAAGAAATTGTTAGTCATAAGGGAAGTTTTTCTCCTGGTTTTTTATTCATGTATTCATGCGAGGTCCACTCGGTGACCCCTTCAGCACATTAACTCTGCACTGCCTCCTTACATATATACATATATTACATAGTAATGATGCTGCAGTTTAGGCTCTGCTCAACTCACTTTGTTGTGCTGAGGGCAGTGCAAAGTAAAACAGGGAGTTATTTAAAGAACAAAACTGCATAGTACAGCGGATGATCCTTTTTAACGTACCGTTTATGTTACCAGACAGCCATCAAGTATCTAAAGGCTGCCAGGAACCACCTTTTTGTTCCCAGTGTGGCTGCGAGCTTTTCACAGCCTCTAACAGGCTTTCAGGATTACCCTGCATTTAGCTGCACACTTTTTTTTCTTCCATCCACCCCCCTGTAATCTCTGACCAGCCTCCCTGTGCTGAAGAGCAGAATGCCCACAACATGACGATGCCCCTTTTAATTAACCATGGGCATGGCGTGTTCAGGTTGATGTGCCGTGGTAGTTTCATATCGCGTTTTGCATGATGGCCACTTCAAATCTGGTCTCATCTGACCAGAGCACCATTTTCCATGTCCCTCTTGTCCCCTTCCTTGGTCTGTCTCTTTACGTGGACGGCCACGTCTTCGTAGGTTTGCTTCGTACTGATGGACTGAGCTGTGCTTCATGAGATGTTCAAAGCTTGGAATATTATTTTTTTCCATAATCTAACCCTGCGTTAAACATCTCCACAACACCATCGCTGAGCTCTCTGCTGCTTTCCGCTGCCCTCGTGATGCTGTTTTTTCACTAATGTTCTCCAACAAGCTTCTGAGGGCTTCACAGAACAGCTACGTAGATATAGAGATTAAATTAAATACATGTGGACTCTATTTACCAATTATAAGGCTAACTGAAGGCAATTGGTTGCAATGTATTTTACTTGGGTTATCAGCATAAAGGGTGTGGAAAAAATATGGATGCCACAGTTTTAGGAACATTTTACAATGACTGGTAGGTACTCATTTGTGTTGGTCTAACAGAGGGGTTCCCAAACTTTTCCGCCTGTGACCCCCAAAATAACGGTGCCAGGGAGTGGTGACCCCCTTTTAGCAGGAGGGTTCTTTTTTTTTTCTTGGTGGGGGGGGGGGGGGGGGGGTCTTTGGGAAGGACATTAGGAGAATAAAACTGTAATATTATGAGAATACAGTAGTATTTTTATAAGAATTTTTTTATGAAAGAGCACAGCCTTCCCTGTGCATTAAAATTAGGAATTTTGAACATTTTGGTAAAGTTATACTTTGGTATCAGTTTTGCAAATAAGGAAATACTAAATCTTTTTAGCAAATGAGCATCAAATAATCTCACAACCCCCAGGAGGGTCCCGACCCCCCTTTGAGGACCCCTGGTCTAACGCATAAAATCTTAGTACTGTGAAGTTTTTGGTTGTAATGTAAGAAAACGTTGAAAGGTTATTGTGGTATGAATATTTCTGCAAAGCACTGAGTATAATCATGCACACTCTGAAGTCAATAATTGCCGTGCCACATCAGTTTGTTTCCTATTGTGCTTATTTAAGCAGTTTCAAATCCTCCCACACCTGGAAGCTATAATCCCAAATTCTAGGTAATGCTCCTGCAATAATAGAAGCAATATTCAATCAAGGAGGGAGGCAGGAAGGAAGAGCGACTGGATAGTACAGCGCACTTTTTTAATTATTGATGATGGAGGCCAATATGGTCACTGGGACCTTCAAAGCTGCAGAATATTTTTCTGTACCCTCCCCCAGAATTTCGCCTTTAGGTAATCCCGTCACTGAGGTCTGCAGACAATTCCTTGGTTTGTGCTCCGACATCTGCTGTCAGCTGTTGGACCCAATTTGGAAAAATATGTGCCTTTCCATATTCGGTAAAATCGTCTTAATTTACCACAGATGGACTCCAATTCAGCTGCAGGAACACCTGAAGGATGATCAGTAGAAACTGGACTCACATGCGCTCAATTTTTGAGTATTTGTAGCCATCATGGCAAAGGCTACAAATACTTTAGTCCATGTGATTTCTCACATCTTTTCTTCAATATCGCAACACATTTTCATTATGTGGTGTTTTGTGTAGAGTTTGGAAGCAATCAATGAATTATCCATGCACAAATAAGACTGAAACCTAAAATAGGAAAAGAGAAGCATCTTGAATACTTTCAGGGTGCTATGGGCGAGATGGTGTTTATTTAGCTCATCCACAAAATGGTGGAGGAAAAGCAAATAACATTTTTGACAAGTCTGAAGATGATAAAGTTTGAGGACTCTGTTCTGTTATTTCTAAAGAAGAATATATAAGTGGAAACTAAAACAAAAAAAACCCGGCTGTCTTATTTATGCAGCAATTTCAGTGGATCTGTCTTCGATCTTGTGTAGACGTATTAAACATCAGTGAACAATCTTTAACATGAGAGCTGAATCTTTATAAACTAAGAAATAATTATAAATGAATAAATTGTAAGGGGACGGAATCAAACTTTCTGAGCACAAGTGGAGGCTAAGGATCCCCAGAGGGTGTCATCAGAGATCAAACTGACCACTGAACAGCTATGAATCATATTAGACGCTTAGCAGACAAGCATTATGTGGCTCTGTGATTTATGTGCTCACCGATGTGTTAAACTTCAGCAAAAGGAGCAGATTAAAGCCCTCTGGATGTCTTTTCTTCGTAGATCTTTTAGAAAAACACGGTTGATAAGAGAAACCATACATTTGGAAAAAAAAAAAAAAAAAAAACACTATACTATTGCGGTGGACACTGAAATGTTGGCACACCCATGATGTTTATTTATTAACCAAAAATGTTGCTTATAGTGTCAAATAGTTGTATTTAACTAAAATGTGATTAATCCCAAATAAATCATTGCAAACTATTAACTTAAGGAAACCAGTTTCTTTACTGTTTTAAGTACAAAGTGCTGCGGTTGCAGGCTGTGGCGTAAAATAATGCTTACACTGTAAATGGAAGAGGATTAATTAAATGCAATGCTTAACATAAGAACAAAATGGCAAAAATATTTATTGGATTTAACTACACTATTACCTTAGTAATACAATATGCATATCAAATCGATAATGTAAGCTTAAATATTGTTGGATCACGTAAGGTATACCCATGATGCATTCGTTACTTTAGTTACTAATCTAAGATATGCAGCTCGATTGGCATGGTTCTTCATCACATTAAGATGATGGTTGTGTTTTATGCCCCGTGTTTCCGTTTATTAACAGTTATCGCTTAAAAGTTCAAAATAAAGACTTTATTTATTGACAGGGTATTTTTAGCAAAGCAAGCAAACTGACATTTTCTTGAGGAGTATAGAAGACTATACAAAGCCATGCAAAGTAATTAAATGTTGTGGGGAAAAAACTTTTTAAAACTACCCACAGTTCAATTCAGTTAACCACTAGGCAATCACATAAAGCACTTTTCCAGCTTAGTTTTAATCCATAACTTGACTCTTTTTATGAATATATACGACATCACTGCCTCCTCCCTCTTGCCTTCTCATGGGCATGGAGTCTAATTTCCTATCGCTATGGTTACCAAAGATCTGGTAGTTGACATGACACCCTGGAAGCATCAGAGTAAGCCATTATGTTACGAGTTCAGAAAAGAAGCAATTATAAGACACAAAAGAGCCCATGTAAGGAATATGTCTTGAAACTAAATTTCAGCAGCTGAGGTGACAAAGAAAAAAGTCACAGGGTGAGTTAAAAAATATATATATTTCTAAATCAACCGTGCAAGAAAATATATTATATATTGTTTCAGAAGGATTTAATATATGCTGTGCATAAAATAAAAAATGTATGGAAGAAAGTACCTAAAGTTGTCAAAAAAAAAAAAAAACTGTTCAGTGCATTAATAAAACACTGATAATAGTAGCAGTAAACCTTAATTTCAGCAGAAAATATGTCACCATAAAAGTGATTGTGACTGGAGATCATTTAAGCATGAAACTCCAAACTGCCTAATGGGGAAAAGAAATACAAAGCAATGCAAAGAGAACGTAAGGTATTCAGCCTAACATGCTCTATCTATCAGGTATTATGACAAACTTGAAGGTCGTAACCTCTCATGTTATGAGACATCAAGCCGTCACCAGCAAGGATAAGGGTTGCATCGACTAAAACTGCGATCCTATTTTGAGTGACAAATTTTGAGAGACAAAAAAAGACAGACCCATAGGCTCAAATGAAAATCCAATGTGTGTACATGAGCTGTGCTACACAAAACCCCAGATGTGTAAAAAAAAAAAAATGCTTTCAAAATTGACTCTGGAACAATAGTGAGAAGGTCATCTTGTCTAATGAGCCTAGATTTACAGAGTCCCTTGGCAAAGGGTTGCCTCAGGATAACAACAGCATCAAATTAAGTGGTGCGCGGATCATGATTTGTGCCCAACATTCAGGCCTGAAGGGGCAGCAGCACAAACTGAAGTTGATTTAGTTGGTCAGGTCCCAGGTTCTGCAAGAATACGCAGGTTAAAAAAAATAGGGCTGATGCCAAAACGTAATGAATGAACAGGTTTCTCTATTGACAAGTATTTTCTTATTACACGATGGCACTGGCATATCCTAAGATGAAAGTGTCAGCTATCATGATGCTCAAACTGTCAGACGTTTCAGACCCAATTCAGACATGGTTTCCAGTTATTGGTCACCTGAAGGAAAGGTTGCTGCACTGGATGAACTCAATGAAATGCGTGATACAATGCAAGCTTAAGCTGGTCCTAAATAGAATATTAGAGACAGAAACAAATTTCTTTTTTTGGCTGGCAGAGTGTATGGGAAGATGAGACCCTTCAGCTGGCACTGGAAACGTACCTTGACATAAGAAGGCTGCTTCTCCAAAATGAGATCGGCGACCCTTTTGGAAACCTGTGGAGAGATAAGTAAAATAAAATGGAAATGTAATGAAAAAGAGCAGAGACACATTCTGTCCCCCCTACAGAAACGGATTGGGAATTGTAATTGTATTTTGAGAATGTGGCAAGAATAACAATAATGATGTCTGTGTCTAAATCACCAAATACCTACAGCATTTTAACAGACAGTCACTCTCTTTGTGATTTTATCGCACATCTTCCTCAATAGAAAGTTCTGCTTCTATGAGACGGCTCTCTGCTACAGCTGTTCAGATTGCAGTTTCTAAAGTTTCTACTCTCTCGCTCTTACAAACACATAGTAGCTTCAAAAGTCCTGCTGAATGTCCATATAGATATGGAGTGGTAGTATGTTCGGGACAAAAAGATGTCACATCATTTGACGGAAATGAAAACTATCGACCCACAGAGGGCTAAGAGCATAGTCACAGAGAAAGTGAAACTAAAAATCTGATGTGACATTCTTACATGTCACTGTAGCAGCTCAGAATGGTAATTTGTATGGCCTCTACGTGCTTGTATGCACGCATGACAACGCATGACAACGCCCGGGAATGCTCTTTCTCAGATGACAGTGTCCTAGGCTCTCTCTTCCCAGATCCTGATCAGAGCATCACTGACCTTCTGGACAGCCTGAGGTGCAACCCAGCGGCGTTGGATAGACGTAAACATGACGTCCCAGAGGTGTTCTACTGGATTTTGGTCAGGGACCGTGGATGACGTTTATGCTGAACAGTTTTTCAGACAGCATAAGCTTCACCACAGCTTCTTCAGGCCCATTCACGTCTGTCACATGAGCTCAGACTGAACCGGCTCTCATCTGTGAAAAGAACAGGGCGCCAGTCCGTAACCTGCCGATTTTGGTGTTCGAGCTCCACGGTTCTGAGCAGTGACCCCAGCGCCTATAAGGACGTTGGACCCTCGAGCCACTTTCATTAAGTCTGTTTCTATTGGTTTGTTCAGACATTCTCGCTAGTCGCCCACTGGAGGACACTTTGTAGGGCTCTGGCAGAACTCATCCTGCTCCTCCTTGCACAAAGGAGCAGATCCCGGTCCCGCTGATGGGTTTAGGGCCTTTAGGGCCTTCGATTATCCTGTCCAGCTCTCCTTGAGTATTTGCCGGTCTCCTGGAGTCCCCTTCATGCTTTTGAGACTGTCCTGGGAGACACAGCAAACCTTGTGCCAATGCCATCCCGGTGGAGTTAAATGCTGCCAATAGTGACGCAGACCCTGGTCAAATGGAAAACTATTGACAAGTAGTGCCTGAGGCCTCCCTCTGCAAAACCATTCCTGTTTTATCAATACCCATGAAGAGTAACTGACTTGATATTATACTCTGATTAAAAAGGCTTCCTTAATTTTTTGTCAATGTGGTACAGCACCACCATGGTGGTTAACTCTCTGGTCACTTCCTGCCTGGATTACTGTAACTCCCTCCTGTCTGGGTTCCAACTGGTTCAGAACGCCGCTCCCCAAATCGTCACCAGAACACCCTTTTCCCGTCCCTCCTGTTCTTCACCAGCTCCACTGGCTCCCCTTTAAATATCACAAAGACTTAAAAATACTACTACTCTCTTTTAAAGCCATCAAAGCCTTCACACTCATGGACCAAGCCAAACTCTCAGATCCTCTTCATCCATCAGCCTCACTGTTCCTTAAGCTTGTATGTCCACCATGAGGTACATAAGAGCCTTCCTCTATCTATCTATCTATCTATCTATCTATCTATCTATCTATCTATCGTTATATAAAGTGGCAATAAATGCTTTAGATTAGAAAATGTAATTTACGTTCAACTCTGTTTTTGTCTTACTTTGCATGAGTGTACAACAACTGTGTGAAAATAAGGCTGCAAGCAAGATTTCTACAAAGCAAGAGGAGTGATGTTGGAGAACAAGCACTAGTATACTCAATGCAGTGAGGAGGCGGTCAGGTTGTTAGTATGCGGAAGGCAGGGGTGGAGATGACATTTCAACATGTGTTAAACATGCAGAGCTGAAACTGAAGACCTCAGCAGATGGAAAACGCTGCTCCAATTAAACAGGGAGTTTGTTTTGTGAAATCTTGATAACGGGGGCCTCTTTTTACATTTAAATCTATATTTAAAAGAAAAACAGGATAAAAAAAAAAGTATTCGGAATCAGAAGAAGTGGACATCCGAGTTATGACCTGGGAGGAAGAAGGGGGAAAAAAAATCACCTCAATCTCAGATTAGATGTGTAAAAGTAATGCCACAGTGCCACCTATCTGTATATTTTACCTTTTATTACAAAACGTTTTTTAAAGAAGTGAAGCAGCGCCAATACACACAGCAAAGAACCAGCTGTGAATAACTGAGCACTACCTGAGCCACAAGGCCAAAGTCATTAATTCTCAGCTTGCCCTCACAGACACAAACTGAGGTTAATTGTGCAGTAAGTGGGCAGCAAAGCAAGCACGGTGCATTTAATATTTAGCAGATGGAACAAATATTGTCCAAAATAAATGGTTGCCAATGATGAATAATCAACAAATAAACACAAGAGAATGGGGGAAATTATTTGCTTGGCATGAGAATAAAAAAAGGGAACAAAATGACATGGGGCAAAGATGCCTTTTAAATTGTACTGAACTATTTAAAACACTGCAGATAGGAATAAAAAAGGCACGTATAGTTTGTTTAGCGCTTAGTAATTAGCAAGAAGGCTGTAATATGCAATTATGTCAAAGGCTGGATATAAGTGCAGACAGTATTTGCATATATTTGCATTTGAACACGTTAAGTTTTTCAGTCAGAATTAACAACTGCATGAGGTAATTAGACCAAAACAAGGCTGCACTAATCAAGGTCGGCAGGAGTAATAAGTCGCATTGAATATGACTCCAAAGAGTTTCCACATACATTACAAAGCTGTACAAGCTACATTTTATAGTCCTGAAACATCACACCAGGCACAAACATGACGACTTGAAATTAGGTGTCAAGATTTTTAGGTGTACGGTGCTAAAATAATACTTATCCTTACTCTGAAGCCTGTCGTCTGTGTGGGTCTATTTTCATCATGCAATGACGTAATCTTTCAAGGTTCATTCTCGCTCGCTCGTACTTTTCGCTCTGCGGCAGCACATCATCGTTCCACCCTAAATTTAAGCGTACGGAGGCGGCTGGGCAAGGTTCAGGCAACGATTGCATAAGCATCACTAACTAAGGAAGCTGATCAGAACGACAGAACCCATTACTGCGAGTTCCCAAATTCCCTTAAAGACAGCTGTTCTTCTAACTGGACCGGGAATGCAGAGGTAAATGAAACCTTGTTTAAGCAGACACTGGGCAACTGGGTGGTGAGATATAACAGCGACTCTGCTGCTATTAAACCATATACATACACAATGAGATCACAAACCTTATTGTATCTTATTGAGACTATGTCTATGAGACAGATCAGCACAAAGCAGTGCCTAACTGTGGACAAAGTCTCGAAATTATGGGATGCATTTGTATTCAGCGCCTCTTAGTAAATGCTTTCTAGAACCACATTTTGCTGCAATTACAGCTGCTTTCTACAGATTGTTTTGACTGTGTTCACAAGCATCTAGAAACGTAAAGTTTTGACCATTCTTTGAAAAATGGCTCATACTCAGTTAAACAAAGCATATGTGAATACTCTTCTTTTTTTGCCACAGACTTTAAAAATTGTATTTCATGACTTTGACTAGGCCATTTTAACACATGGATTTGCTTTGATCTAAACCGCTCCTTTGTAGCTCCAGCTGTATGCTTAGGGTGGTTGTCCTGCTGCAAGATGAACCTCCACCAGAGTCTCAAGACTTCAAGCTCCTTACAGCTTTTTCCGCTAAGGTAGCCCTGAATCTAGTTTCACCCATCTTCCCGTGAACTCTGAATGGCTTCCCTGTCCCTGCTGAAGAAAAACAAAAAAACATTCATACAGCAGGATGTGGCCACCACCATGTTTCATATGCTAAACATGACATTTTGTGTATAAGTCAAACCTCCCCTCACATGCTGGCAGTGACCCTTACCTGCCTGTTTGTTTGCCTGTGGCAAACCGCAAACAGGACTTCCTATGGCTTTATTTCCTTTCTGACGTTTTTAGGAAAGATGGCTAATTGTCCCGTTGACAGATTCTCGCACCAGAGCTGTGGATCTCTGCAGGTCTTCCAGAGTTCCCATGGGCTTCTTGGCCGCTTAGCCGATGGATGCTCAGCTTGCCAGACATTTCGTCTTAGATGGACAGCCGTGCCTTGGTAGGTTTGCATTTGTGCCATACTCGTTGCACATTTGGAAAATGGATTGCAAAAAACCCGGGAGAGTTTTTATGACCAGCTGTGTATTTCCTTCCACCTCACAGATATGCTACAGTTTGTGTTTGCCCATGACTTTCAATGCTCTCTTCACTCCAAAAGTTGTTCTCCGCCGGCAGAGGATTGACACGGAGAGGTTTTAAAGCTAAAATTAGTCAATGCGTTAGTCGTATTCGCCGATCTTCTCACACAGCAGGAGCGAAGAGAAAATGGGATGCAGAGCTATAAATACATGTGGTTCACATGGCAGAGAAACTCTACAGCCACAGAGATGCAGGCGCAGCACGAGGAGGGCTCTCCACATCAGCTACCAGGGGGAAAAAGGCCGTCCCAGGGCAGCCCCTATGCTGAGAGTCTAAAAGTATCATTATCGCTTCCTCAGAGGGAATGTGGCCTGTTCAAAGCTGGCTGCAGGGGGACACCATTAGTTTGATGAACCACAGCGCACATGCACAATTCGCCCAACATCATTTCATATTTGCAGGCTACACGAACATTTTGATATATTTCTTTTCTTTATTATTTCTTCTTGTTCTTGCTGCACACCGCTGACTAAACTCTGCCGAAAATATGAAATTCAGCAGTCTCTATAAGCCGGCTCCATTAGCATAACTCTGACTTTATCCCGTATCTCATCAGCAGAGCACGCGATTGTTTGTAGTGCCAAACAAGTCCTACAGCTCTCCATACAGAACCAAATCAGAGCATGAAATCAATCACAGACTTGCTGGAACTCCTGCTGAGCTGCTTTTCTGATGCTAAACGCCCTTTTTTAATAAGCATATTTCAGCACAGAAAATCTTCTGTAGATAAAGAACAAAACTTCTTGTTTAAAAATACCATGCACCCAATATGATTTAAGTTTGAACTCTCTTTAATATAAAAAAGTACAGAGCTAATCACACAGTGTCACCTCTGGTTTAAGATATGCAGGAAGCCTTAAAATCCAGCCTCTAACAAGAATCCCAGGACCCTTGGAAGAGAAACAGTCAAAACAAAATCACAGCTCCTCAAGTGTACTTAAAATATGGAGAAACAAGCCATGTCCCCCATTTTACCCCCATTTCAAATCTAGAACCCCTGGACTACTCCGAGTCAGTCTCACCAGACCAAACCACACAGTCCTGGTTAAAGTCCCAGCAGGGTTTAGAAAACTCAACACCTTTACATTCGTGATGGTAGGACTTATATACCGATTTCCTTCTATTCCGCCCAAACAGTGAAAGGTTGTTATGAATACTTGGTAACCCAAAATGCAGCTATTTGCTGCCATTCTCTGACAATAAGCCTCAGAGAAACTCCTTTAACCTCCTTAAGCTTTCTCACAATGTTCATTGCAGCATGATTCTAGTTGTCTTAAAACATTTTATTTTTTGGTCCGACTGTAATTATGGACCACAAATTAGAATATGCGTTCAGATTAGGCTCATTTATAAGATAAAAAGCACCTTTAAAATGAACCTGTAAGCAGATATTAAACATATTTTCCATAAGGACCACATTTCTGTATTAAAAGTTTCTTTTTTCTTCTGTCTGACGCAACATTTTAAACTTCTAAGAAATTAATGTCATGTTTTTCAGTTATCTGTTAACAGAAAATCATCAAAATTCACATAAAAACTTGAAAACAAAAGTCTGTGTGTAATTAATCTATATGATGGGTTTCACTTTGTGAATCGAGTTACTGAAATAAATTAACCTTTCAATAATATCCTGGTTTATTGAACGGGTCTGTATTTTCTTATGGCCATGTCCTTGTATTTAAAGATCAAAGCACAGCTGACTTAGCTTGTTAGCATGATCTCTTGTCTTACCCATTTTGAAGAGTGTAAACAAAAGAAATTAGATTCCCTGGTCACATTCGTTCATTTGAATGAGTGTCCTCAAAATAAATGTTGCTTTTCTAAATTCTTAATTTTGTGATGCAATATAAGAAAAAACATTTTAAGGCTTTCTGCAAATCTTTACTAAGGGCGTCAATAAAAGTAGAGGATGCTGTATAACATCAAATGACCAAAGTACCTTGCGGTACAACATGTCAAGAAAACGCCGATTTCAAAAGCGTCACTGGACTTTCTAAAAGGCTATCCAAAATAATCATCGACCAATAAAATGGCAAAGCAATGCATCTCTTTCACATCTCATGATACGTGAAAGAATTAAACAAGTTGAGACCTCATGTACACCCAAGACTAAACAACCAAACATTACCTGTAGATGTTCTACCGGACACAATCTCAGACCAGTTACTACAGCTTAGAAGATGTCTGATGAACCATAGACGGAGAGGAATTCTGCACCTTCCTCTCCATTTCAGACAGGAAAGATGGAACAGGGCTTGTAGATGCTTACACTAGGCTACTGTGCAGGTTTCTCCATGCCACAGGGCAAAATGTCTGGAGCATCCTGCCATTTAAACAGCTAGCAGAGCAGACTGCTGCCAACAACTTAACATAGCGTAGGCGGAGTGGCTTGCACAAAAAACAAAGGAAATAAGGTGAATACATGTGGCATCAAAACAAAAAGAAACTGCTACAATGAGACAAATAAGGAAGACAAGTTTAAAAGCTTTAGGACAGGTGGGGAATGTCTACATCGGATTGCAAAGGAGAGCCTCTTCAACATGCTTCTATAAATAACAAATGTCTGACAGGCTAGCTTTGTGAAACTGGGAGTCACTAGCTGACCTGTGTATAATGGGTTTCATGAAAAAGACCCTTCTGAGGAAGAAAAACCAGACACGGCTGTCATGGGACGCAGCTACAAAACTAAAGAAACAAAGAGGTACATTTATACTGAGTGCAAACCAGGATATGCCATTTATTCCTCCCCACACCCCTCTTTGTAGGAGACGATCGTGTTTTTAGAACCTTAAAAGCTAAGTACATCTAACAAGGCACTTCTGGCTGTGGACAGGTGTGGAAGACCCCCGTGGGGTATAAAGAGAAACATTTTAGAAGGCAGCGGTTGCTTCGAGATGACGCTGCAAAAGCATATTCAAATCTTTCATCAGAATAAAAAAAGAGCTTTTAGGGAGCTCTTTCCTTCGGATGCTTGATTATTTCGGAATTTCAAAATGAACGCCAGCAAGTGGAAGGCAGAGTGAGGAGCTGGGAGCAGTTTTTATTACTTCAGCTTTCCAGAGTATTAAAAATGAACTTTAAGGTGAAGTCAGCTAAGGCTTCGGAGGGCTAAAGCCCTCTGGACATTTGTTGTTTTCATGTTTTTTGGGGGGTTTTGCTCAGTTTCTTTATAGTGTCTAAACAAGACTAACTAAAAAAAAAAAAAAAAAAAAACATTGTTCCTCTTTGTTTTTACATACAAATGACCTCCACATAGTTTAGAACAGATATTTATATACACCGCATAAAAAGAAATACTGACTGTCTAACATTAATTAGATCTGTTAGGATTGCCACAATTATATCTGTGTTAAATGCCAAAATTAACGAGAGAGCCAATTTATTTTTACTTTTCAGTAGTTTGCATACATTTCCTTAGTATTTGATAAAAATGCCTTCTAAAGTATATGACTTGAGTCAAATGTTTTGGGGTATCCTTCCACAAGCCTCTTGCATTAGTTAGCTGGATTGCTTACCCATTGTTCCAGAGAGAACTAGTATAACTGGGTCAGGTCACTCACTAGGGGTGGGTACCAAAATTGGTACTTTTATAGGTACCGACCAAATCCCGTCGGTACGACCGAATAACCGATTTTCGTAAAATCAAACGGTACCATGTTTCAGTACCTAAACGCATCACTGTGACACAGAGAGTGGATGAGTGGGCGATTTTCCATGCCGGACATGAACAAGACATTGCACGCACAAGAGCGTAACGACGTCAGTAGCCGCTGGTCTAGTCAATAAACAGCATGGCTGATAGAAAGCACTTGAAACTATGGTTCCACTTTTCAAAATGCACTGCAGATTACACTCGCTGCAATGTATTTGTGACTTCTTGTGAAAGCAACAATGCCAAAGCAGCAGCGATTACTTCCCCAAGCATTGTCTTACAGGCAGCAGCTGCTGCCTCATCCTGCAGTCAGAGCAAAGAGAGCAGAGGAGAGCCTCTCCGTTTCCACATTGCAAATGTATCCCGCCTTGGACTTAAAAGCAGCATAAAAAATAATGTTTTTAATATAGTTTTTATTGTCTGAAAGTGTTGCACTAAAATATTATTTTTTTTCACACACAGCTTTAAACCCTTATTCACCTCGTTCACTCTGTGTGCCTCTGATAAAAATTTTGTTTTATCTGATGTGGATTCAAGCACAGTATTAAAATTATTAAACTATTTCATAAGGTTTATTTGTAGATCCAAACACGTTTATATATTGAAAAATAAATATGTTAAATAGAAAATTTTGAGATTTTATTATTAAACTAACATTTATTACAACATAAACACAAAAGTACCAAAAATAGGTACCGTTGAGTACCGGTACCGATTCCCAGGTACCGGGTGTCGGTACCGTATTGGTTTAAAGGTGAAAGGTACCCATCCCTATTGCTCACACACGCACCTTTTAAGCCCTCACATTTTCTCTGAGACTGATAAGGACTTTGTGAAGGCTGCTCCAAAACACTGACAAGATTTAACTTCCTGGCTGATAACTGGAGAAGTTTCTTCAATATTGCCAAATAATTTTCATTCTTCATGATGACATATTTTGTGAGGTGCCCCAGTTCCTCCTGCAGCAAAACACTCAGACAGCACGATACTGCCACCTCCATACTTCATGGTCAGGATGGTGTTTTCAGGCTTTGCACCGTTTTGCACATCGTCACTATCACTTTATTTTAGATCTGTAAATATGTATATATTTATATTTTTTTGTGGAATGTTGTGTGTATATATATATATATTGTTTGTATTTCTGGAGCGTGTAATGAAAATAATTTCCCTAGGGGATTATTAAAGTATTTCTGATTCTGATTCACTCGTTTTTCCTGCAGTGTTGGCAGAACACTCCCTGAGTTTCTCTTCTCCTCCCGGGACAGTATGATGACAGGACATGACATCGCTTGAACTAATGGACCAGACTTGTGGCGATCCACGATTATCTTCCTGATATCTTTGATGTTTCCACAATGTCATACAGAAAAGCAGTGAGTTTGAAATGCCGACTTAACATGTATCCACTTGTGTGCCACCACTTCAATCAAATATTCTGAATGTACCCTTTTAGACGCTTACAAAGCCATGACATCATCATTTGGGCTTACCCAAATTGATTAAAAGCATAGTAACTTCTGTGTTTGTAGATTTATGACTTTGAAGAAAGTAATAAAAAGAAATCTACCTTTCCCATTACTGTAGCATAAAGCAAACTGAAATAATTGCACATAAAAAGTCACTGGAATCATGCTCTCCAACTCCGTCTAATTTAATAATGATTTTTATGTTGACTACAGATCACTGGTGCTGCTGGGAACTAAGTGACTGTGACAGTAAACCCCTGGATCTGTTTAAGAAGGTTCTTAGGTCATCATTTTCTGCAATCTACCTTTATATCCAAGTGGGCTAAATAGATTATATAACTTGTGTTTAATTTTTGTTAAACTTTCAGATTTCTGAGTTCAATCTTCACAAGCATTTCTGAACATATGACAGAAGAAACAAGTTAAAATCCCCATTGGAAGAAATTTAAATCTGGGATTCTGTCCAGTCTGAATGAAAGCCTCTTCTTTCTCTCACTGTATATATTTTTCTATTTCTTTCTGTTTGTCCAAGATCACGTCTCCCTACTTCTACGCACCCTGACCTCTGCGAGGCCAACAAAAGCTGTACAACACTAAAATGGATAAATTACAACAATAGTAATGTGAAAGTCTTCCAACCTTTGCTGGCATACCTGCCTGTGCGTTTCTGAATGTGACAGAGAAAGCCAGCAGATACTTACTGCAGCCTGCTGTTTCTTGAGTTTGTCTCTGTAATCTTCCAGCTCCTGCAGGTTCAGCTCAGGTGGGAGCTTCTATAATCACAGGAAACACAGACAAGCATCAAATCGTGATGAAAGTTAAGACCACATCCTCCAACACAGCCAAGGCCATTGTGTCTGCTTTTAAAACCCTCTCCGCATTTGAATGGCTGCATGAAGCCGATAACCCAGATGAGCATTTAACCAGGAGGGGATTTTATCTACCCTGAAAGAGGTAATCTACCCTCCTAAAAGTCTTAATATATCTTTGTTATAGATTAGATCATGCATTTAAAATACATTTTCAGCCCACACAACTAAAGCTAGCTCACAAAATATAAAAGGTCAGTAAATACAATGTGTAAGATTAGACAGGGTGGTGGAAGATCTCATTTGATAAACAGCAAACAAATCTTATCTAGCCTCAAACTCTTGATTTTTTTTTCAGGTTTGCTTTGTATTTAGCTCCATTTAATTTTCACATCAACTCTAACCAGCCTCCGTCTCCCTGATGAAAAAAATAAGCATCCCCACAGCATGACGCTGCCACCATCATGTTTCACTGCAGCGATGGTGTATTCATGGTGATTTGCAGTGTTAGTTTTCTGTCTCACTGTTTTCGTACATGAATAAGCTTGGATGTGAATCACTGAATTTTCAGATGCGCTCGATCACGTGTCAAACTCAAGGCCCGTGGGCCAAATCCGGCCCATCAAGCCGATTAATCCGGCCCCCAAGAGCCAAAAAAGGAAAATCATGTCATAAAATAGAGGTATTTCTCCTTTTAAATTGTATAAAGTGGCTAAAACTGCCTCCTACAGCGAATGGTGATTTTTTTTTAACTGTGTAGTAACAGCATCCTGCCACTAGAAGTCAGTTTTCCCGCAACACATTAAAACAACCCAGAAATGTCCAAAAAGCGAAAAAGTGATGCAGAATGATGAGAGTTTAAAGTGTAACTCACCCCAATTTCAATTTCATTTTGCAGATAAACTGTATAAACTGGGCCTAAGGGTGTTACCTTTATGTTACTGTGCAGGTTCTTTTTAGATTTCTATGTTAACTGAAATGAAATCATCTATACAGGTGCAACCGGCCCTTTAAATGACTTCATGAAGCCAAAGTGGCCCAATATAGAAATTAGTTTGCTCTAGATGTTTCCAGGTCCAACCAGAAAAGTAGAGGTTGTTGGCACCACAAAACTTTGCAATAAACAGATTAATATAAAAGCTGCTTAGAATGTTTTATGCTTTTTAGGCCATCCACCTTTACTGCTTGGCTTTTGAAATAAACAGAGCCTGATATCTTGACTATTTCTATTTCTACATTACCTTTATCTTTTTTTGAACTAATTATTTTTATTTATGTCTTGGATTCATGTGTGTTCTCTTTTTCTTTTTTAACTATAATCAATTATTCTATTATAGACAAAGTTTAAATTGCCATGTTTAGGGTTGTTATCCTGCTGACAAAAAGCATCCCCCGCTGCATCATGCGGCCCCCGCCATGTAAGCCAAGGTTTTAATTATTTATTTTTAAAGACTGTCTTCCTACAACTATATTTTTTTCTGGCTCAGGGTCACAGCAGGGATTTTATCTTGAAAGACGTAATCATCTCTCCTGAAGGTCCTAATTTCTGAAAGATATATCACTACGCATTTCAAAGACCTTTAGCTCTTCTAGCTACTGTGACTAAAGGTAAATCTGATTGTTCCTTTTTTCTTTTAAAGATCGGTTTGCTCAGTAAGCACGCATCGTCAGATCATAAATCAGATTAGTCGATGGTAGTTGATCTTATTTTGGTAAGCAGCAAACAAACTTTGCTAGAGAAAAGGAGATATTACGAATCCATGGCCCAAAGCATGAGAGGTAATTACTTTCCTCTTGACTGAAAGTCTCATTTCGGATGGTGTAGCAATACCAAGATAAATCTAATGAGATTTCACACCTTTCTTGTGTTGCGTGGATGCAATCCATCAATCCGGACCACGGTGATGTGCACGCGGCTCACTAAGAGCGTAAAGAGACAGCAGCTCAGGTAAGAAAGAGCTTTACTCCTGCCAGTCAGATGGGGCTCAATGAGCAGCAGCACAGCATATTTATTCCCATTTGATATGCAATGGTACCGTTATTAAACTCGGTGAAATGTGGCGAGCTTTGATGCAATCGTTATCCTAAAATGGGGGGGGGGGGTTGACTAAGTAGCCGGTCTCATCTTTCTGAAGAGAGTGGGACTTGTTTACACAATCCCGGCGCGACTGACCTCCAGTTCGTGCCGCACCATGTCGAAGGAGTCGTTGGAGAAGTAGACCTCCTCGATGCTGTCGATGATTTCCTGCTCGGCCTGGGGGTCGATGGGCTGCTGCCTCAGCTCCCGCATCTCCTCCTGCAGGACATATCGAGAGATGGGCACAGGGAGGAAGAGAGCTTTAAAAGAAGCACTTCACATAAAGCTTCTCCGATGCTTGTACTTCTGCATTTTAAAATACGGGGGGGGGGGAGGGGGAATATAGCAAAAGCAGTGAGCTTGTCACGTGGGAGAACACTAAAAATAAGGTAGATATGGTGAAGAAAAAACCTGCAGATAACGTTTGGGAAGAAGTGAAGGAGAATAACAGAACACAAGCTGCAAGGAGTAACGACGTGAGCGTGGAGTCTGTTGTACTGGTCAAATGTCAAGGACAAGCAGGGAGCAGAAAGAATCTCCCTCCTGCGAATCTCTGGGAACCAGCAGACCCTTATTGATTAACACGCTGTGCATCCGTCGAGCCTTATTGCTGCAGCTGCTCTTTTAGAAGAAGCAGCCTTGAGCGCACGTCCTCGCCCTAATGAGCTGAGATGCGGTCACATGTCAATACGACAGCGATGGAGGAGAAGTAGAGTTGCCTTTTACAAGGGCAGAAAAGGGTGAAAAGTAGAGCAAAGACACAAAGTCACGCCCTCATGATTTCATCCGAGCTCTGGGAACGTATCAGAAGTTTCCACCGGTGATACTAGGAGGAATATTTGCGCTGAAGGCCTGCAGTGGACGGTTATGTTAGAACATGACGTATGAGATTATGACTTCTTGTACGCTTTACTCAGGGCCTTGCAGAGGAATTTTATGGGACTTTACAAAAAAAATCTGATTTATATACAGAAACATATAGTTCATTCAGTTCAGATTCAAAGTTCGATCCCAGAGTCAAAACAATGCAGCTCAGTCCAGTTTGTTATTCTTTTTGGTGAAACATTTTCCATCTACGGAAACCCAGCCGATGGCATCTAGTCACTAACTTTGCAGCAACACTTCCTCATGGATGAACATATAAAACATGGAAAATGTCTTGTGTATTTGTATCCCACAAAGTCAATACTTTGAAGAGCCACCTTTTTTTCTTTTTTTTCTTTTTTTTTTGCAGTACAGCTGCAACCCTTCGGAGCCACGTCTCGACCTCGTCCAAGAACGGACAAAACAGCTCAAGCTTGGTCAGCGTGGGTGGGGAGCCTCTCAGGTCACAAATTAACAGTAGGATTTAGGTCCGGACTTTGACTGGGCCATTCTAACGCATGAACCCGCTTTGATCTAAACCTTTCTAGTGCAGGTCGCTGTCCTGCTGGAAGGTGAACCGCTAAGGCTTTCCCTGAACAGGCGCATTTAGGTCATGTGTAGTTCCAAACACATTTAATCACTGTTTTTAATAACTTTTAGTCTTTGAAAAAAGCTTCTTATTCCAACAGCTTGGTTCACAACTGTATGAACAAATATGCAAATTAGATGATTGCGTCATTTACCATCTATCTAAATCACATACAGGGGTCTTCTGAAGACAGTTGTTACCATTGGATTTTATCAACAACTATTAGATTAAAGGGGCCAGACTTTTCATTTTTTAATTTGTAAAAAAAAAAAAAAAAAAAAAAAAAGGTAATTTCTTCCACTTACCAGTCATGCGCTACTTTGTGATGGTCTAACACAGGGGTTTTCAATAGGTGAGGCGCGCCTCCCTTGGGGGGCGCCAAAGAGTCACAGAGGAGGCGCGAGAAGACAGAAGAAGACAGCGCTGCCGCTCAGCTCTGTGAAACTAAAGTAGCGATATTTTTGCCTTCTGTCTGAGTGCGCAGGAACCAATCAAGCGTGCAGTGAGACAACCCTCAATGCTCAAAACTGGTCTGGCACGCGCTCAACTCTGAAAAACTCTTCTCATCCTTCTTTCCTCGCGCTCAGTTCCATCTCTGCTCGCGCGCACCTACTCATTCCACGCTCAACAACAGCTGTGCACTCGCTCGGCTGTTTCTGCGCTGCGATTTCAAAAACTGTCCACTCCACCAGCCAATCACAGACATGTTTTTTCCATCCAATCAGAGTATGGCTTACAATTACTGCATTCAGATGGATTAAATCCAAATGCTGTAATATTAGAGTTACTAAGAGTTACTAAGTTACTAAGTGACTTAGTGTAAGTGTAAAATATTTTTGTCTCTTCTTTCCAGCTTCTGGGAGGTGATGCAAAAGTTTATTCTGATCATAATCATAATCATTGTTATCATTATTTAAAGAGCACTTCAACACGAGGTAAAACAAAGTGCCAAACATCAAAAATACATCAGATAAGAGATAATAATGAAATGCTTGGTTGTTAAAATAGCAATAGGTTTAAATTGTGTATAATTAGCCTAAAAGTAAATCGGAATATGGATGTGTTGACGTCTGTTAAATTCAAGTTTTCTTTTATTATTATTATTATTTCAGTTGACGTCTCCTGTTGACGTGAGTTCAGTTTGACATTGGCGTCTGTCTAGTTCAGTTTGTCAGTTTATGAATTTGCTCTAATGACAGTTCAACTTTAAAAATAGGCCCTCTGTCCGTGATGTAAAACTAGCCTGTAAAATGGAAATATTTGGATGGATGGATTTTATGAATAGGCCTTTTTTATGGATGTACTTTGTTAAAATAAATACAATAAAAGACATGTATTGGGCTATCAGATGTTTGTGAAACACAGGATTCCAGGAATACAAAAGAAAGATGCATTTACTGCAGGGACCTGTGTGGGGTAGGTTTGTGGTTTTTGGGGGGGGGGGGGAGCGTGGTTATCTTTACCTATTCCAAGGGGAGGCTCACATTCAATGAATTTGAAAACCCCTGGTCTAACACAAAGTGACAATAAAATACACTGAACCTTCGAGGTTATAACATGGAAAAGGTCAAGTTTTATCAACACTTTTGCGAGGCACTTGTATATTAAGTGGGAGGAAGCTTTTTTTTTTATTTATTTACTATAACCTTGAGCATAATGTTCAGCTTACCAGAACATTAAGATGCACCAGCACAATAAACAGGTCGTGGGGGTTAAAAGAACTTGGAAGTATGTAAATGCAGGAGAAACTCAATTGACGCGCCAATGAATGCAATGAATTTGCATGAAACAGCTGCTTAGCCACAAATATTTGTTATCAACAACAAGCAAGCATCAAAAGGGCTCCCGAGCATCTAAATCTGCTTCAGTCTGGTTGACATTTCTACGTTGAGATGCTGCTGCGTGTAATTTTATTATCCACTGCAATATATATATAGCCTCATCCAATTCTCCATTTTTCACCCACAGAGTCCCTGTTAGGCTGCTATAAATAGATTTTCTTATACAGGGCAAAAAAAAAAAAAATAGGAGGATTAAAGTGAACCACCAGATTGCTTATTGTTGTGTGCAGGAGCATTTTGCCGTGTTTTTGAATCAGGTAAAAAGGAGCGGACCGGATCCTCAGGGTGAGAGCTCGAGATGGGAAAGGAGAGTTAGGAGAGAGGCGGGGGAGAATACACTACGGCAGCAAAAGGGTGGGTGGGAAAAAAAAAATCAGCTCAAAGGAGAGGGAAAGTGTAAAAGAGGGGGGGATTGGGGGGGGGGTGGATGAGTCACTCACTGCAAAAGGTAAAGTGGAAGAGGAGTGAGAGAAGGACAGTGAGTCTGTGTGTATGTGTCCTGTGAAGTTACTCCCTGTTTAGTTGGGAAAATTAACTTCTGCTGTGTGACCCCTGCTTCGCTCCCCCCCCCCTTTAGTCTCACAGCCGCAAAACTTGAAACACCTCTGAGAGAGTGACTCATCACGGGGCTACGCAGAGTTAAACAACTCCCTACATTCCCCTCTGCACAGTGCAGAAACAACACAAAACAGGCACCCCTGTGCGGCCGGTGAGGAGCTCAAAGCACGAGCCTGCTGGGATGCTTTGATCAAATGTCACACTAAAGGATGAGGGACAAACAAACCATCGTTCTCCATCAGACCCCCCCCCCCCCCCCCCCCCCAGCCACCCTCCCTCCCCCTTTCTGCAAATGAATGAACTTGTCATTTCATTGCAGAAACTGGAAATTATTTGCATCCTAAGTGCAGGATGTTTCATGAGCTTTACGAAAGAATCAAAGCAGACGTTTGTGGGGAGCGCTGAATGGATGAATGTGGATCGAAAAAAACAAGAAGGGCCCCGTTAACAACAAAAGCGAGGACAGACAAAAGGCGGTCGCGCGGGACGCACCTAGAGAGGAAAACGCAAATTCGAGCCCTGCTCGGCGAAATCGCCGCTGACCCTCACTGGGTTGATCTTCTCGCCGGCTACAGAGACGGCAGACGGCTCAGACAGGGGCCCTAACCAGCGCGCCGCTGCTGAGTCAAAGGATAACAATGTTAAAGTCTTGCTTGCCTTGGACGCAACTGATTATCATACGTTTCATTTAGCGCTCACTGACTGAGAGGCTCGAACGCCGTCCGGCTGGGATGCTGTGTTGTCATTTTATTGCCTGCGTCAGTGGCCGGGCTGGCTCTTGAATGCATAATCACGCATTATCTGAGACGATATATTTGTTCTCTGTAAACACATCTTCCTCCTAATGTGACGTGTGTTTTTCTTTAACTTCGCAAAATTTACATTTCCATCATGGCAGACATGATTCATGTTAGTTTGATCTTTTAAACGGTAGTAAAATACATTGAACAGGTGATGTGCTTAATATGGGCAAATGAATGGTTTCTTTCTGTGCCGCCAATGTCTCGTCATCAATGTGTAGTGGACGTATAAAGGGTGACCCCTGCTGGTGGTTACTGGTTACTGCAGAGGAAACAACAGACCTGATTCTTAGCAGCTCGATGAAAAGATATAGAAAGGAGTTAGACATAGAAATTCCCCTTCAGCGTGTCAGTTCATCACACAATATATGAACCAGAGCATCAACAATCCCTCCTATATGCTTTCTCACTAAATGTGTCACTTATAATCCAAAATTTCACACTCTTTGTAACGATTAGAAGTGAGGTAAGAGGTGAAATCTGTCAAAATCAAACCCTTTTCTACTGCGGAAGCAATTTCTCGCACTGAAAATTTGAACACCCTGAAAAATCCCTATTAAAAAAAAAAATTTACTAAAAGGTTTATTGCAAAAACTTTAAGGTAATTTAAGTGCCTGTTTGTACTTATCTAACGTTAGAGGAATAACAAACATGTTTACAATTGGAACGGTGACAAGCAAGGCTGGGTGAGAAAATTGTTTTAAAAGAAAAAAAAAAGATAACTATCGAGTTTCACCAAGTCCTCATAACTATAAAAAAAACAATCATGCCAACAGGTTTTGTACAAGGAAAAGCCCTTTCTGACAACCTCTCTGAAACATAAACAAGTGCTTTTCGCTGAATGATAACTGGAACGATGTGCTTTGATCCGATGAGACGACTGAGCTTATTGGCAACAAACAGCAGTTAGATCTGGCGTGAAGAAAAGGACTGCTTTGGAAAAGCACCTAATGCCCACTGTTTGGTGGTGTGGGGAAGGACCTTTGATGCTGTGGGCCTGTTTCTTGTCTTTCTTAGTGTGTGGCATTAATACATCAAGGGGACTTTCAGCTAGAAAATCCAAAAACATATGGCAAAAAAAAAAAAAAAAAACATTGGTGAGGTTCATCCAAATCAAAATCAATCTTCTTGTAAGGTGATCTCAGTGCCTGGACTTAAATAACAGACAAAATCATTTAAGGGGAGCAAACATAAGAGAGCATAAAACAGAACCCAGTACACTGGATGATCTACAGATGGTAAGAGGAATGGACAAACGTTGTGAAGATCAAGTTCTGTTGCATTGTTAAATTTCTACAACAAATTAAAAGCAGTTAATGTGGTACACATGATTTTATTTTTAAAAATGTGCTTCTTAATATGATTTTCTTATTTATTTTTTTCCCTCGTCATACACAGTTTGTATAGCAAAAACACCGGTTGATGCATATTCTACACATGCATTCAGTTTTTACAGGAAGCACTTTGCTGCCATCTAGGGTCAAAGGTTTGCAACAGGAGGCGGCATTTAGCGGATTTGGCAGGGTTCTTGACAGCGCATTTCAGCGTAACGGGCGGTTATGCTGAAAGTTGTCAAAATTACTCAAATTAGGTCAGAACGACACGGAAAAGTTGGACGCGGACGTTTGACAGCGACATAGAACGGTGAATCAGTGCAGTTGTAAACCTCCCGGACAACATAAGCTAACGCTAGCTGTTATTAGCTGGAGGAACCGCCCACCTTGAGCTGCAATGCGCAATGTTACACTGCCTGAATGCATCCAGAGAAGCACCGAAACGACACACAAGCACTACTTAATTAATATATATATATATATATATATATATATATATATATATAAACAATTTTTTTTCATTTTACCCCATTAACTTAGACTATGTTGTGCAGATCCATCACATAATATAGGGGGAAAAAATAGGTTGTAAAGTACCATGATAGGTTAAAAAAGCCGTGCGGGTTGAATACTTTTGAAAGGTGCTGTAACAACAGTAACTTCAGTTTAAAATAGTGTAAACCACACTCAAGGTGGGTGACTGTCTATCAAATCCTAACAGTGACTCAACAGCATCATCCATCAATCATGGGCTCCGTGACTTCTCCGGCTCACAGTTCGCCACATGCAGCTGTCAGCTCCTGGAGGATGATAAATGATTCGAATCACAAATAAAATGGTCGGAAATGCGCGACAGGCTCCAGTTTCAGTACCATAGTAACATGTAAAAAAAATAAATAAAGTAATCAAGCACAATGGTCTCACTCCACTGCGCACAGCGGCATGTTAGGTCACAGTCTTCCACGGTGTGACAGCAGTAATGGATTATTCACTAGCGTACAGGAACGACTACGGCTGTGTGCGGAGCCGGTTCATTTTGGTGTAAGCTGACGCATCAGGCGTTAAACTAAGTGAAGTCATAATGACCGTCAAGCAATGATTCTTTTTCTGTTTTGGTTGAACACGCATGAGGAGGATGTTTGCAGTGAACAGAGCACAGCCACACGGCGCTGAGAGACAGAATTTGCTGCCCAGATTTGATTTGCTTTTTGATTAAAATGTTGCAGAGAACCAAGCAAATGTTAATATTGGACCAGCATAACCTGATCAAAATGTAGTTTTTAAATTTTGAGTTCACTTTTTAAGGGGAAAGATATCCAAACCAAACTGTGCCTACGTGAAAACCCAAATCTGATTACTAGTCCATGTACATTGACTTAGGTTATTCAAAACCTAACGATTAAATATAAAATGCAACAAAATAAGCAGCAAATATAACTTCTCTGCACTCAGTGTGGATGCTAAAAAGGACAAAAAGTGAAGCAGTTCCAGCTGTGTTAACTTCCATTTATGCCTGGCTTTCATTGCTGCTTCTCGGAGCACCTCAAGGTTCTGCGGCGGAGTGGAGCTCTTCCAATGTAAATTAAGACCGAATGGTTGGCGGGGCGAAGCGGACCCGGACACAATTTGAAGTTAGGCTTTGGAACTCCAGTGAACCAAAGTGAGATGCATTATCCCCGAATGGCAAAAACATGGAAGGGTGGTGAACCTCTTCCAGAAATCGGCTCCGGACGGCGTAAAAAAAAATGACTCCAAGAGCCCATCGATAACTCATCCAGGAGGTCACAAAGAACCCAGAAGAACATTTAAAGCACTGCAGACCTCACGTCTGTTAAAGGTAGTGTTCATGATCCAACAACAAGAGCGAGAGCGGGCGGAAATAGAAAGGATGGGGGAGTTCTAAGGCCAAAATCACAGCTGGATAAAAAGAACACAAAAGACGTCTGGATGAGACTTTAAGGAAGAAATTCAGGGGACTAACAAGAGGAAACAACTTAACCTGAGATGTAGCGACATGACCTTAAACATTGTCCTTTAAACAATTCTGCAAAGAACACTGGACCACAAAATCCTCCACAGCGATGTGAAAGCCTCATTATCAGTTACTGCATACCCTTAATGGCAGTTGTTGCCTCCAGGATTGAGATTAAGGGGGCAATTACTTTTTCCACATGTGGCCAGGTTGGTTGGCTAGGTTTTTCGTTGAAGAAATAAAATCATCATCTTAAATGAGCAATTAGTAAGACATTTACTGCAAAATGCACCTAAATCATTCTCACTTGTCACCTGGGAGGAAAGTAACATTCCCTATAAACAATCAGCCCTCTCCATCAACACTGTTTTTCTCCTTTCAAAGCTCAGAACGACTTCGGTTCTATGTGAGAGCTCCCAGGGTTCCCAAATCAGAGCGCGGCATTTGGTATTTTATTTTTGGCAAAAGAGCAGCAGCCTGCAGACCTGGAAGCCAGTAAAAGAAGCGGACCAGAAGTAGAACAGCATACAACGTCATATACCTGTCCTGTGTTAGTAAAAACTCAGTGGAGTTTCACAACAGCAACGGACCGTTTAGAAATGGCTGTTGTCCATGAAGGCGTTGTGTACGTGTTGTTCCGATTTGCAAAACTAGGTGTATTACTTATCGCTCCTTTTGTTTTTGCTTAAAGAAGCAATAAGCGATTTTCACCACTAGGTGGAGCATGAGCACGGTCTGTAGACCAAAACAAGACCTGTATCAAGCCACGCCTCTCTCTATTTCCGCTCCAGCACCCATTTCCTTTTCTCACCCATCGGCTCATATGTGCCTATTTTCAAAGGATAAAAACACAGTAACACAGCATCACCTTGGAGAGGAACAATGTCTAGTGAAGAAGTAAGTAACTCATAACTTTATCACACTGTTAGCAAGAGAACAGTTTGATCCGATGGGTTTGCTCTCCGCCATTTTGTGCTTGGCGATGGCATTTTAAGGGCAGGGGCTGGGTCAGCCCTGGGTGGCAGCTGTTCACGTACGCGCACACGCGGCCAGGCCGCTATGTAAACTAGAGACTGGACAACAACACAGAGAGACGGTGTGTGACGTTTGACCATAGTCCATCTGAAAAGTTGCCTTTAGTTCTTCACAAAACTATTTTTTAATTATTTATATCTAAAATAACCAAGTTTCACTTATTGCTCCTTTAAGATTTTATTTATCTGATCTCAAGCAGTATAAATCAATGTGCTCTGGTTGCACAATGATACAAAATGCCGGCCATCATTTATTTATTTTTGCTCATTATTCTACGCTGCTTCAGAACTCCAAAGCCAAACAGAGCAGGTGCGATAACATCCATACTAGAAGCGCCGTTTGGTTACTCTATATCCAGTTTGGCCAAGCCACCTAAAACAATCTAATGACAAAGAAAAAAAAAAACTAAATAAATATATATATATATATCCAGAAACTATAATCTGCTTTATTGTGGCCATGATTACAGCCAAACAACAAAAGACCACTTGTCTTGCTTTCACTGAGGCAGCAGCACCAACAAATCCATATTATATATACAAAACTTTAAATAAAAAAAATCCTATAATTGTTAAAATTACAATGAGAAAATATCAGAATATGAGCGTTTTAACTCCAGCTTTCCCAAATCCCACAGCTGAACTGACAAAGAGAGCACTTCCTATATAGATCGTATCTTCACGGCAAATACTGACGTGTGTAATGCTACCTGAAATAAACACAAGTGAAAGAAAATCAGGTACGAGCGTTCAGGTGAAACTGGGTGCACAAGCTAAACACCAGCAGCCATGAAAGCTTTAAACTGGGAAGGGGGAAAGAAATTAAACGTCTACTCCAATCACCCGCACTGATTTGTGGCAACGAATTGTTTTTGTCAGCTTCCTGATTGAACTCAGTCACATTACTAAGAAGGTAATTACTATAAAAAGCCAAAAGGCAAACGTAGCCAAGGGCTGGCAGTGCATTGAGGTGTTTTTAAGCAACTGTACATTATGAAGAGCCAGTGTGAAGTTTTGCTCTGCTGGCGTGTGACGAAGCTGGCAAATGAGAAATGTTTCCGGTGACAGAGCATGACTGAGAGCCTTTTAATGCCTACTTGGCAAAATGTTGAAATGCAATTGCAAAAGCAGAATTTACATCGCATTAGTACGCTGGATATAATGTTAAATCTTGTGCAAAGCTCGTGCATTCATTCCATCTTTTTCGTTTTGGTTGGCGAGCTTTAATTGTCATAAACCTTTACGCTGGGACTCGCCTTCCTGGACGTGATACTGAATAATGATTTAGGCAACTTTGTTTCAAATGCACGGTTTTATTGAGGAAGGTAAGTAATTGTTGTTACTCAACACTGAAATGTGTATATACACAACAGAAATCTTGTTTGCCTTTTTGCTAAGGAGGAAGTCCCCCAAGGAGAAATATATGAAGCAGGCCTACATGGAAAGTTTCTTTCTGTAAGCACAATGGCTTGCAAAATCATCCACACAGCTTGATGATTTCCACTTTTTTTTTTTTTTTATGTTTCAACCTTATACCGCTATGTATTTTATAAGTTGCTCTGATCAGATAAGAAACAAAAATCAAGCTTTTTGGCCAAACATGCAAAACGCTTCGTGTGTGGGGGGGGGGGAAACAACAACGCTACACATTACCCTGAGCCATCCAAATTGTGAGAAACGGAAAGGGCGGCATCATGCTGTGGTCATGCTTTTCCTTCAGCAAGCAAAAGGGGAGCTGGTCAGAGCTGATGGGGAGATGGAATGCTAAATACAGAGCAATCCTGGAGGAGAAACCTGTTAGGGGCTGCAAAATGGGCTGGTGGATCAGCACACAGCAGGGTGACAGCAACGAACATAGCGCTTGAATTATAGTTAGATTTGTTTTAGAAAGGCCCAGTCAAAGACTAGAGTAGACCAATTTGATTTATTAGGTTTTCCAAGACTTTGAAAACTGGCGTCTACACATTCTCTCCTTATGAGTGACTTTGCAAAGAGCAGAAATATTTTACTCTAGATGTGTGCCGCTATCAGAGACATACCACAAAAAGACTTCTGTAACCACTGGGGCTCCACTGAGTGGGAACGAATACAAATGCACAACCTTTGTTCCGAAGATTCTTATTTATTATAAATGTTCAGGATGCAAAGGTCGCTTTCCTTTCATTTCACTGCTATATTACTTCAAGTCCTGATAAGATGCATCTAAGTGTTTTGTTTCTATTAAATGCATACACTTTTTTTTGCAAGGCCCTGTATTTGTCATCGAACACTATTAAAGGTAATAAATGACAATTTGAAAGAACCTTTGTTTCAAGTAACAAGAATGGCTTTATGCTAAAGATGGCAAGACTTTCAGCACATGTATGAATGTATTAAGCGACAAAAAAAAAAAACAATGCAGATGGTTTCGTAAGTCTGCTGGAAGCACAACTAAGACTAGACGAGCGATATTACTTCACACGAAGCTTACCGAACTGGGGATCCTCAGGTTCTCCACAGGACTCAGATCAGCCATGCTCTCCTGGGGGCTTTTAAGGCCCTGTAAAAAAAAACAAAAAAAAAAACAAACACATAAATCCTTTAATTTCTTTTTTCCTCTTCGTGCCACCTGCTAACCCCCTTCTAACACGACTAGCATTAGAACACTACAGCACACACACACAAAAAGTGGAACTGACGATGCAGATTACAAACAGCGATATGTTCTGTTGTGTCCTATAAATTGCTCTAACATCACTGCTCGTGCAAACCGAGAACTTCCCTAACCGCCCAGGATCCATTGTTGTTGGGGCCAGGTGTTGTGTGCAGGTGGATCTATGCGGCGTGGACGTCGGTGTTCCTCCACAACAGACTGTCATCTTTGTGAAACACGAATACGGCTAAGCCTGCATGGAACTAGGTAAAAACACTTTGCTTATTCCGTCTCACTGAGCCTATTAAATGACACACGATCAGCTGTCAAATTAGCCAGTTAGCTAAGCTAGCTGTCAGATACAGAACGGCCATTGCAGTTGGTCCGTGTGTGAGTGCCATGGTTTTCCTCACCTGTCGGGCCATGAGAGACTTTATCTTCTGCATCTTGGATCCAAAAAAAAAAGCAAGTAAGTGGGAAAATCTTCAATATTGTCTTGTTGTCAACAGTAAGTCTGTATCCCTACAAGAAGGAAGCCATGGTTTGCTGTCACGTGACTGGAATGGCAGGAGCGAGGAAGATTTCTGCAGCATCTTGGGAAATGTAGTTCCTCCTCCGTGCATACCCGTCTGTGTTTCTCACGGATAAATCCCAATAAAATATTTGTATAATAGAAGTCATGTGTTCCTATGTCTTCATATGTTTATATATATATAATATATTGTCTATGTGAATAAGAATACATATACTATGAAGTGTAATTTTTTTTTGTTATTTATGCACTGGCTTCGTTTTACCACTGGATGTCAGTAATTTTGCAACACAGTGAAAATAGAAAAATCGTGTCCCCAATAAAAAAGGCAGATAAATTCCATCTCGATGTTGATCATATTTAAAAATGCTAAAACTAACTATTGATTACATCTTATATTTTGCCTGCTATTGCCATATTGTATTTTTAGATCAACGAAGGCCAATATTGCTGTTCCAGAGGGCCATACTGACATTGTTAATTTTAATCTGAATTGGAAATGTACTATTGTCCAGAAAGCTATGATGAGAGACACAAAATGTCGAGGTATTTATGTACATGGATTTGCTCTAATAAAGTGATATATTCTTAGCATTTCAAACATGTTCAATTTAAACTGATGAATATTAATATATAAAATAATTGTAAAATGATGCATCAGACTTTATTCAACTATTTTTTTCATCATCATCATCATTATCATTATTATTATTATTATTACAGGAATATTATCCAACTTAACTACAAATTAAACCCTTTTCTCCAAATACTTAAGTAAAAACTACAGTATTCACACCCCTTCAACTTTTTAGCATTTTGGCTCTTTTAAACCGAAGTTCTTATGTATTTCAATCGGATTATTACTCTGCTGATGTTGCTGCAAGTATTGCTGTGAGCCTTGGGAGGGGGGGGGCATGTCTCCTTTGGCTTTGTATATCAAGTGATTAACCTTTTGCCCATTCTTCTTTGCAAAATGCACGAATCTCATTCAAATAGGATGGAAAGCGTCTCTAAACATAAATTTTCAAGTCTTGCCACATATTCTGTAGACTGTATTCAGTGTCCCCATAGCCTGATGCTACCACCACCATGGGGAGGGTATGTTTGGGGTAATGTGCTGTGCTAGTTTGTGCCACATACTTTTTGTTCTTTAATGTTTCCGAACACACCTCTAAGGCCTTCATAGAACAGCTGTATTTCTTGACCACACGGGTGGTCTGTGTTCATGTAGGTGAAATTTGAAGTCAATGGATTGAACAGGACTTAATTCAGGGTTAAATCAGTAAATGGGCGCTGAATACGGATGCCAGGCGAAACTGTTTTAGGTTTTTATTTGTAAAACAATCAAAAAATTTAAGCCCGTATAATTTTCTTTTCATTTTGCAATGATTGTAACATGACACAACCTTCGTGGGTATGAATACTGGAGTCAAACTTCATCCAACCTGTTAAATCATATTCATTGATTTCCAGAGGTTGCACTGTTTAGCCAGATGCATTTAAATTCCATCCATGAGAAAGGGAGTCATGTCAGGCCATGTTTCCCACAACTGAGCACCCTGATTCTCCATCCCTGCCAAACGATTAGATCTTCCAAATAATTACCAAAGCGGTGCACGCGGACCAGCTCAGCCTGCGTTGTAATTGTCCCATCAGGCCTTCTACTGAGCGACGCTCGGAGGCAGAGCACCAAAGGCGGAGGGAGAGCTAGTTCCTGGTTAATCAAGCTTTAGGCTTATTTCCCAGTCAAATGAAGGTGATGCTGCTCTCCTGAGGTGAATTTACTCTGCTGTTGTTTGTTAGGCAGCCATCCATAAGGCGGCGCCTCCCTTAAAGCATACACTGAGACGGAACAGATGGCCGCCTCTACCCGGAGATGCCACCACAAAGAAGACGCACACACACACTTGATCAGTTCAGAAGCTACAATTAGAACACGTTTAAAAAGACTTCTTGTTGTCATATAAAGGAGCAGCATGTTGAGACTTGCAGTTAATGATCTCCCCAGTTGGCAGGTACCGTAGATGCTCTTTTTGTTGGAGTTTTGTTTTTTTAGCAACTGGTGATTCCACCTCATAGAAGCCATAACACCCAATGTTTCAGCTTAAACATACCAGTGTATTTAATAGTTTATTGTGCATTGAGGTTACATCTTCACAGTCCATTTAAACAGACCAAAAAACTGACATTTGGGTCTGCCATTATATAAACTATGCAGTCCTGCTAAACTGGGGGCCGTGCTGTCTTAATCTTGAAGGATTTGGTTTTCTCTTTTCTTTAGAGGCACTCGTGCACAAACACACACCACACAGCCACTGTTATTTACTCGTGACAAGGTGTCAGCAGGAGCAGGTGGGAAGGCACTCTACCACATGCTGGAGCGTCCATCTGTCGCTGCCAGTCTCCTCACCACGCCAGGTACACAGCATACCGGCACACCAAATGCCGACAGAAACGAGCACTCTGCTGCAGATTTGGAACAATCCATGCAGCTCATATTGTGAAAGGCAGATTAAATCCATAACATCAGAGAAACTGAGTGCGAGATAACAGACCATCTGACAGTTTTCTTTCTTTTTTCCCCCTCAGATCTGTTAAACACAAAGTGACTTTTTTCAGCTTTGTGTCGTTTTATGCAAACAGACTTTCAAGTGACCCAGAAAAGTAAAAGGATATGTCTTTAATAAAGTACAAAACATGTATACACAAACTGTACAGTAATTTTAAAATTATCAATAGTTATCAAGTGTTTGATTTTATTCAGTGTGAGCAGGAAACACAAAGTAAAACAGAACAAGAAATCAAGACCTGGGGAAACAGATTCATGTTCATTTTAAGAGGTCCTAACTGTTTTTCTCTCATCACTGAGGTTTGGTGAAAGTTGACTAAAGTAGTAAGAACAAACTAAGACCATTTGATTTTAAATTGTACTCCTTGCTTCCAGAAGTTGCATGTTTAACCAACTCCTCCAACACAACTTTTCCCACTCCAATTGTTCTGTCCTTATTAATATTTCATCTGACGTTCTGTCAGAAACAAAGCTACAAAACTGCATTTTTGGTATGTTTAAGACGTTTCTTAAAGGTGGAAGAAGGAAAGAAAGGCACACACCTCCAAATTGCACCCATGCTTAGTGGTGCCTGATGCATTAGACTGCATGTAACTGTATGCGAATGAAAAACCATTGCAGCTATGTTTGCAGGTTAAGGGGGGGGGGGGGGGGATTTCATTTAAATTACTTAAATTATTGAAATCTTTTTCAGCTGCTGAGTTTAGACAGAAATCCCATGCATGTTTTGTGGAGAGTGTGTGGAGAGCACTATGGCAGCAGTCATATTGCTTTCAAAAGCTATGCTCTATGCGTTCCACGTCACACCCGATGTGAGACAACGGCAATGTCTCACATCGGGATGCACTGATCTGTTAGCTTTAGCTTCCCTATATGGCTCAGCCTCTAACTATGACATCCATTTTATACCAGTAGATGGCAATAAAGTTGGAAAATAATAATCAAAAGACAGAGGAAGATTACCCAAAGCCAGGCTTAATCTTTGCCAGGCTGAAGATTCCTCTAAAACATCCGTAGCCAAAGCTTTCTTTGACATTGTTCAAAATTCCCTTTCATTTCTTGATTTTTTTCAGCCGGATTTAAACTTTAACGGTAATATGGGCCTTGTCACAGCGAGAACAATGTGGAATAAACTGGGTCTTATTATAGCCCAAATGAAACGATAGCGCCAGACATGTATGAAGAAGACAGATACAATGTTTCTAAAAAAAATCTCTGTATGCTACACGGATACACGACATATAAAAGGGAAGAGAAGAAAAAAGAAAAGAAAAAATAACATTTTATAAAAGCTCCACTTTTAAAAACAGTTTTTAATATTGTACTTTTCTCACTAGTTTGCATTTAGACGACAACTGGAAATGTCTCTCTCGCAAAACATTTCTGTTTTCAGTGAACAATATGGCTCCCACTCAGCTGGAGCAATAAATTACATTCAGTAACGACAGGTAGGTGACCAATAAAATATGCACATCTATTCCAGTATGAGCATTGTTGATGGTCATATAAAGTGGTAAATGCCATAACTTTAAAAAGCATTTCTTATGTTTATCTCTTGAAAAAGAAAAAATTTATCATTATGGGTCATATTCTGACAGACATTTGCAACATTGTTGTGTTTTTCCTTTTCTGGGTTTCTGCAGGACCTCAAAGATTAGAGAAAGATACACAAATAGAATGATATATGTGAAGTCTCCATTTACAATATGTACAATAAAGCAAGAAAATGCATTCATTGTAACACTTCTCAGAAAGCGGACGGTTATATCAAGGACTGTTACATGTTGCAAGTTAATTCATTTCCTAATAGCTGTTTCATAGAAGTTATCTATGTGTGTTTTGGGTTTTAAACGTAATATAAAGATCAACTTGTTTTGTAATCATCTTCATCCTTGAACAAAAAAAAAACATTAACAAACTGCATCCTCTCAAATACAATAAAACAATAATGATAAATCTAATCATACATGCACTTCTTCCAACTTTAATCTCTGATAGAAAATGATAAATATCTGTCTGAAACTCTCGACAGTAACAGTGCACGTTCAGGTTGCGTACCCCAACAGGTCTCCTTCATACTTTGTGCAAAAAAACGGTTGGGCAGCAAACACAAGAATAAAGCTACACAGAAGTTTTCAAGTCTGACAACCAAAACTTCCCAGCAAACGGTTACTTCAGCAAGCTGACACTGGGGGACTCTGGGACGTGCCTGATCACATCGTAGATGGTGGTGTGCATGTCCTGAACGGACTCGAGCCGAGCGAGAGATCTGCACGACGCCTGGGGAAGGGAAATTAACGATGACATAACGGCACATGAGGAAAACAGAAAGTAATTGAGAAAGATTTCTGCTTCCTTTTCAACGAGTCATCAGAGCGCAACATGCAAATTACCTGTGTGGACTCCATTTTTCCTGGTACGGACACAAATTCATAGATGCCAAAGTCCTCTGTTGCATCTTCATGACCTGCTGATACACATTCAACAATGTCAGACCAGCTTTGGCTAAGGATTACGGTCAGGCTGTATGGTCAGCAGATGTCTTCTGTTTTTGCTCAAACTTAAATGTTTCAGATCATCAAGCAAATTTTAATACCAGACAAAGATAGTCTTAGAATAAACAAAGCACTTTTTATTATTCTATTCATCAAGTGAAAGAAGCTATTCAAACAAACCTGGGCCTCTTTGAACAAGTACCTCCTTTGTTAAATCATGGATTAACTGTATTTAAAAACTTTTTTAATCTCAATTTGATGAGCCTCACCCAGGCCTGGTAACAACCAGACCTGTGGAATAGAGAAATCACTAAAATGCTATCAGTATGACAACATGAAGTAGGTTAAAAATGTTAAAAAGCAACATATCATACCCCAATCTAAAGAGGTTCAAGAAAAGATGAAAATCAAAGTCTCTTACACCTATCAGCCTTAAAAATTGATAGAAAGCCATGTCTCAGTGGACTCCTTTCAGTTCCACCATTGTCCCATAAGTCTTGGATCTTGTGAAAGCCTTTTTTAGGGAGATGTGAAACTGGGTTTTGTGTTCTTGTAATGATTTTCACCTTGGAATTGTTTCAATGCCATTTTTGTTCAGTTAATTTCCTGTTGTTATATTATGAAAACTGACTTTAACTGAAGGAGATGAGGCCTGCTGTGCTTTAAATGTTGTTCTGGGTTCTTTTCTGAGTCGCTCATTTAGTTATTTTGGTTCGCCCGCCACTCCTGCCTGACAGTCAGACATGTTGACGGTGATGTGATGTCTTGGACTACTTTGCTGCCTCTGGTGCCAGATGACGTCTCAAATGAAGGGACCAAGAACTCTTCTCTTTATCAGAAAATCTCTAAAGGAGCTCGCCTGGCCATCAGTCAGTGACCTTAAGCACAAGCTCACTTGTGTTATGCAGCAGGACAATGGGCCAAAGCAAGCAGCCAAGTCCATCATTGATAGATGAAAAACAATTGTGAAGGTTTTGGAGTGGCCTAGTCAAAGTCTTGACTTGACTCTGACATGTTGAAACCTGTTCCATGCCATTAATGCTGGAAACCCTCCAAGATGGTTCTTTCAAAACATGTAAGCAAAGAATGGTGGGCCAAAGTCCATCCACAGTGATTTAAAAGACTGATTACCAATTATCGTAAATGCTTGATGGCAGTTGTTGGGGTGTCACAACCAGTTCATGGGTTTGAGGGGTAGTTTTCACATAGAGTCAGGTTGGTTTGAATACCTTTTATTCCTTTAATAAATCAAGTCATCATTTAAAAACAGCATTTTTTTCTTTAATCTAGTCGTGTTTTGTGATGTAAAAATATTTTGATCTGAAAATGTTCAGTCTGTCTTACAAAATCCCCAGAAACACAAGAAACCTTTCTGTCAGGACTGCACCATGCCTGCATGAAACCTGGTGTTGCTGTTTGCTTGAGATCAATTTTCCTGAACTTGTTTACTTTTACTCTTTCCTCCCGTCTCAAACCTGTTTTACAGCCTTCGGCTAGGTTATTAAATAAAACCAGAATTACTTCCTGTACTAATGTCCAACAAAGATGACGTAATGCCTTTATACCATAAAATGTTGGGCTTTAGTGTTTGCATGTTTAGATGTAAGCATATTTCTTTGTGAGTGTGTCAGCTGTTTACCTGAGCGCTGTGGTCGTTTCTGCTCTGTAAATGGTCTGCAGGGAACAAAGTGAGCAGTTATTGAAAGTATTTTTGTGTTTGAAATGTAGTAACTGTTTGATCTCATTTAATACTCCAGGCCCCATACCTGTTGTAGATGCTCATGAGGACTGTTGATATCAAAGCGACAGAAAAAAAAAACAACAACACCCAATTATTCACAAATGAAAGTACGAGAAATATAAAAACAACACCCTGACAAACTGAAATAGAGAAGTTACTTTGCCCCGGTTACCTTTACTTTGACTAATATTTGCAAGTTATTTAAATATTTCTGAGGAACCTCAGCGAGTAGGATCTAAGGCAGGAATGTGGTGAGGATTACACTGAAGTGTTACCGTCTTCATGCTGGCCTCTTAGCTCGTTCATTCAGGCTTAATGCTTTCTGATGACATAATCTGTCTCAACGCATGTTGACTGATAATACAGGATGTTTAGGCAACTACTTAGGTGAAAAGTCAATCAAAACAGGGCACTGTCTTACCTCTCTTTGGATGGCATGTCCTGCGGAAGAGGAACAGCAGCATAAAGCCAATAATAAACGAAGAACAGACGGCCATGACTGCCAGCGGAGACACAGATCTACCATCTTGGGTGTATCTCTCTTTCCCTGTCCACAAACAAAAGCAAAACACCTCTGAGCATAACTTTCAGACAAGCGAGCACCACGCAAGTCAGTTTTTAAAAAGGTCGGTCCTTCTTCTGACTTGCTGCAGGTCCATAACATGTTCTTAGCGGATGGATGGGCCTTTCAGCAATAAAAGGCACGCTTTTGACTCCCAGTGAGTTTAAAACATTAAAGGATGTGTTTGAATATTTCTTTAAAGCAGGATATAATTAAGTACTCAGGCATAACCATGTCGGTGCAGCAGATTGTTATTGGCAAAACATGTTCATTGTCCATGCTTACTGGAAACGAGCTTAGTCACTGGGCTTATTTTAATGTCCTTAACCTGCTACTCGAAAACCGTAAAGCAAGAAATAATTTTAAATATGAAAGTCATTCAGATGTAAATAATTTAACCTACGATATTAAGCACAAAGCAAAAAAACAGGCCCCATTCTCTTTTCAAGAAAAATCTACCTGACCTTGTATCTAATTAGGACGGAAATAGAATAAAATTTTCTGTGTTGAGGTGATTTTGACATCTTAAAAATTAAAAAACAATGTTTGACATGACTTGTGTTGACTCACCAAACAGAGTTTTAAATTAAAGCCAGTTTCAGCAATAACCGTCACCGTGGCTCTCTCTTGTTATCACCAAGACAACATATCAATGTCTCATACAGCACACAGAAACTGCCTATGCTATAAAACGTAGTCAATAAACACAACAGCTGTTATCGCCTGTTTACTTTCCCAGCCACTGAACTCTAAAACCTGCTGCAGGTGAAGGGAGCCTAGCAACAGAGATTAAATCTTTGTTTCGATAATATTCATATGTATGTATGCTATATCCGTGACATGCTGGCACAACTCATCCGCCGTGCAGAGTGATGCTCCTGGTGCCTCATTACAGCAAGTCGGACAGCTTTATCATTTGGAAAGTTTCTTCTACCTCACTTAAAGCTTCGCTCCTCTGCTTTTGGCACAGTTCACAGAGCCTTTATCATTAGAGGATTCCCGAAACCAGCCCACGCTCTGCTCCTTCCTACCATATTCTGCCCTTCACCCACCTGTTCCCAGGCTGGCCACCACCAGAGTGAACTGGGCCTCGTCCTGCTTCTTCGTCACGTTGTTGAAGGCGCGGCACAGGTACTGCTCGGTCTGGGCCAGCTTGTAGGACAGCACCTCCAGCCGCGGGCCCTCGGTGATGATCTGAGTCGGATTGCGGCTCTTCGAGATCCAGACGTAGCTGTTGGGGGGGTTTGAATCGGCCTGGCATTCGAAGTACACCAGCTCTCCAGGGTTGATGGTGAACACCTCCCCTGTCCGGAGGCCCTGGCCGGAATTCACCTCCAGGTTGTAGGGGCCATCTGTGTGACGATTTGTTTTGTTAAACTCGTTTTGATATCTGCTTTAACGAACAGTCTCATTCTAATAGCATAGGTGGGCAGAAGCGGCCATGAACACTGAAGTATTTAAATACAGCTGCACCGTTACAAGCCAGTAATATCTTGGTGTACATAAAGCCCTTTTCAGATATTCATGGCCATATTTCCTTTAAACAGAATCACTGAAATTCATGGATTCATTGTGATTTCATGCATGAGGCAGGCACAATCATGATTTATAGGCATAAAAAAGACTAAAGACTGAATAAAGAAAACTGTGGAAGAAACACATTGAGGCAAGAAGCTGGAAGAAACCAGGAGCCATGAGGGGGAATAGAAAAAGGCTCCAGGGAAGATTGAGTGGAATCCAGAACCCTTAACACCACACAATAGATACAATATATATGTCAATACAGAAGTAACAAACAGATTATGATAAATGGAGACCTTTCCAGAAGCAAGAACAACCATTTCAAGCTTGGTCAGTGGGTCTATAGCAGAATTTGTGTTTCTAAGCACACCATATAATGCACCTCTCCTCCTGGTCTTCCCAGCAGTTGGCCATGTGACTTTCTCAATAATAAGACACCTATGAATGCTGCTGTTCTACTGAAGGTTTATCCTGTGTCTATTTATTTGAAAACACAGAGACGTAAAAATAAAAAATTTAGACTTTTGCTGGAACAGACTCCCATAACCATCACTCCTTTTTTAAATCACTTCAAACAATAGAGCTTACACACAACCAGTTTTACTGCACAGGAAAAGAGGATGTTTGCATTTTAAATAAATCAGTAAAAACAGAAAGAAGCCCCGTAACAAAATTCCAAGAAATGACACAATGTATTAGGCTCTGTTACTCATTTAAAGTTTTTCTGCTGCGTCTATTTCAATGCTGATCAGCTGGGTCATCACCTTGTAACTACCTGTCAAATCTCCGTACAAATCCTTACAATACTCTGAATTACTATTTACTGTAGGATTCTCCCTCACTATCTAAATTTGTGGGAGTAATTGAGCAACTGAGCTTTTGTTCTTGTTACCCAGAGACTATTTCATCAGCATTTGTCAACCATGTGTCTTGTTCGGCTATTATTATCATCTTTTTATTTTGTGGGGTTCTCATTTTTTGCAAGTTTCAGAATCACATGCTACAGTCAAAAATATACCTTTCATGTCGTTTAGTGATGCATGGGATGTGGTCTGGGCTTTAATAAAGTGTGTGCACAGACAAGGCAAACACTGTTACATTAAACATTTTGCGAAGCCGGAAAAATTATTAACTAATCTCATCAAGTGAAACTCTAATGATAAAAAAGCAGCAATTAAAGAGTTTTAGCTATATTAGCTCTTTTTTTTTTACAAGCCTGAGTAGCTTCGCCATTTTAATAAAAAAAAAAAATACAATATCTTGCATTAAATTGATAGGAGATTATAGTGGAGGTCTCCAACAGACATTATCTTATTGTTTATCATTTAGGGAAAGAATGAAGTCAGATGCAGTCGTGGTAAACAGAACGTTCCCCATCTTAGGATGTCCCAGTAGGGACTTTTTGTCCTCAATATGGATCTGTGTCATTTGAGATTAGATATTTTCACCTTACCCAATCAGATAATAGAGTATTTCCAGTCTGTTTTTATTGACAGAAAAAGATGTTATGTCCCAACTAGAGTATCTGGAGGACAGCCTTAGTAGCCTGCTTCATCTCAGGGTTGGAGTTAAGAGAGCTGCTATCTTGTTTCTTGTTCCTTAATGGGAAGCAGTTAGCTGAAGTGCTACGCTAACACTAGCAGGTTTACTTTACTAACCAGTATTTCTCTCTGGAGATATAAGAACACAGCGTTCAGTAGGCGACATACAACACGCAGACAAGAAGCTCCAGCATTCAACACAGTCTCCCCTTTACTGCGAACAGTGAAAAAAGTTTTGATTGGCGGGGGAGTCAAGACATGCACACCATAAGCAGCGTTAGCCTGCACAGCTAGGTAGCGAAAAGGTTAACAGCTGACATAACAATCTGAAATCATTTGGTACCGATCATTTAGAAATGCCTTTATCACATATATTGGTTCAAATGGGCCACATTTTTCAAAAGTTTTTATTTTATTTTATCGTTATCTTTACCTAACGATTGGACATGGTGAAATATCTGTAATGTTGTTTTGTGCACGTTAAGTTAGATTGGAATTATTTCAGGTAGGGACCCGATGAGATATACATTGAAACTCTAAACTGCTATAACACTGTTTCCTATCTTGTCATCTTTGTCGGTGCTTTGAAAAACGGCTTTCATGTAGGTCTGAAAGCCAGGGATTAGGAAGTTATTGGGCATCCTGGGACATTTTTCAAGTGAAATGTCTTTATGTACAAAAATCATGAGGATGGAAACGACAGTGTTCAGCTGTTTCATGACCCGGTACCTCACTTTTTTGTGCCGTCATGATCATGTCTTTTAAAGTTATTTAACATAATTAACTGAACATCTGGTAATGATATTGCGTTCTTTTTTTCCACTGTAAACTTGAATATTTTGTCTTTTTTGTATGCTATACAATGAATAATTGTTCAATATTTACTGTGGCATTTATTTTTTACTTTTGTTTTTGGGCGTTCATGAAAAAGATCGTCCTCTGCTACTTTAGAACTAACTTTAGATTAGATTATTTTAGTTTTGTTTACTACAATAAACTGTGTGTAACTCTGTCTGTGTCTTTGCCACTGTCACGCCATTGTGGGACAATAAAGAATTTCTTATCCTATTTTAAATTGAAATGCTTTATGAGTGCCCACAGCTAGCTAAATAATTGTCAGCCAAACTGATCCAAAGTAAGTATTGCATTCATTTCCCCTCCAGGTTCAACCATCCCACATCCACAGTTGAATAAAATGTTTGTATAGGTAAGAGTGAGAAGGAGTGATTGAAGTCAATGACACTACTACGACACTTAAGACGTAGTAGCTTTTTTCAGCAGTGGTGCACACGTGCAGTATACTGTATATTTAGCACAGTGCGTGAAGCGCTATTGTAATAGAATTTGAAAACATATCCAAAAAATCTGCTGTGGTGATCAAATTTTTTAACCCTGGTCCTCAGGACCCCACGTTTTAGTTGTCTCTGCTCCACCACATCTGAATTAAATGATTGCATGTCCTCCTCAGCAGCCATCAAGGGCTACGGAGGCCTGCTAATTACACATTTATTTAGGTCAGGTGTGTGGAGGCAGGGAAACACCTAAAACATGCAGTACAGTGGGTCCTGGGGATTAGGGTTGAAGGCCCATGATGTAGAGAGTTAATTTCCTGTGGCATACTGTCTTCTAATGCCATTAAACTGAACGGCCAAGACACAATTCTGTGACGGGGGGTATTAGTATAAACAGAGGGTGCACTTTCTTTTTACCTGCATGTGTTTACATCAAAAGTGATGCTTCAAACCGTTTTTCCCCCGCAAAGTGAAAGCAGAACAAAAAACATTTAAAAACTCAATAATCTGTGCTGCTGATATGTACCCGGAGAAGCTTGGCCTCAAGGGAAATACATCAGAAGTGATGCTTCAGACTGTCCAAAACGAGCGACACTGCAAAAGGGAAACCTCACCTATTTCTCTCCCCCAAAGTGAAAGCAGAACAAAAACACTAATGCCTGAAAAGCACGTGAGTCTTCTGATTAAAAACTCATTAATCTTTGTAGCTGATATGTACCTGCTGGCCACACACAAGGGAAACAAATCACTCCCTTCACTAGTTTCACTGTAAAGAAACACCTTAACTAAATCCACAGGTAAGTCCATAATTTTTTTAAAGCACTAGGCGATTACCTCAAATACAATTGGTTGTAAGACTGGATTCTCTTAAGATCTTTTCTTGTTTTTTGTGAGTATGTTCTCCAAATGCTAACATGAACTGGAAGCAGCTTTAAGCCAATAACTTTGGACCTTGGGGGGTAAACCAAATAACAGGAAATGTGAAAATGTCCAAAATCCTATGTTCCTTTATCTTCTGTTTCGTGGAAATGATCACATATGCAAATGAATTAACAAATTAGACCCTCAGTTGCTTCAAATTCACAGAACCAGGGGAGCTTTATCAGCACATTGCGTAAAACAGCAGAGCCCTATGAGATAAGTCTGCTTCCATGCAAATACTTTCCCATAAGAGAAATGTGTTTTCAACTGACAGCAGGCAGTCTGAGTCCATGAATATTTAAATAAAATATGATCTAATACTTTGGAGAAAATCTGCAAAAGAGAAAAATAAAAATGTATGCATAGAATGTTTATGGTTTGTTACCAGAACATTAACTTTGAGACCATTAATACATGTTTATAGTATCAACACTTCCACTTTCAGCTATCTGTGGAATTAGAAACATTTGTATCTTAGACTTTCTCAGTTGGTATGACTTTGAAACAGTGATGTTCAAAAGCTTTTTTGAATTTGACCAGAAATGAGGTGCAGAGAGAAGAAGAAGCCATTCAGCAAATGTCCAGTGACTCTAATCCTGGACAGCTGCATTGGGGTCTATAGCCTCTGCACGTAGTGTGCTTGCTCAACCAACCATCATAGATGAGCCATCCAGCATCCCGGTTTTACAGTGTTCATGTTAGAAATACAGATTTAAACAACCACAGACCCTCAAGGTTATGTGTTATTTATTTACTGAATGGACAGAAGAAATAAAGCGGGTGCTGATGCTTGTGTTTGCGTGGACAATTTTACTATGGGACACATTTTACAAGCTGTCAATAATACAAATCTGTAAATGTTATGAACATCCCCTGATACAGAAGGGATTTTGATTATTTAATAGACTTAATAGTAACTGCTCCAGAATAATCTTAAATTATGGCTTTGGATCACTGGGTTGTAATACTGACCAGAGATCTCCTCAATCTGCTTTGCTTAGACATCCAGTCAACATCGAAGCCTGGGTCAGCAAAATTCATGAAAACTCTCCCACAGTTACATATTTCCTTGAGGTTTAGAGTGACTTTGCATTCACTGTGAAGTGTGATGGTTGTGACAGAATCATTGATTATTGTTTAATTGCTGAAAATTACACAGGTTTGGTTTTAGAACTGCTTGGAGACATAACTTAACCGGTGCAGTTGATTTTCATTAGAGTGACCCATTTCCACAGCCACAAAGTGACTTTATATAGGTTTTTAGCTGTGACTGTTATGAAACAATTTGAGATGAATTATTTATTGGTCTAATTTCACCGTTTTTTTTAATCCCACTTTGGACTAGCTGTGTGTGGCGACCCTTCTTCCTCTCTCCCTAAAATTGTGTGAATGATTGAATTTGAAAGTTGTGTTTGCAAACATTAACAAGTATTACCTCTTTATTGCTGGGAGATTAATAGGTTGTGGATGACTTACAGTGGTTATATTTTATTTAGATTTTAGCATCAGTTCATGTAACTTACATAAATAACCCACAGTCAAAACAGAGAACCAGTGGCCAAAATAAAAGAAACTAAAAACAACTGGGACCTTCTGGGTCACATATTCAAAATTCTCCTTTTTGTGTTTGGACCAGGCCCTCCAACCAATTAAATGGTAGAATGACACTAAATTTCAGCCAACAGAGAAATGTCTAGTATCTCACTTTGGTTTCTTTGTCTTTAGCTTTATGCAGGAATGACAGCTGAAATCTGTTTGTTGAAAAGATGGGATTCACCTCACCATCCTCAGTATGTAACATATCATGCAAAAGTCAAAAAAAGATGTTCTGTGAGAGTACATCAGCAAGCAATTTCTGTTGCTGGTATTCACAGTCAAATTGAAACAAAGACACAGCATAACGTTTAGTTCAGATTTTCACATCCTCAATAAACAGAGATGTTTTTTTGTTTGTGTTTTTTTTTTTTTTACCAAGGCAGCATCAGGAATTTCTCAGGTCGTGGTAGTAAAACAATAAAGGGAGGACAGGCAGAAGACAACGGCATGTCTACTCACAGTAAACACTGAGCTCCACTTCGCTGCTTTTCCTGATTTGGCTCACTGGGTTGCTGGCAGCACAGCTATAATTCCCCATGTCCTCCTTTCTCACAGGGCTAATCAACAGAGTGGCGTTGTCTTGAATGAAGTGATATCTCTCGCTGGGACTCAGTGTGACGTTATCCCTAAACCACTGGAAGACAACTCTTGTTCCTTTCTCAACAGAACAAGTCCACGTTACATTTCCTTTGTCTTCTACAACTGCATAGGGTGGCTGTTTCTCAATGGCTGGTGTAGATACAGGCTCTAGAAGGAAAAAGACAAGAAACACTGCTAATTCTGGACCCAATCAGCATCTTAGGACTCATGAGATCTAGCAATTGATAACTCACCATCTACTTTCACATAGATAGTTTTTTCTTCTTTGATGACCACTGCTGACTTGTTGGGAAACTTTATGTTGACAGTCAGATGATAATACCCCTCGTCATTCTTGTTCAACTTCAGGATGAGCAGAGAAGCATTTGGCTCTTTGAAGAGGAGGCGGTCTTGGTACATCATGTCAGGGATGTGCTGTTCGTTGGTAAAGGTGACCAATGTGGTCCTGGCGCCACTCAGATTGGTGTGAGACCAAGTTCCCTGGATTTCAACTTCATCCAGTGAAAATCTGGTATCCACAGGCAGAAACAGCGGCATCCCTGTGGATCCTTGTTGAACTGGTGAACGAAGGTGAATCAGTTCGCAGCCGACATCTGCGATAAAGGACATAGTAGAATAGAATCACAAAAAGCTGACCACATACCTTGTTCAGCTGGTTTTGTGACATGACAAAAACATATATTCTACCAAAACAATGAATGTATATTAGTAACATCACCCTTTTTTAATAGACTCCAAACTGTGTCTCACTCAGAACATGGCAGGTCTGGACAATGAAAAACCCGAGTTCAATATACAAATATTGCGGCTATGTATTTAGACTTAGTTAAAGCTGTAGGACTAAACTGCTTATTTGCACTTCTGATGTTTGTGTCTCAATAAACCAGTCTCGTGCATGGTGCTATACCGTCTCTCTATGTGTACGGGTTCAATTAGTGTTTGAACACAAAAAAGCAACAGAAATAGGTACGTATTGGATTGGCAGTAGAAATTAATACCTTTTCCAACCTGCAACTGTTTTGCTCAAAGTAATAGTATTGCTAGATCTGACGCTCAGGACACATTGGACATTGCACTAGTCAACTCAAACTCAAATGTTTCACAGAGGTTTGAGAAAACTCCTTTTCACACCATGTCACTTTTGCGTGGATCCAAATACTCACGCAGGAATTTGCGCCCTGTATTTATAGTAGTATTTACATTTAACAACTTTGTTTTGAACAAAAGCTGAATTGTGTTAACAGCTGTTTGCCCCGCTTTCAGTATCTAGGAAATTCTTGGGATGCATTGTGGGCTGAGAGTTATAATCAGCACATCTTGATCCACGAGTCAGTTGATGCAAACACAGATCTGTGCTAAATGGATTCGACCACAGATCTGCTATAAATATCAGGTCTTCTTATCTAACCTGAAACAACAGGTCATAAAATCCAGGTATTATGAAAGTGAAGAAAGGCTGTCACGGAAAATATTAAACACACATTTGTGGGAAGAAGAGAAAAAAGTCTGAAAATTTTATTTTATGGATTAACTCTGTGCCTGACAGCAGACGTCTGCTGCAAGAAAGACTAAAGGTGAAGCTGAAACTGCCAATAAAAAATCAGAAAAGGATATAGGTTTACATTAAAGGTTGCATTATATTGCTTAAGACAGACAATTTCTTAATTTCTATCACAACTACACCATACAAATTTCTGGCAATATGCAGTATCTCCATAAGACAGACACAGGGAACTGTTGGTTGGTTGGACTGAACAACTCCTGGTCTCAGGAATTCAGACGCAGGAGAGCTTATCGTCACAACTATAAAGACTGAGAAACAGTGGAAGTAAAGCGTCCAGACAAGAAAGCATTAGAAGCAAATCTTTGGTGTTACGTTTTAGTAATTCTTCAAGTTGGAGCATAATAAGAATTCTTACATGTTTACAAGAAAAGAGAAGGGTAGAAGAATACTTCTGGATCACCAAAAAAAAAAAACAGATAAGATCAAGAATTTAACAGGTTGATGGGACTCATCAAGATCTATTTCTGATTGACTGAGATCAAAAACTGCAAGAAAAACGCAAATAGTCTCAATGTTTTAGAGGAACCGCTTTTCAGCTTAAAAAATCTGAGATGTCAGCTGTTAGATGAAAAAATAGCTCAAAATGTCAGCAGTAGTGAGTTGAGTTGACTGTTGTCTATCTCAATGCTCAAGTTTTATTTCACTGGAGCTTTTTTGCAATTGGCTCTACTTACGTATCATAGAGCAAAGTAGATTTTTATGAAGAAGCCCCCATTTATAAGACCTTAGCAGCACCTCTTTGGACAGCAACTATACAGTATATTATATGTTAACATAGAAAACATATACAAAGGGTAATTGACAGTCCATATATACTGGCCAAACTTTAAGCCCCCAGCCCACACAATTAATTTTAGATGGATTTCCTTGTATTTATCATTCCTGTAGCCCAACAAAATGTTAATGACCAGCACGAGTTGCTGGTGAGTACATGAAACCACACCAGCGCGATCAGTTTGTATCCTGCTACCCACGTCCTGAAACTGTAGTGAGTTAATATTGACCCAGCTCACTAAAGGTGTCGTTGTTGTTAAGCATGAGGCCTGTCTGGTCCTGACCTGAACACAAACGCTCCGGCTGTCTAAAGTTACGATAATTGTTGATGTATTGTCCGTCTCTTTGTCTGTTTAAGCTTCAGTTGGGTTGCCAGGCAGTTAGTTCACTGGTTGCAGGCTCATAAAAAGACAAGTTGGAAATAACAGGGAGATCGTTAGAGCATGGGAGCCGGCAGTGCTACTGTGAAACAAGCTCAAATCCTTGTAATTTTAGTCAGCGCTATGTTTCAACTTCCTCTTTCATGAGCCACACGTTTATTTGTGCATCTTCTTTCTCTGGAATCAGCGATAAAAGTAACTAATAATGCTCTAAAGGGAAGCATTTACTGTTCTTAATTCTGTATAAGCTATAATTAAACAAAACTGGCTTTGTCTGATCACTTTTTTGACCACTTGGAAAATTATTAAGAACAATTTATTTTTCTTAATAATTTGTGCAGTGCCCAGCTCTTCGGTGAAGACCTTAAAGCAGGGGTTACCAACATGGTGCCCGCGGACACCAAGTGGCCCCCGAGGACCACAAGTGGCGCCCACGATCCTGTTCTAGAAAAAGCACAATCCACCGGTGAGCTGCATCTAAAACTTTATTTTATTCCATTACTCTTCCTGTTTATTCACATTTGCATTTATATAGATTTAAACAGGACAAAATCTAAAACAAAGCATGAAAATGTTGTCTTTTTTACATAAATTTAAGGTGCACTCGGACTCTTCTAGTTCAAAGGTCAGTACTGGTAGCCCTTTGTATGACACAACACTAATGAAGTAGCTCTCGGTTTTAAAAAGGTTGGTGACGCCTGCCTTAAAGTTTTGTCAGAGAACATTAGTGAACAAACAGCACCAGGAAGGGGAACACAGTAGACAGGACAGGGATATAGTTGTGGAGAGGTTCAAAGCAGGGTTATGGTTATGAAAAAAACTACGGTCTTTGAACATCTCACAAAGCGCTGTTCAATCCATCATCTGAAAGACAGAGCCACACCGTCATGGCATATTGATTTTATCTGACAGGCTGAGCAAGGAGAGCACCAATCAGAAAAGCAGCCAAGAGGCTTTGGATGAGCTGCAGAAATCCACAGCTCAGGTGGGAAAGTCTGTTGACACCTACTAATCTATGGCGAGATGAAAGCAATTGTTGAAATAGAGCCATAAGAGGTCAAATTTAAACTTTTTCCCAGGCCATGTTCAAGGCACAGGTGCACCGGACAAAGGAGGTAAACTTTTTTATGCCTACGTGCAAAAAAACAGTATGTTCTGGGATGGATCGCCATGAACACATCATTCCCACAGTGCAATAAAACAGTGGCATCATCATGCTGTGGGGATGGTGAGGTCAGCACAGGGGATTATGGGATGTCGTCTACGAAATCTAGACGCTGTTTGGCGGCAAGAATCCAGAAAAGAGCCAGGCGTATTGCTACAGAGCAATACATTCCACTTGGACATTTCATTTTTTATCTGAATGTTTCTTATTATCCATTAACAAGTTTTTCTCTTCTCCTGTACAATTTAACTTTAAATTTACCTTTTTCTTTAGTTTACTTTTGGTATTTTTGAGGGTCTGCTCTATGAATGCTCATTCTTGGTTTTTCCATGGATGTCTTTGATTTGTCTGTGGGTTATGTGTACATTCTGAGCCGTTGTCTCACCTACATTTCATTATGGTTGCATTATGACAACAAAGACTCTTGACTTTAGACTCTTGTGAAGCTGGTACAAATTAAAGGGAAGATGGACAGAGAGTAAACGCAGATCAACGCCAGTAGAAAACTTGTTAGAATCAGCAAAGGGCTTAAGGTGAAGACAACGAGACCCTAAACATACAACCAGAGCAGCAACGAAATGGCTCACAACAAACCATATTCATGTGTTAGAATGGCCCAGTCAAAGTACAGACCTAAATTCAATTAAGAATCTTGTCGCACATTCTCATGTTTCTCCAAAGTATACTGACTCAGAGGACATATATTACGTAATGTAAATTCTTTCCTTTCTCTTCACAACAACGCACGGCTTGGGTTTCAATCTATCGCGTTAAATCCCGCTAAACGCGTGTACGTTTGTGGTCGGCACTAAATGTGAAAAAAGCTCAATTGGCATAAATAATTTTGTGAGGCACAGTTTCAGCCTGGTCTGTGGTGACTGCCGCCCACGTTGCTCATCACAATACATCTGCTGTGCGTTTGCCGTTATGTCCTAAATAATACATGCAGCGCAAAGAGCCACGGCGACACGTTCCACTCTCCAGACCGCAGGCCAGTTTCTGTGTCACGCTGTGTGTGTGTGTGTGTGCGTGTGTGTGTGTGTTGTCAGTAGCAGGAGTGTGATTGTGTTTACACCAGCTGAGATCTGGTAAAAAGGGCAGAATGAGGAGAAGTGTGCCCTGCCCGTTCCTTCACTGTTGTCCCCAAACAGCTTGGCAATTGTTGTGGTGATAAAGTGTAGATTCCTGTGACAATGGGCTTTTAAGGTGAGTGGGTATGTTCGTTTAGCGGCCATGCCCTCGCTCACAGATTTAAACAGCAACATGTGGAGAGCCACCAGCACCTGCCACTTATCGCCCTCACGCACATCCAAGATGTTTGGACACTAAATAAAGTCAACAGGTGCCTCTCCGAACGCCACCATCCTCTGTTCTTCAACAGATAAAACAAACAAGCCTTCTTCTAAAGGAGAGTTGGTTGACACTAACATTAAAGCACTCGGGGGAGTCCATGTTGGAGGGATTTTATGTAAGTCATAATGTGTGAAGAACACTGGTTCATGGCTCCAGTTTCTGAGTCACAGATCTGTCCTCAGGGTTTCTTATTCTTTCCACAGACTGTTTTTTTTTATTTGCTTGCAGCCAACAATAGAAATAAAGCTGATTCTGTTAAGTCACGTTGTGATGACTGTGGAAGGACATGCAAAATTCCCATTTAAGCAAGAAATACTTAGATTTGAGTTAAACTTCGATCGCAAAAAGGCAATAGGAACAATAACACACTTCGGTCTAAGGAAATGTGTGATACAGTTTTCGGTTAAAAAGAATACAAAGATGACAGGGAGGACATTTCTGAAACAAGAACGTACATTACTCGCTATTATATAATTTATTAGTTTTAATTTAGAGTGGTTTTGTTTGTTTTTTTTGCTTAAGGTTTGCGATCAATTTTCATGATCCTTGAGTATTTTTCTCAAGTTTTGGAGAATATTTTGTCAAACGCTTTCTTAATCCACTCAGGTTTCACCCTACAAGTACAAAATATACAGCAACCTCAACGGCAACAGTTTTTTTTAAGTCTTTATTGTTTACTCTTATTCCTAAGAATGTATAGTTATTTTATCTTATTGAGGTCAGTTGTGCAACAGGTGCAGTATTCCTTCTTTCGTTGACCAAATTTACCCGACATGGCACAGCAACCAGCTCCACCGTGGAGCTTACCCGAGCGATAGGACACAATAAATCAATAAATAAATAGAAGGTCAAAGCAGCTCACCTTTGAACGCTCAAGCATAACGCAGTCTCTATATGAGAGAAATGATAATCAAAATGTAAGGGAACACAGAAAATGTTCAGACTTCACCACATCTTACTATTATTATGTTTGCACAATAAATTATTATTAGGTTTTACAATAAATAAGACGGAAAAATAAATGAACAGCAACCAAAGCCCAATTTATTGTTGTTATTGGAGTACTAATTCTAAAAACTTATTTTCCTCATTTGATAAAGTTACTGATTATTAGTTCCCATTTACTAATAAATTTCATGTATTAAAATCAACTATAGAACAGAGGGAATTTTGTCAAGCAAATCCACACAGCAGCCAGCCCTACACTTCTGCATGCCTAAGATGTGAGGACAAGACAGAAAGAAAGAAATAGAAATTAAAAATAAATGGTCATGGCAGAACAACTAAGCCACCCTAAACTTACCACATTGTCCTTATCAAAGAAAAAGATCCCTCAAGTTTAGGTTTTATCGACAGAAATCATCGGTACCGTGCAAAAGTATTCGTAGCCCTGAGACGTTTTTCTATATTTTGAAATGTTCCAACGACAAACCTCGGGGATTTTCTGTCACAGAGCAAAACAGAGCAGTGCATAAATCTGCATCGATGCTGATGAGCTTCTCCGTCCCTTGTCAAGATATCATGAGGTGCTTCTGCCACCATGATGTTGTCGTCATCATACTAACACAGCCATAGCAACTCATCAGGGCATAACTCATTATCCTTCTTAGATAATTAGTTTCCCATAATTTATTTAAAAAAAAACAGGAAAAAAAACATTTAAATTGACAAAAATGTTGTATATTTACTGAGTTTTGCTCTAAATCTCAAACACATACAGCAACCTCTACAACAACAGGTTGTTTTTTTTTACTTTTAAATTTCCTCCACTTTTTTCAAATAATGTAACTTTTTAAAGTTTATTGTAAAGCAGTATTGCCCCCCCCCCCCCCCCCCACTCTTTTATGGAGCAAATCTGTCACTGACACTGAGAGGCAACCAGTCCCACCGTACTCGCTTAGCAACAGCTATAGTCGTACAGACACAGCCAGGATAACTCAAACACTTTGAAACTCTCACCTGTTAGCACAAACAGGACGGAGCAGACACACAGCACCGTTGTTCTGGTGGCCTCCATGGCATCTTATCCTTTGGGGAGTATGAGGGACTTCTGACGTGCAGGCAGAGCGTGTGGGATGTCGGTCAGAGGAGAAAAGAGGAAGGGAAAGAAGAGGAGGAGGAGGAGGAGGAGGAGGAGGAGGAGGAGGAGGAGGAGGAGGAGGAGGAGGAGGAGGAGGAGGAGGAGGAGGAGGAGGAGGAGGAGGAGGAGAGAGAATTAGACTGGCTGTGGTGACAATATTTGCCAGGGAAATAAGAGGAGATACAGAAGCTTTCCTGCATGCAGCTCTATGCTCCTCCCACGTGACACAGAGTAAAAAGAGGTCCACCTGGCAGAGCCTCACAGTGTGGCCCTGACACTCACACAGAAACAAATCTGCCCTGAGGACGAGGGTCCTGCTCGGTCAAAGGGGAACCGAGACATGAAACTGTAAAAGGATAGTGGAGAGCAGGGTTTCTTTAAACGTTAACACACCAGCTGTCATCTGCTTCCATGCCCTGGGCTGTAAAACAAAGCTTTTAACTCCTAACGCCATGTAGCATTGTTGCTTAGTGATCAGCAGTCAGCTATTCAGCCAGGAATCATTCTGTGAGTCTAGAAACATGAGAGCTAAAAGACACATAATCCATCCTAATCTAAACGAATACCTATCAAATATTTTCATAAGACTTTCTCCCAGAAAAAGAATGCGTCTAAGGACAGAAGATAAAGGTTCACCAAATTCTTTTCGCAATGTTTGCCTAGAAACAAGTATGTGTTTTGCTCATTATCTGTAAAAGATTAGATGCAAATGAGGAAATTACTGTGGAAATGTCTTCCTCTCTGCTAAAGATGCCAAATACCTCCACAGATGTCCTTGGGTCCTCTGAACAGGATCGTCCCGCTCAGAAAGAAAGAAGATTTGTCTTAATTTGATTTCCAGAAAACCAAATTAAACTATGGCTATTACGCTCAATGTGTCCCCCGCTTGAATGATGTGGTCAGCCTGGGACTGAACTGCTCAGTTAATGAATTGGCCCATTGTAAACTGCATAAATAAGTGCCTGGTTTGGTGACGGAACCATTAAGGAAACAGGTCATTTGTGTTTTCTCAGACTCTTCATCTTGAGATGTTTAATCCCATGGAAAAATTGGCGTTAAGGTTATATATATATATATATATATATATATATATATATATATATATATATATATATATATATATAAAATATATATAAAATGCTTCTACATTTCTCACCGGGAAAACATGGTTTGACAATTGTTATCAAATTTTTAAGTCCAGATGGTTTTCAGTTTTCAGGTATAAACTACCTGAAAATCACATATTCTGCATGTTTTCCTTTTAAATAAACTGCAACCATTACGCACGTCAGTTTCCTTTAATCACCAAAGGTTGCAAGGTTCTGTTTTGCCTGTAGGTGGGGTCAACACATAAGTTATTCAATCATGTATTTCTCATTCATGCAAAAATTAGCCTGGGGAGCGCTTCACAAACATACCATCATAATTTCTGTACTTTAAATCACACGTTTTGTATTAGCTGTCCAGTTTTGGTTGGTTTTACTGTAAGGACTGCCTGATTTTTTGTTCTGTTTTCCCATTTTCACAATTTTTTAGCCAGTGAGTAAATGTTATAAATGGACTTAATTTATAGAGATTTTCTGCTCATACTGACCATTCAGAGGCCATTCAACCGCGCTCACTTTTATACACCTATATGCAGATCGGTAAGCAAGTTGGAGTTAGGTTCCTTACCCCGGGGCACATTAACATGTGGCAGGAGGAAGCTGGAATCAAATACACAGCCTTTCAATCGGAGGACAACCACTCTACAGAGTCACAGTGGCCCCATACTTATAACGGCTAACATTTTGTTTTGAATGCTGACCTTTTAAACCCAGCTGGTTTATAATCTGCAGTAGAGCTTATTTTTTTCTCAAACTCTCTCATTATCATCCCATCAGGGCAGGAAGGTTTTATCGTGTGTGTTTTTGTTTTGCTTTTACCTTGAAACGGAGATTGCACAGCTTTCAAAAAACATTTGTGGGTAATGAAAGTTGGTAGAAGGACTCACTCGTTGCACTTTTTTTGACATTTCTACAGCAATGAACTCAAAAAAATACATTATACCTCAAGATTTTCCTCTGAAGCTAAATGTTCCTCTTCTTTTGCGGATTTTCCTCTTTGAAACAGATTGTTACCAATAGTGACACAAAAGGCACACAAGTGGATCATTTGGTAAACACCAAACAACGTTTTCATATAAAATGAGGTTGTATTGAAAGCACACAGAGAGTTTACCTAATGACTGGGTCAGGATGTTTGAGCATTTGACAAGACTGCTTAGTACAAACTAAACATGGTGACTGTTTAGTTTGTATGGTAGATCAACCAATGATGCAGCAGCTGCATACTGAAAACGGTTAAGGAACCAGCCGACCATTGCAGAAATTGACATTCCAGTCTACATATGTACCAACACAAGGGGGCAACTTTCAGGTCTGATTGGTGAATGAATCCCTTCGCTGCCAGAAATGTTAAATTAAATAGATCTGAGGGAAATGTGTCGGTCTTAAATCATCCTGGGCCACCGTCTCAAAGCAAAGAACGCAACGGTTGCGAGATCTGAAGGATTCTTGGATCTAGATGCTAAATCATGTCATACTTTACATTTCTTAGTCCGTCAGCTACGCCTCAGCTCAACCTCCTCTGGACAGCTCGCCTCCTTCTTCCTGACGAACTGCGCCTCGTCCTCATTTATGGTGCCTCATTGCTCATTTGCTCGCCTGTGGAACCTCACATCTGTGCCCCCCGCTTCTTAATCGGCACATTTGTGTCGGCTTCCTCCTGCTTTTGCCTCCTTTTTCATTTCTCCCCTCTTTTAGCAACCTTGGCCTCCAGCTGCTGACACTCAGAGCAGACACAGCACACCAGCCCACATCAAGGCCATGCTATTGGCATACGAGTGTCTGAATGTGTGTGTGGGTCTGGTGCCTGGAGCGGTCGTTACAGTGGGGCCACATGGGGTGTCACTGCAGGCTCTCATGCATATTATTTTCTCCTTTCATTGCGGTAAAAAAAGGTAAATATAGCAGTGCTGTAATGCTATAGGCCCCAGCAGTTTCATCAGAGAGTATGAGGAAGTGCGGGAGGGGCACCGTACATATATGCTCACAATTATTTTCCCAGCATGCCTTGCCAAGCAATTCATATTCTTTAATTTACTTGAAGATTATTAATTTACTTAAAATGTTAATTTTCCAGGCCAAGACAGGGCTGAAACTGAACATTTATAGAACATTAATTGAAAATACCATCCCCACAGCGAAGCATGATGGTAGCAGTATCATGCTGTGGGGATGCTCGTCTTTAGCAGGGACAGGGTAGCTGGTCAGAGTTGGTGGCTCGAGTTGAAAACAAGGGGCTACGAAACACTTGAAACTGAGAGGAAGTTAACCTTCCAGCAGGACAACGGTCCGCAACACACGGGCCGAGCTACAAAGGAGGTCCGTATCGCTCAAACACGAGTACTGGAGGACCGCTATTCTGCAAACTTTTAGATGCACCACTGGTCCAGCGCACCTAAAAAGGATTAATGACCAGGTATGTTCAAGCATATTATATCAACCTGCTGCTCCAGAGCCGCAAATGACTCTTTGGACCTTTCACAATGGCTCCTAATAACTGGATGAAAATTATGAAGAACCAACCAATGTTTTTAAATATACATATAATAACAAACGGGAGTTTTAGCCGTTTTTTTCATGGAATAATTGCATTAAGTTTCTACAACAGAATGACACCAGTATTAGCAAATTAAAAGTTTTTTAGATCCACTTTTTTCTGTTTGTAAGTAGAATAAACTGTAAGTTTTTTATGTTTACCCCAAATATCAACATCCCATAAAAGAAAATGCAATAGGTTTATGTTTTTTTTAATGTTTTTTTTATTATTATTTTAAAACCTACAACAAGAAATAAAATTATAGTTCTTTAAAAAAGACAGGACATATTCATCAAAAATTATAATTTTTCAAATGGTCACGTAACATTTGTGGCTCTAAAGAAGTTTATTTAGCTGGACTGAGGGTAAAACAAGGCTCTTTGCATAAGAAAGGTTGCAGCAACTGTAGTTTGTGGACCAAATGTCTGTCATCCAAGGATCTCCCTGGAAAGACACTGTTCCCATCAAACTACGACTTCCTGTCACCACTAGAAAAAACATTTGGCTAAAAAAGAATAACGGAGAGGAAACAGGGCCAATTGAAAGAACCAATAAATGTTTGTGCTTACAAAACGGCCAAGCTACCACTTACAGTCTGCAGATGCACTCTTCTCAAATATTCACTAGATGAGGTGGAGACATACCTCTGGGGGGGGTGGGGGGGTGGGGGGGGGGGGGCTGAGTCCGTTTACATGCCACACCTTTTCTGATTTTTTAAATCCCTCTGTTTGAAAATCCTGCAGTACTTTGTGTTTCTCTGACTCCAATCCCAGCATGCTGCAGTGAAGTACCATCTAATGTAGAACAGATTACTAGATCAATGTGTGCTTCTGTGCTTGTTTGTCTGTCTTGTTGTGTCTCTGCTCTGTCTTCTCTAACCCCCAGTCGGTCGAGGCAGATGACCGTTCACAGCGACCCTGGTTCTGCTGGAGGTTTTCCTCCCTGTTAATGGGGAGTTTTTCTTTCCACTGTCGCTTCATGCTTGCTCAGTATGAGGGATTGCTGCAAAGCCATGTACAATGCAGACGACTCTCCCTGTGGCTCTACGCTTCTCCATGAGTGAATGCTGCTTGTAGGGACTTTAAAGCAATCAACTGGTTCCCTTATATAGGAAATTTTTGACCAATCTGTATAATCTGATTGAATTTGACTTTGTAAAGTGCCTTGAGATGACATGCTTCATGAATTGGTGCTATATAGATAAAATTGAATTGAATTGAATTGAAAGTTCATCGCTGACATCAGAAAATGTAAAAACACTGTGTGTGCAGGAATACTTTTGCAAGGCGCTGGATATAAAGGCAAGTGGTGGACACTTTCTGATCTTGTTGACTGGCAGTAACAAAAGTGGGATCAAGTAGAGTTGTTCAAGAGTAAAAGAAGGGGGTGTGAAGGTCTACACAGCCTGAAAGCAACGTGATTGGATGACAAAGTCTCCTTCATTCAGATTTATGTGAGTGGGAAAAAAATAAAGCAATAGACTGAGTGGGTGTGTGCAGCGCAGGCACGCTTTCCCTTGTATTCTCATGTAAACAACAGCCTTTTTTTTTATTATTGCTGCGCTGCTGAATCCTTTTATCACCCAGGGCTTGACTTTTTGTTGCGTGTGTGTCAACCTTTCTACCATGACTGCCTGTTTTTCCCAGAATGAATAGTTCAGGTTAATCTTAACGAACTGCTCCCCATTTCCCCGTAGCAGTCAGTCAGAACAGCGCGTGTGCAGATCCTTTTCATGCACTCTGTTGCAAGTTGTCCAAACCTCACCCCTTTAACTCATTACGCTATCTTACACCCACGCAACATGTGACCAACAGTCAATGACAGGAAACAAGCCAACGTCAAATCCTGCAGCCTGCAGCCCAGATCCTCTTTTGCTTCCAGTGTAAAACTGAACTTTGCCACTTCAAAATTGCATCCACACGCCATGAAGCTCAGTGCAGCTCTATAGCAGCACCTTTACCTTGTCAGTGTGTTTTTTTTATTCATTTTTGTAGTCATTGCTAACCTTAGTTTGAATGCAGGGTTGTAAAATGTTTAAGAGTAAAACTTTTTTTCTGGATCTCTCTCTAACGTCAGTTCTCATTAAATGTAACGCACGTGACCGAATCTGTCAATGACAGGTGCAGCACCGATAAAGCCTTTCCTTACTAGTTGTGTTTGCATAGTTTACACCCATATAATCCCGTTTCCTGCCCTGAAAGCCTCAGACGGCTGGAAAGTCAAAGATTATTGCACAGGGTGGAAATTTGTTTGAGACGTACCATCATGCGGCGAGGCAGAGAAAAATGAAAGTTTAGTGTTAATGCCAGACATGACCGAGCGGTATGTCTGTACAGCGCAACGTGTATATTTACTAAACTAGAGAAATGAAAGCGCACGCTTATTCCATTTACGCCACAACTCTTTGATTACAACTCCTGCAGGATTAAGTTCAAACACACACACACACACACACACACACACACACACACACACACACACACACACACACACACACACACACGACCAAAGTCATCTATTTTAAAAAGGTGACCAGTGTTTGTGTGTGTGGCATGGTGCATGCACATGTGTAGGCATACAGAGTTGAGCTGACACAGCCTCCTCTATGTTCTCTGTAGCAGTAAACTCTTAGCTTTCAGGACACATCGTGATCCCACAGTGAAAGTCAGTTCTGGCTTTACTCAGGCCTGAGCTTTGTGGTTTCACTTCACACGGCTGTAGATTGCACAGAAGAAGAGGGGAAAAAATCATGTCAGCAAAGGTGAAAACTGACCAGCTTCTTAATGGCATCCTCAACAGGAAGAGAGGGAGATGCTTTGAGCCGTGCTACATCACTTGAGAACACATTTGTAGGTATAAAACACTGCACAGACCACTGCTTTACCAGCAGATAGTGACTTTATTAGGTAGTAGAGTTTGTGTTTAAAAGAAATTATGAATTATTGAACAGCAAATTCAGACCTCCCACACCTTATTCCCATTGATAGTAATCATCATCATATACTACTTGTACTTTCTGACATTTCGAAACATTAAAGTTACAAATCTAAATGCATTTTATTGCAGCCTTGACCTGCACTCTTTCATCTTTGTGCAATAGCTGAAACTAAGTCAGATTGGATGGGGAAAATCTTTAAACAAATGTTCAAGACATGCCACAGATTTTTCGTCTGGACCGAACCATCCTAACATGCGTGTACTGAAATCTAACCTTCCTGTCGCACATCGGGCTGGATGTTTCGGGCTTTGTCCTGCTGGAAAGTGAACTCCTGACTGGGTCTCAAGTCTTTTGCAGCTTCAAGCAGTTTTTCTCACAGAATTTTTCTTTCATGGGGTCACAGTGGTTCAGCGGCAAGAGTGGTTGTCTTGCAATCTGAAAGTTGGTTCGCAATCCAAAGGTTGTTGATTTGATTCTAGCTTCCTCCTGTTGCATGTCGATGTGCTCCTGGGTGAGGAACTTAACCCCAATTTGCCTAACAATCTGCATATCAGTTTATAAATGAGTACGCTGGGGTAAATGTGGCTCTGGTGTTAAGGGTTTTGAGAGGTTAGGATAGACAAGAAAGTGCTATATAAATTCAGTCAAATTCTGTTCTACATGCAGGCAAAAACATTCACTTTGCAAACATGCAGCAAACCGCTGAACGTGCCACAAACGGCCAAGCGTGCTACAGACACATGAATGACACAAATGCCAACACACACAAGCACAAAAACCAAGCGCAACACAAAAACTCTGCCAAATAAAAAATGCTGCAGTCACAGAAAATAGACAGTAGTGAAAATTAAAAATGCTGCAAATGCCAAAAAGAAGAGTAAGTTAAAAAAAAAAGAAGGCTGGAAACTCAAAAAATACGGAAGTGCACCAGACCACTAGGGGCACTTGACCACCAAGTCAAGTGGGACCAGATTGTAAAGACATTAATGTACTGCCATGAAACTTAGAGGTAAAAAGTAAAAGTACGTTGTCTTAATCTTAAACATGTTGCTGTAATCGTTTAATATTATAGAACATTAGCATATTACGTATTAGCGTGTGTGTCCTTCCTGAGTCTCCCTTCTCTCCCTAGTGGTCTGGCACACGTCTGCTTTGTTAGAGCAAGTTTGTAACTTTTGTGAAACTTGCTGTTATTTTTGGCACTTGCAGCATTTTTCCTTTGCGTTTGTTTTATTTTTTATTTGCAGCGCTTTGTTGTGGCACTTTTTTTTTTGTGTTTGTGTGTCTGCAGCGTGCTTGGCTGTTTTGTAGCTCGTTCAGCTATTTTCTGGACGTTTGCACCTGTCGGCCACCGTAGTTTAGCATGCCGCCTACATGGCTTGTGGGAAAATACAAACATTACAAATGTCCATAAGAATTTCTTATGGCTTTCTGTCAGAAATGCCTATCGTTTGCCACTCTTATACTTAAAGATTTGTCTAGAGCACAACCAAAAGTTGTTCCGACAACATACTCACGCTTGAGCTTTTGATCTCAGTAGCTATTCCAAAGTTTTCATCGACCTCTTCACTACTTTTATAGTAATTCCTGTCTTTGGCTGGGCTGTCAGTTTAGGTGAACAGCCATGTCTTGGTAGGTTTGAAGTTTTGTTATACTCTTTCCATTTTCAAATGATGGGATAAACAGTGCTCCTTGAGATGTTCAAAGCTTGGGATATTGTTTCATAAATGAACCTTTGCCTTATTGACCAATCTGGTGCATTTCCTGATCTTCATGATGCTGTCTGTAGACTGATGCTCTCTTACAAACCTCCAAGGCCCTCACAGAAAAGCTGAAGTCATGTTGAGATTACACTTCATACAAATGTAGTCCATTTTCTGACTTCTGGAGGAATTAGTTGCACTGGATTTTATTCATGGCTAACACAATAAAAGGATTGAATAGAAATGGATGCCACACTTTTCAGATTTCTAGTTGTGGAAACCTTCCATTTCCCAGCTATGCACTTTGTGTCAAGTCTGTAACACAAAATCCCAAAGGAAAACATTGATGCTTGTGGTTGCAATGTGACAAACTGGGAAACATTTTAAGGAGTATGGCTGTGTTTGTAAGGCATTGCAGATGTTTAAGTGAAAACCTCACAAGACCGCTAATGTAATCTAACACCCTGTAGAGAGACGTGAGTGACTGAACGGTGTTAATATACCTGCAAAACCAATAAATTATGAAGTTTGTTTTCACAACACATGTTCATAAATAATTAAGTACATAAATAAATAAATTAAACAATGGCTTTTTTTACTAATCACCAGGCAGGCATATAGGTGCCAAAAAGGATGCTGGAGAAAATATTTTTTGGCCAAAAGTTCACATCCCAAACAATCAACCAAAGCTGAAAATTTAACAATAACAATGCCATACATCCATGTCCATGTCATCTACAATATTAACTTTGCCAGTGCTATGTTCAGTTTCCAAATATCAAGCTTCACAAACAGACCCCAAACGTTTAGTAAACTGTTTGCATTTTTACAGACCTTTCTAGCAAGCAATGGCCACTGTATAGTAACTGCAATCTTTCTGTATTCTTTGACATAATTAGATTTTAAAAGGGAATCTAACTAGATGTTCAATAAGCAACTGGTTCTACCTGGCCTGCAAGCCACGTGGGATTTGACCTCACCCCCCCCCCCCATCCCCCCATTGAAAGATTTCAACAAGAAATGTGGTACTGACAAAGCAAAACGCTTAAACCTCACCCGTCCTTTTCAAACTATGAGAAGAGGAAGCATTATCGTTGCAGAAACCCTGGTTTGAACAGACACCACAAGACCCTGACCTGCAGTCAAGTTTCTGTTGACTGATCATTCAACCACAGTTATGACTAAAGGGTTATTACCAGCAATTACTGTTGATGGTGTGTCATACAGCAAGTAGCATGCAATAAATTAGAACATTATTGTAAAGTTGTTTTTTTCAGTTACTCAATTCACAAAATGAAAAACATTTTACATGTATACATACAAAATAATGTTTTCTAGTGATTTTTTTCATAATGATGATTTTCTGCTTTCTGGTAATGAAAACAAAACTTTTAAGATTAGAATATTACATCAGACCATTTCTAATCACTCTGATGTAATTTTTAATTCAGCCGTTTTAATTGAGAAATGTGGGCTTAATGAAAAGTGTGTTTAATCCCTGCTTTGAGGTCTTTATTTTCAAAAGGTACTTTAAGGCCTTGTGCACACGTAGCCCATTCTTTAAAAAAAAGAATATTTCCCCCCCCCCCACATCATTTTAAAAATAATATTGTACAGACCAGATCGTTTTTAGAAAGGTTTTCATCCACACAAACCCGCACAAAGACGCCACTGAGCGTTGTCATGAACATGCCACACATATAGGGGGCAGTGTACCGCATATGTCAACCAGTCAGAATCCTTCAAAACAATGGCGACGTTGAATGCCATTGTGCCCTACAAGCGCTCTTCCTCCTTTCCACCTTTATTAATAAGAGCAAATAGATAAAGTCTAATGGGAAAAGTCCTTATCTATGTCAAAATAAATAAAAAAAATTTTTATTTCCAAGTTGTTGATTATTTTCACCTCATAACAAGTAGATGAGGTCATTAACCAGGTTGTACTTAAATGTTCCCAAAACTAAATATAAACATTGGGCTGACCAGACCCTCTGAGGCCTTGTACACATGTAGCCGGGTCTTTATAAAAAACGTCAAACATAATTTTTATATATAATATTGTACACAGGAAAGTTTTCATCCACACAAGCCCGCACAAATTCACCACTGAGCATTGTTTTAACCTTGCCAAACACATAGGGGGCAGTGTGGCGCATAGCAAAAGCCTATGTCAGCCAGTCAGAATCCTTCAAAACAACGGTGCCGCTGATCTCTGAGCAGTCTTCTTCCTGTGCTCTTCAAAAGCAGCTGGGGTTGTTAAAACAAACAAGCAAAAAGTGTCTGAACCCACCGTGACGTTTATGACGTTCCATGAAGGCTTTTACTTTGATGTCTTCTTGACACCAATGTGAAGACAGGAAATGCTGTGTAGTTGCCGGGGTGACGTCAGTTGGTAATTAACATCAGAGACGGCGTTGATTTTGTAGCAGTGAATTTGCCTGGATTATCACAGATTAGACACATATTGTAAACAGTCAGTTACAACACTGACGTAAAGATCCACACCTCTCTGATAGTGTTCATTTTTCCTCCACTGCATGGCCAAGTCTATAACAATGGCAGCACATGTGACGTTAGCGGCGCAATATTTGTCGCAGAGTGTGATGTGCTGGACCCTAAAACTCTGTTTTGTCACGTAGACACGCAGACACAAAAACAGCGTTTTCAGAAATCTCCACTTTGGCCGGAGTTTTCAGAAATAATCCTTTTTAGTGGATGAAAGGCCAGAACCCATAAAAATATTTGTGTTTTCCCAGATAACTGGCTACGTGCAGACCAGGCCTTAATCTGACAAATGATCCTCATCAGAACGCATATTCTGATTTACTGAGACGTACTGTAGCCTACTACAACCATAATTGTCTTTCAGGAACTGCTGAAGGATAGTGGGTGTTTTGCGTTATCTAAAACTAAAACCTTTATCTGTAAAGGATAATGGATGCTTATTTGTGGATATGATATTATTTATTTGATGTGAAAGATACCATTAAGAGAACGAATGCATTTAAAACCTTTGGCTTGCTTGTTAGTTGCAGCACTCAACACAAAGCAGAACACTAAATTAATTTAAATAATGTAATTTATTAAAAAGATTTATTACTGAGATGCATCATCCACGCTTTGGCGGATGGTTTGTAACTTAATAAACCAGTGCAAGACGTTACCCTACACTTGTGAACGTGCGGGTGTCATGTTCATTATGAATTAGTCTCTGGTGCTGGCAACAATTACGGACACAAAATCAAAGGTTTATTGAAGACAGAGTTATAGATCTTCTCAGTCTCCCAGAGGGTTCCGGTTCGGCACTGAGGAGGATAGGTGGATTGTTGACGACAAGTTAAGTGTTGGAAGAGCTCCTGCTGATGTCGTTAAAGGAAGAGGTCCAGGAGGAGGTGAGCAAATCCACAGAGTCTGGGTTTGGCTTTGGGAGGTGATCGGCGTGCAGGTAATGTCTCCGTTGCTGTTTCATCCAGGAGTGGAGTCAGAGGAGTGGAGAACATCGGAAGCTGGACAGGCAAGTGAGCTAGTGGTAAGCTGCAAAAGGATCAGAGCGGCTCAGGTCAGGAGAAAGGTCAGAGGAGGAGTGAGGAGATTTACGGAAAGGGAGGTCGAGGAGTTTTCTCCAGCAGTCCAAGGAGCGATGCAGCAGAGCACTGAGAGGTAGATGGTAGACCTGATTCCCATGCTGGTGAACAAAACCAGTCTAGCATTTACCTCAGGGGAGTTGTCACGATCTCCAGGTGTTTGGATTTTGACTTACATACCAAAAAAAGAAAGGAAAAAAAAGATCACATCCTAAGCTGGGTTCATTTGAAGAAAACATTAATAAATGAGGGTTGGCTCAGGTCAGGCGTCTGTGACTCAGCAGAGAACAGTCATCTGAAAATGGGGGATGTTGTGATCTTGATTTTAGCCTGCCTGCCTTTTGTGCTGCTTGAAACACTGATGACTCCAAAGTATTCATGTAAAGGGTTAAAGGCTCCGCAGTGCACTCTACAGAGACTATAGCCCCGTTTACACTACACCTAAAAACCGAGCCATGCCGAGACCAGTCCGAGCTTGGTTCAGTTATCCAAGACAAGCCGACCCGTTTACACACAAAGCTTATCTCGGTTCCTTGGTTGCTCCTCGCCCCCTAGTGGCGATCTGCGGTACTACCGCTCTCTGGGATTGAAGGCGGAGCAGCAAAAAAAACAGCGCGGCGCCCGTAACATTCAGGAAGTTATGCTTAATATTGTGATATTTCGGTGTTTGCGGAGAGTCAGGGGAAGAAGGCAACCATTGGTGAATTTACTTGAGAAAGTTGGCTTTTTTGGGAAGTGGATGAGACAAACGAATGTCTAATAAGGATTTACAGACGCCGGAAACAACGACAGACGCTGAGGTTCATTGCGCTGCTAAGCAGATTCATGTCTGGCCACCGTGTGGCACGGTAAGGAAGCTAGTATTATTATGAATGTCTGAAATTTGTCTGAATGGAGTGTGAATCGGAACGTGCAGCCAGACACGCCGGAAAACCCGCGGACAGTCAGCTGATTGTAAGGAGATGACACGGTCTGCTCATGCGCTCTTCGTTATCAGAAACCGGGATAAAATAGAACCAGGCCGAGACCTACCCAAGAGCTGGTCTGCAGTTAGCGTGGTCCGTTTATGTTTAGCGCGGTCTGGTTCAGTCTGCTGACCGTTTACACACAAGAGTTATCTCGGTTACCGAGCTCGGACTGGTCTCGGCTCGGTTAAAAAAGTGTAGTGTAAACGGGCCTTATGTGAGCGCACATTCATTATTATTTCCCAGTCGTCAGAAACTGCTGAGAAATGGTTCTTATAATGGGTCCCTGACTGGGAAGGTTTGCATATCAAGACATCTTTCCAAAGAACTGCATCTGCACCAGAGTGTGGCCTGAACATCTTGACATTCAGCGATAGTGAAGGGAGATTGCCTGGTTTGTTCTGTAATTCTTTTGAAGCAGTGAAAAATGAGTAACCACTGGGTCAGGGTCAATTTGTCCACTTGCCAGATTTCACACAGATGAAGCTACTCCTTTGCTATTCAGTAGAGCGGGACAGAGAACAGGCGCAAGAGATGGAGCACCTCAAATGTCTGTGTGGTTGATATACAAGAATTGCGTACCATTATCGGAGTTGTAAAAGAGCAAATGACTAGTGTGAGCCAAAGAAAAGTCTGTCATGATCCACAGGAAGTGTGCTTGTGTTGGACTGATTCCTCAGGTTCCTGGGCTCGTGCCTTCAGTTTTTCATCCCTTATTGTAGGTTTATTCCTACCTTGTGATTTAGTCCGTGGATTCTGTTCATTCATTCTGTATTTCGGTGTCATGTTCTGTTTGACTTCTCTCTGTGTTTCCTCCTTTGTTCTGCCCATGCCAATCGTTCTCCCTGTCCCTCAGTTCCCTGCCTTCATTGCTTGCACCCGTTACCCATATCCTCAGATTATTTTCACCTGGCTCCTCACTCATTTCTCTATTCTTCCTGTTTGTACATAATTGTTTGGTTGTCATTATTCTTTGCTGGATTGTCCGTTATACTGCCTTCCTTTTGGTCTCCTGTTCCTCGCCTAGACTTCCTGAAATTTTGTAAGTTGATCCTTTATTCATTAAATATCCCAACCCACCATGAGGCTTCTGAGCTTTGCGTTTTAGTCCGGCGATTACTTCTCTGAATGCGACAAATGCAGCAGCACATGGGTGCTACTTTTGATGACCCCAAAAAAAGTAGAATGTATTTGCCAGAGAAATAAAGTTATTTAAGTCCAGATCTAGTAATAGTCTAACAAAAAAACACAAGAGACCAGACATTTCATGTGTATTTCTGTTGATTGGTACTCACCTGTTCATTATCCAGTTGATTACTTCACAGCATATTTAAGTTCCTGTTTTCTGTTCATTAATCGCAGGATCCTCTGTTAACTTACCTGAAGTCCCGTCTTGTGTTCTGTTCATTAAAACTATTAACCTTTATGATGGCTCTGCGTCACCTTCACTGCATTTGTGGTCCTTGACAACAGCAAACCATTACAATCCCTGTAAAAGAGTCATATTCAATAAATTACAATATGCATTTCTAAGAGGCTTGTTTGTCAGATAAAACGATACTTGTCACTAAACCCCCATTTTTGCATGAAAATTTTGCTTTTTTACTGGTCTGAGGCAATATTCTAATTTTAACTGGTGTTTTTATTCGCTGGAGATGGGGGGGAAATCATAACAGAAATAAAGGCTTAAAAACGTCATTGATCTTTGTTAATCCATGTAATAAGTTTCTCTCAGGGAATTGAGTTACTGAAATAAATGAACTTTTCAATAATATTCTAATTTATTGAATATGACTGTATATTGGTGGGAGGTCTAAATTGGGTTTATTATGATCCAATATAATATATCCATATAATTCCCACCAGTGATTATTGCCCAATAAAACAAGCCAAGACAGGGTTCTTAAGAGTAAACAAAAGCAAAATGGAATCAATCCTTTGAGTGGTTCTTCGAAAGGAGCAGAACTAAAAGATCCAGCTCTTTTTAAAACCTTTCTCTGATTACTGGTAGGCGTTAGAACCGCAGCAATTAGGAGTCACTTTGAATCAAAGTGTGAGTCCCAGATCCAAACTCAGATTTTAAAGATAAATCATAGTGAATCAGGCTATTTCTGAGGTAAAAAACAACAAAAACCCTTCAACTGCAAAAGTAAAAAATAAAATGCAGTAATTTGTTTTAATTAAATAACTATATAACTTTATCTGCTTTATTTACAGCTGATTTTGTTTTATTTCAACTGTGTGGGATTTGTTAACCTCTTTAAGCAAGTATCGAAAGGAAATATGTTGTAGCATCCTAATGAAGTGAGCAGGAGTTATTCTTTTTCCAAGTCTGATGGGTGAGATGTCATCAAAGAGACAGCAATTTGAAGCTCCAGCAGATCCAATAAAAGCCCCAGTCAACAGTTGTCAGCTTGGGGTCAGGCAGCAAGCTGAGGCTTCCTGCATCTTCCTGTTTGCGGGGCTGAATTTTCTGGACCGGACTGGGAAGTGAACCTCTGGTGCCTGGCTGCTGTTCATTAAGAGTATTAATGATTAACTAAGAGTGCCATTGTCCCCCTGGGCCCAGCTGTCCCTGCTCTGCCGTTGATCCACTCTGATGCCTCTGAGGCCGCTAAACTGCCTCCATTCATGTGCTAAAGTGACAGCTGCTCCTTACATTCCACAGAAAATTAACTGCAGGCAGCGGAAAACAAGCTAGGAGAAAATAAATAACATTTGACAGATTTGTTTTTGTCTTTTTCTTAAGAGACGGGCCGGTGATGAATGAGGGCATCGGAAGGATTATTTCAAGCCTGTCTGATAGCAGTTAATACGGTGGAGGGGGTACAGATAGTGTCTGCTGGTGAGTAGTGCCGCTGCTTCGTCAGTCAGAGGATGTGGGGATGATGAGCTAGACATCTCCCCTGGTGAGGTAAAAACTGTCTGAATCCTCAAAAAAAAAAGAAAAAACTAGAACTCAACATTTTGAATTTGTTAAACAGCTAAATTAACCTGTAGTTGGTGTTTGCTATAAATAATCTACAGTTTGTTGCAAATATATTTATACGCATTCTTCACATTTTCCTACATGCCGTACTCAAAAGCGAACACATTTTATTTTAGCATAATTGTGAAGTGGAAGGAAATTTGTTAACAAAAAAAATAAATTTTGAAAACTGGGGCGCATCTTTTATATTCATCACCCCTGAGTCAGAAGATTTGACCCCAGCAATTACAACTGCAGCTTTGCACAACTGGGGACTGAAAGTTCTGCTCATTCCTCTTTGCAAAATAGCTCAGGCTTAGTCAGATTGGGCGGAGAGGTCACTGGGCCATTTTATGGTAACACATTGTGACAATAAAGAGTCTTGAATTTTTAAAACAATTCCAACTTAGCTCTGACTCTAGAAGTGTTGCCTTGCAGGATGGCGAACTTCTAATATAGTATAAAGTATTTTTACTAACAGGTTTTCTTCCAGGATTTCCCAATATTAAAGCCGAATGTATTTCCCCATCAATTTTGACCAGTTTAGCCCCATTCCCACCGACCCTACTTGGTCTGGCCCACCCAGCTCGGCTCCTTTCTACTCGGTTTAACTTTGAGCAGTTTGTGTTTTAACCGGCCTAGAAATGCCTGGGAGAGGAAACCACCCCGTCATCAAATGTATGCACTAGAGATGGAGGTCTAAACTTTCTCTCTGACCTGGCTGCTGTGTTCCTTGCTCTTCATGATGCTGTTTGTTTCCTGATGTCCTCTAACAAACCATAGAGGCCTTTACACCACAGCTGGATTTATACTGCGATTATATTTCACACAGCTGGATCAACTACTAGTTTTAGACCTCAACGCAATACTTGTTACTTGACATCTGAAGAGAACTGGCTGCACTGGATTTCATTAAGGGGTAACAAAGTAAATGGGAACCAATACAAACGCGGAACACGCTTTTGAGTTTTTGTTTAAAAAGTTAAAAACCATACATAATTTGTTTCTTTCATTTCCCAATTATTCTCTACGTCAGGGGTTCCCAAACTTTTCAGCCTGTGACCGCAAAAATAATAGTGTCAGAGACTGGCAACCTCATTTTTGTGAGTGGGATTTTTTTGTTTTGGAACGTATAGTAAAGTTGTAAAATTACAAGAACAAAGTAATGTTTAGTAAGAAAAAAATGAGGAATTAAAATGCATTAAAATGAGGAACGTGGAGCACTTTGTAAAGTTATACTTTGATATTGCTTTCACAAATAAGGAAATGCTAAATCTTTTTAGCACATCATCATCAAATCATCTCGCAACCCCCTGGGGGGTCGCGACCCTCGCTTTGGGAACCCCTGCTCTACATTGTGTTGGTCTATCACATAAAATCACAATGAAATATATTGACTGTTATGGATTTCTTTCACATTACAAAATGAATGTGATTTTTTTTTTTTTTTTTTTGTCCATGAACTCATATTGACATGTTTATAATAACACAAACTTAAATAATAAGAAGTTGATGATTTTACATGTAGAAGTTTTTGGCTAGCATTATGGGTGCCAAAAATAGAAGTTTGATTTAAAAATTGATAATGTGAGCAGAAGAATTACTACTGAACTTTTTTATTGTTTAGTTTACAGGAAACAATACTTTAGCTTTAAGAGTCTTTGTGAAATAATACAACTAAACGTAATGGCTATACCATAAGTCCAAATATCATGGATACATTGCATGCATCAGTACCATGTGACAAGCAGCATAGCAACCTAGTATGTTGACAACCTAATATGTTGGATTCAATATGTGCACCAGAAAGAGGACAGTGAACACTATCAGTAATTCAAACCTGTATCACGTTGGATTGTTTTACAACAGCTGTCGATAAGGATCCCAAGTTGTTTTATCTAGCCGCGAAGAGGACTTTAATTGGTCCTTGAAAAGAAACCGCAGTTTGTTTTACTGGCATCTGCAGCTCTTATAGTCACAAGCTTTGATTCTTTCACCTGGGAATGATTACTCCATGTGTCTTACTCGTAATCAGTCTTGCGTTCACAGATACTGTATGACCCTTTGAAGCTGCCTGTGTTATAGAAGCACATGGACTTGCTGTTTTTACAACAACACTCGTTGGAGCTGGGATGTCTCAACAATTTTCAGTGTCAGTTAAAAAGTTCCTCAAAGTATCAAACAAAACAGACAGATTATATTCCAAGGTGTTTCCTTGGATTTAGAGAGAGATGGGCTAAATGCTAGAGCTACTTGCAAAGAAAATATTAGATTTAGAATTGCAACCAATTTGGCTTTTTCTAACACGATTCATATATATGTGTATATATATACATACACATACATATATATATATATATATATATATACGTCCCTCTCCCCGGCCACTTGGACCAGCTCTGTCCAATGTCTGTGTTGTTTTGCCCATCTTAATCTTTTTCTTTTATTGGCCAGTCTCAGATATGGCTTTTTCTTTGCCACTCTGCCGTGAAGCCCAGAATCCCGCAGCCGCCTCTTCACTGTAGATGTTGACACTGGTGTTTTGCGGGTACTATTTAATGAAGATGCCAGTTTGCGACCTGTGAGGCGTCTGTTTCTCTAACTAGAGACTCTAATGTACTTATCTTCTTGCTCAGTTGTGCAACGCGGCCTCCCACTTCTTTTTTCACTCTGGTTAGAGCCTGTTTGTGCTGTCCTCTGAAGGGAGTAGTACACCGTTGTAGGAAATCTTCAATTTCTTAGCAATTTCTCGCATGGAATAGCCTTCATTTCTAAGAACAAGAATAGACTGTCGAGATTCAGATGAAAGTTCTCTTTTTCTGGCCATTTTGAGCGTTTAATTGACCCCACAAATGTGATGCTCCAGACACTCAATCTGCTCAAAGGAAGGTCAGTTTTGTAGCTTCTGTAACAAGCTAAACTGTTTTCAGATGTGTGAACATGATTGCACAAGGGTTTTCTAATCATCAATTAGCCTTCTGAGCCAATGAGCAAACACATTGTACCATTAGAACACTGGAGTGATGGTTGCTGGAAATGGGCCTCTATACACCTATGTAGATATTGCACCAAAAACCAGACATTTGCAGCTAGAATAGTCATTTACCACATTAGCAATGTATAGAGTGTATTTCTTTAAAGTTAAGACTAGTTTAAAGTTATCTTCATTGAAAAGTACAGTGCTTTTCCTTCAAAAATAAGGACATTTTAATGTGACCCCAAACTTTTGAAGTGTATATATATATATATATATATATATATATATCCATCCAATTTCTGACTCACTTATCCCTCATGGGGTCACGAAGGGTGCTGGTGCCTATCTCCAGGATTCAACAGGCGAGAGGCGGGGTACACCCTGGACAGGTCGCCAGTCTGTTGCAGGGCTATATATATATATATGTATATGTGTTTGTGTGTATGTATAATATTCTGATAATCAATACAATCCTATACTCATATTCGGTTATATTTATTTCAATTCAATCCTAGATAATATGAAGTCAAATTTAATTTATAAAGCTAATCAGTAAAAATAAAATCCATTCAAGGAATCTCAGCCAGAGGACTCAGGTCATCAACAGTAGCACGGGAGTTAATGAGTTCACCCTGTAACCATCCGCTCTGACCGTCTCAGTCGTTGTGACCTTGGCCAAGACACTTCACCTGCATTGCCTGCTGGCGGTGGTCAGAGGGCCCGGTGGCAACAATGTCTGGCAGCCTCGCTGCTGTCAGTCTGCCCCAGGACAGCTGTGGCTACAATGTTGCTTATCACCGTCAGGGTGTGAATGTGTGTGTGAATGGGTGAGTGACCCATTCACACACACACTGTAGTGTAAAGCGCTTTGGGGTTGTCGGACTTGACAAGCCATTTACCGTTTACCATCAACTTTGCAGCAATCCCTCCTTTCTGAGAGAACAGATGCTGACAGTGGATGGTTGATTAGAATTAGTGCTCAACTTTGCAGCGATACCCCACACAACAAGCATGTGGCGACTGTGGGAGGGAATCTACATACCTCCAGCAGAACAAGCTTCAGTGTTAGCAGACTAAGCGATAGAGAAGACTGGGCACACTTACGAAAAAACACAAATGCACTGTTCTAAGTGTAGAAGTACAACATGGGGTTCTAAATATGGAAAACCTGATACTCAGGCAAGACAGTGTGCAGGAAATCTAATTAATACCATCCATCCATCCATCCATCCATTTTCCGACATGCTTATCCCTGTTGGGGTCTCGAGGGGTGAGCGAGAGGCGGGGCACACCCTGGAAAGGTCACCAGTCTATCGCAGAGCAACACAGAGACAAACAGGACAAACAATCATTCTCGCACACACTCACACCTAAGCTAATTAATTCCATTTTGCTAAATGAAAAGTACTGATGTCTATTTCTGGAAACACTGTTTTTTTAAACAACATATAGGAACAGAAGATCATAGAAATAACATTCAAAACTCCAGAGAGGGGCAAAATGCCCTTTTTTTTTGGATGCTGAAAATTCTTAATATTAACTTTAAAAATAGTTTCACATAATGTCATTTCATTACTTTCTTCTTAAAAACGTGTTAAACAATAGTTAAGGAAGTAACAAACCCACTCCCCGTCTTACTGAAGTAGATAAATTAGCTTCTGAAGGGGAGCAGATGTTAGATCTCATTTGAATGTCACACTGACTCTCTGTTCACGTCTGAATATGTGACTCTGTGCATTTGTGTGTGACTGCGTCCGCACGTGGCTGCTCGTCCAGACCGGCCCTCCCCGTCGCCCGAGGTGGCAGGTGTTCCTGTGTCCCCTAAAAGAGCAGGTTTTATGTCGCCTCCTCAAGTTAGTGGCTTGGTTGCCATGGGGATGCCCCAACAGAGAGAGGCCTGTGTCTGGGGGCCGGCGGTGGGAAGAAGAAGAGGAAGGAGCAGGGGACAGAAGAGGCTTTCCTTGCAGCGCGCTCTCTGAGCTTCATCCCGAGGAGATAAAAAGAAGAAAAAGTCAGCGATGGAAGAAAAACAAACAGTACATTAAAAAGATTGTGATGCTTGATATTGCTAACACGGATAGGCTCAAGTGATGCCTGTGGATCCGAACAATAGGATCGGAAACTTGAAAAGGCATCCGATATCACACATCCTATCAGTGTTCTCCGTAGGTGACATCTGCTTATTATCATTACTGATGCCTCGGGGCATGGAAGTCCCCCTCCATTTAGGTTGGATGCCTGGGACCGACCCCACAGTCAATCTCTCCCTCTGACTCCGAGTAGATCCTCTTCTGTGTGTGGGCGGTGGAAGTAAGTAGATCTGGGACAGACTGGGAGTCACCTGTCCCTTGTTGGCCTCTATCATCCCCCATGGAAGGGCTGTAATTCTCTCTTGGCCAGACTGTTCAGCAGCTGCCATGTGCACAAACAGTCATAGAGATGCACACAGATACTATCAGAGATGCACAAGTGAAAAATGCATTCAAACACAAGAAACGAGTCGCATTGCTATCTAATTTGGAGTCAGAATGAGACTAAAACTAATTATTCAGAGCAGAGGCGAATTAAGCCAATTTATTACATTTTGTACAGCCAGTTTTCAAACTTTTTTTGCTTGTTTTAATTTGCACAACATTGCTTTATTGGTCTAACAAGTCTGGGATTCCTCCCTAGTGTTTTCAACCCCTTACAGGGACGTTGATGACGAAAGACAGACTCTTCCAGTTGTGTCATTCAGTGATCTGCTCTGTGTGCTTTGATCAGGTTATGTATCAATCATTCCCAACACCAAAACAATGATCACACTATAACTTTACTTTGTTTCATGCTATGCTATGCAGGCAGTTTGTCTGCTCTGATGAAGATTGACCTACCTCCACATACTACACAGGGAAGGGGCGTTGTGACGCGAGTAACAACCAGCATGGCTTCCAGCTGTGTAATTTATGGCTGCATTCGAAAAGTTCTAATTGGTAAGGACTATTTAGCCAAAGCAGAAGTGCATCAGCCTTCTTCATGATAATTTCTGTCCGAATAGTGCAGTCAGTAAGGAAAGAGGTAGGAAACAGAGACTGTATGCTTACTATCATAGCTCTTTTTGGATAGTATGCTCGCAA